>CM044433.1:153185419-153209166 GCA_024363595.1 Xenopus borealis
GGCGAATAAATTCGCCCATCACTACCAGGGACCTATTTATGAGTCTGAATTAGTTCCTGGGGAAGTTTCTCCTCCTCACCAGGTTTTACATGGTGTATTTTCAGCTTTGAGCTATTTCTAGGGTTGGGTATAATAAATCACAAAAAAATTAGTTTGTTTTTTTAATTTGGGGTTTTTTTTCAACCTGAAAACGTGAATTTTGACCAATAAAATAAACTCGAAAACTTGAATTTTGTGTAAAACACAACTCGAAAGCTGTCTCATATCATTTGGAAAGTATGCCTGTATCTATTGCAAGAGAATTCCTTGAGACATACATAGTCTCAGTTTGCAGTGTATACTTTATAGGGGATTTTACATATGTTATGATTTAATTTCACCCTCTGCAGGGGGCGAGAGAAACAGACTGCTGAAATAGTATAGTGTGATAACACCTTTGTAATTAAGGATCCGAAGAAGTGGGCGATTTTCAGATGGAACCCACACACTACAGACTGTTACTATAGCTGGGAGTGTGCAAAATGTAGAAATAATAAGCTGTTTTGCTGAGAACATTATAATAATCAGGCATTTTAGCTCTCGCTCGCCTTTATAACAGCGTGTTTCTTTTATGTCTGCACTTTTGTACCTCATAAACTGGCCATACACCTAAAGAACATCCCCTGACATGCTCACATTAAGCAAGGTGACATCAGGCTAATCGAAATGAAAGACCGACTCCTCAATAGCTATCTGAATGATTTTTTTCGGAAAGAGTTGCGGTTTTTACCATCATCATCACCGTATGCAGGGATGCAACAAATCTGTAATTTGGCGATTTGGCTGAATTCACCACAAAAATGTTTATTTTTTTTAATTTGTCTATAGAATTTAACAGCCAAAAAGTGCAACCGCTTGTATGGCTCCCCACTTAAAGGGGCGGTTCACCTTTAAGTTAACTTGTAGTATGTTATAGAATGGACAGTGGTAAGCAACTTTTCATTTGGTCTACATTATTTATTTTCTATAGATATTGAATTATTTGCCTTCTTCTGAGTCTTTACAGCTTTTAAATAGGGGTCATTGACCTCATAGAACAAACAAATGCTCTGTAAGACGGATGGCATACATTGCTACTGGGGAAGATTAAAATGTAAATTGCGATCGGATTGCTTCGGCTTTCCTAAGTCGCCCGAAGCATCCTCATGAGGGAACTTTGGGAGACTTCTGAAAATCAAGTGTTCCGAGTGCCATGTCGCCATAGGGTTGCCACCTTTTCTGGAAAAAAATACCGGCCTTCATATATATTTATCATTTTTCCCTATTAATAACTAGGGTTGTTACTTGGCCGGTAGCCACATAAGTGCATGGCTGCTAGGGTAATTTGGACCCTAGTAAGCATATTACTGAAATTGCTAACTAGAGAGCTGCTGAATAAAAAGCTAAATAACTCAAAAACCACAAATAATAAAAAATGAAAACTGATTGCAAAATGTCTCAGAATATCACTCTCTACATCATACTAACAGGTTGAATCAAAGGATCAACCCATAGCACAAAGGACTGAGCTTGATATATTACTCAAGCAATGACAATCTAAAATAAAAAAGCATATATTTTCAAGATTAATAATTACAGTGCAGGAGCCTGTATATCACCAGTTAGTAATTGGAGATGCTATTACTACATTAGTATGGTGTTTTTTTTAAAAAGCGTTTATACCAAAGAACATTGCACCCGTTAGATTTTTATTAAAACTTCTTATCTCTTGGTGTTGGAAATACCAGACCCGCAGGACAGAGAAAAAGTTTCCTTCTTTGCCTGTGTTATAATGGGCCATGTTGTCTTCATCCATTCACTCCTTCTTTGTGTGCTCCTTTCTTCCTTGCCTGTAATGTAAGCCCTTCTTCAGTCCTGCCCCACTTTGTCTCCCAGTGCTGTGTGGATGAAAGAGAGGTGAATGTCAGCAGGGGGAATAAGAGAGAGAAACACTACACTGTGTTTTTGATTGATGGCTTTCTAAGTGGTGCTAGCAATCTTAATGAAGTAATGGGAGCTAAATGTCACAGTGCCAGGGGCACAAGCATTTTAAAGGCCCATTAAGGTTATTGATGGGGGGAAATAAAATACTAATAAAGCAGAACATAATTGTGTGTAAAGGCAGGGGCACACGGGCAGATTCGGGGAGATTTAGTCGCCTGGTGACTAATCGCCTCTTATTCTGGGCGACAATCTCCCCGAACTGCCTTCCCTCTTCTTTCCGCCTGCTAAAATGAAAAATCACCTGCAGCAATGCACTCACGCCACTTTGATTTCCAACGTCGCCCCCGAAGTTTCCTCGCAAGGCAACTTCACACGGCTTCAGAAATTGAAGCGCCGCGAGTGCATTGCCGCAGGTGATCTCTCGGTATAGTAAAGGGGAAGGCAATTCAGGGAGATTGTCACTCAGAAGAAGAGGCGATTAGTCACCAGGCGACTAAATCTTCCTTAAACCGGCCGTGTGACCTTACCCTGAAAGTGTAGTGTAGCTCACAGCCATGCCATGATACTACTATGAATGTTGTGCAGAGAGGGTGGCACACCAGCATCTGACACATTTATTGTGGCATATCAACTAGTACCAAAGCCATGCAGCCAATGGGACACAGCAGTCAGTAATAGAGACATGCAGTAAGTGTGTCACGCACAATCATCATCACTATAGCCTCTAAGTCTAGTACTGGAAGTTGCACATATACAAGCACAGTAAGAGTGGCACACCAATCACACATATTTGTCTAATACAGGGGTGCCCAAAAGGGAGAGATCCAGATCTACCAGTAGACATTAAGCTGGTGATGAGTAGATCTCAAGACAATATCAGCAAACAGCTTGACTAAATCATCCTCCTGTTTCATGCTTTTCAGATATTTATTATGTTAAGGTCAAATAGTTGTTTGTTAAATATAGCAGTATACATTTTCTCATAAATCAATTTTTAAGTAATATTTTCCATGGAACAGAAGGGTAACAATGTTTTTATGGATATAGATCATAATGGGACAACATCACTAAAAGCAGACCTGGCATAAGTAAATTATGGCCCCTCCTGGTCTAAAGTATATAATAAATCCAGTACATGTATGGGACCTGTTATCCAGAATGCCTGGGACTTCGGGTTTTCCAGGTAATGGATCTTTCCGTAATTTGGATAAGTCTACTAGAAAGTCACATAAACATTAAATTAACCGAATACACTGGTTTTGCTTCCAATAAAGATTAATTATATCTTAGTTTGGATCAAGTACAAGGTACTGTTTTATTATTACAGAGAAAAAGGAAATCTGTTTTTAAAATTTGGATTATTTGGATAAAATCCAATATTTCAGAGCTTTCTGGATAACAGGTTTCCGCATAACAGATCCCTGTACATAACAGGGGTTTCCTGTGTTTTTGAAACTCTACAAAAGGTACATAATCCATAAATATGGTGCATAAGAAGCAATAGCAGTAAAAAGTGCTGGTATTTGTAGTTCTAATACAGCTGACCAGGCTCATGTTAGTGGTCCCTCTACTAGTAGACCATTACACTAGTAGGAAAGAAACATGAAATTAAAAAAGAAAGATGAAAGGAGGGAATCAGTGTGTATGTGGGGTAATTTAATCTCCCTGGTTCATAGCTGTACAAGATGGGGTCTTGTGGGGTTCACATTTGCCCGCAGCTCTCTGGGGATATGAAATTGCCGGAGCCCCCTCCCCTCTAACCTGTCGATGTTGGAATGCACATTCAGTGCTATGAAAGAGGAAATTCTGTGTGTTGAAAGCTAGGATAGAAAGCATCTGCAAAGTTGCCTCGGGGGGAACGTTCTATGCCTGAGGGGGCTGCAGGGGCTGGGTTACATTAGGGTTAACCCCCTCTCCTGGTTATTTTGGGCTGCACTAAATTAGTAGCACATGTCTCTCTGGATATTCACATTTCAACTTCCTTTAGTCAAATGCTTTGCCTAATAACATGGGGGGTGGATAATAATAAAATCCCCCTGTATTAAGAAGCCTTAGATGATGCTATTAATGTCCATCTCTTTAAACAATGTTACTACCTGACTTCAGGTATTAATTCCAAGGTCTCCCTGACTACACGGGGTGAGGGGGGGTCCAGGGAGGCTTAGCCTATAATAAATCCCATTTCTATGCTGTCACACAGTAATGTGATTGAGCTCATTGCTGTGCCTCCTGCCTCTTCTTGTGTTGCACAAGCTGGGGTATTTGTGTTGTGCCGCGGTAATAATAGACTCCGAGGTGAAAGGACCAGGTTCAAGGAAAAGTAGATCTCAGTAGATAAGTAATGAAACACCAGGCATCGCAGTGTCTCTCATACTTCCACTGTTACAAATCACACATAAATTAAAGATGGCTGCTCTTCTGCAACTTGATAGCTGTAGTCTGCATTTAATAATCAATGGAGGCCAGTTGTGTTTCAGCGGCTGTAACAAAGTGTTTTGTTGTGTTTCTAATGGCCCCTTCTCTTTTTCTTATGTGTGTTCAGCTGTAGAAACACAAAGTACCAGCTCAGAGGAAATGGTGCCCAGTTCACCCTCGCCTCCACCACCACCACGTGTTTACAAGCCCTGCTTCGTCTGCAACGACAAGTCTTCGGGTTATCACTACGGGGTCAGCTCATGCGAGGGGTGCAAGGTGAGACAACTTAACTGTTTCTGGCCTGATAAAAGTTGTATAGGTAGTGATGTGCAGTGACCTGGAATTTATCTGCTATCAACCCTTAGGCAACCAATTGTATTTTTTCATGTTATATTGGTGAAAATGCAGTGTGATTTGCAATTTAAGTTGGACTAGTACTGTATGAGACCATGGTAGACATCTCCTGGTGGGTCTGGATTGGCTTCCATTGCAATTCTACCGATTGGATCAGTTCAATCTGGCCCACAACTTGGGTGCTGTACAATATACAGTATATACGGATTGGAAAATCTTAAACAACAATTTATTTGGGTTTGGCTACCCAAGTTGTGGTAAATGCGATTGGTCTACCACACACCTGTGTTTCACATTCACCTCACTAGTGGTGCAGGTTAACCGCTGACCAGGCTTGGTCCCTTAGCAACTGTAGAAAAAAATATACGGATCCAATACTTTTGGTGATATAATAAATGGTGTAAGCTCCCTAACTGCATAGTTTGAGTGTGTGCTGATCCGTATACTGTATATTCTACAGTTGCTAAGGGACAAAGCCCAGTCATCAGTTAACCAGCACCACTATTGCAGTGTATGTGAAACACAGGTGATAGATCCAGACCACATTTCTGGGTATCCTTCTGGATTCCACGGCTGGATTTTTTAATTTCATTAGTCTGATGACACATGGGGAATTTTCTTTGCCATCATATTTCAGCCATTGGAGAAGTCTCAGACCAACTGTAAGGCCTCCATTTTCATCTGAAAACTCTCAGTAAAGGTTAAACTCTAGAGCTGGTGGATTACAGTGTCCCAATGGCGTTTCACCCAGCCACTTGTCTCTGCTCTCCCTGAAACACAGAGTAAACTTTATAACAGGGATCAAGGTGGGGGAAGCACATAATTATTTATTATTTTTTCCCACCTGGCTCCTTTGTTTCCCTGCCCAGCACATATACTGGAGCATCTTTACAATACTTTGTTTTACATTATGCCTTATAATTGCAACCCAAGGCCCCAAGTATTCTGGTTAACAGATCCCATGCATTTACTCTGCTTTTTTGGAGATTGTATGGCACTATGAGTTACTGCCTTTCAGTTTCACATTCTTATAACACTACTTTTATTTCCAGTTCCCAACTCCCTGCCTCTGGTTCTATTACTGTATTTCACACAATTTGCTCTGTTCCTTTCTTTTTTTTGTATTATCCCTGACTCTTCACCTCACTTCATCAATCTCTCCAGTTGCATTACATTTTTCATTTCTCTCCCCTCCATTCATCTCACACCCTTCCCTCTTTGTGACAGGGCTTTTTCCGGCGCAGTATACAGAAAAATATGATATATACATGTCACCGTGACAAGAACTGCCAAATCAACAAGGTGACACGGAACCGTTGCCAGTTTTGCAGACTGCAGAAATGCTTCCAGGTCGGAATGTCTAAAGAGGGTGAGTTCACTGTCAGATGCAGTATCCTAAGCGCTTCAAACAAGAAAAAGTCTATGGAAATGCTGCTCATAGCCCTTTCCTTCAACTCTCTGAGATGGTTAAAACTGTGAACTCCACATTCCTTGTAATCCCAGCACCTCATTTTGTCCCTCAGGTGCTTGTGCAAATAGATTTTTTAAACACAGAGGCTCCTTGGTTCCGAGTTCCATAAGTATAAACAAATGCTCAAGGAGCCATCAAGCCCTACTGCTATCATCAAAGTCAGAGAAATCCTAGAAATGGATAAGAGTGATTTTAAGGGAGAATATAACCAAAAGTCCATCTCACAGGGAAAGAAGTGCTTGCAGAATTGAGCACGAAGGGGTGCACAGTCTGTCATAAATTACCCCTATAATGTTTACGACAACAGTGTTGAGATTTTTCTGTGCTAGTCTGAATTTGGTGTAGAATTCAGCAGGCCGTGCCAAGGTAGTTTAGCACCCTTGGCAATGGTCCCAATTAGCGCCCCCCCACCCCTACCCTAGGCCCTGCCATATCTACCATTAATACTGCAGGCCCCAAGCCGACTCCCTCACCTGTTTCTGTGCTGTGGCCAACACAAGCCCCCATGATCTGCAGCTGTGCCAGCAAGAAGTAAAAGGCAGACAGGTCTCTTCAGCGAGATGCGTTACTGGTCCCATCTAGTTCGCACAGCAGGTTCTCTCTGCCTAACCAATTCGGCCTTTGAAATGACTGACATCTCGCGCCGGCCCTGCAGCTTACTCCGCATGCGCGTCAACCCACCAGCATGTCAACATGGAACTGGAAGGCTCCAAGTCACGCTCCAGGGTGGGGGAGCCCGTACAGATACACCATGCTAAAACAAACCCCTGAGGGGTTTGGGGCATGCAAATTTAGAAATGATAATGCTTTTAATAAAGGCCAACAACCCAAGTGAACGGAAAAGTAAAAATTAAAAAAACAAAAAAAAAATTCCCTTGAGTAGTGTGCCCCCCCAGTTATTTCGACCTAGGCGGTTGCCTACCCCTTGGCCCGGCCCTGGAATTCAGCAACAGACCAACAAAACCCATTTTCCTCGGCCAGCTCCAAGTGGGTGTTATTAATCCATGTATATGATATAAGCCTGACCATTGGAGGGCCACAGTTTGAAGGTTACACCATGCCTTGAAGTGGTCTAGATATGGTTCAAAGAGGTTGATGTACGAAAAGATGCGGCTTTTACTCCAAGCTTTATAACTCACATAAATCAATCAGACATTTGCTTTCATATTATCCAGAAAACTCCAGTTGATTGGTTACCATGTGTTACCATATCTGGTGTACAGTTTACTGTATAAAAGGTTATGGAGGAGTAATAAAAAGTGCAACTTTTTCTACAGTTATCACCTATAGCAAACAATCCGAAGGTGTCATGCACTGCTGACCTGTTTCAAAACAAAGATGCTATTGGTGGCTATAGGTTACTGTGACATTTACATATTGGTATGGCTTTTATTGAAAAGTTTTAAATCAAGCAAAAAAACTTGCAATTGACAAAAAAGTCTAGATTTGGTGCACCGAAACACCACTAGTTTCCTTTGTCCAACCTTTATATTTGCATCTAATCTGCTTTTCTTTTCAACATCTTTTTTTCCCACCTTTTCTTGAATTTCTAGTCCTTACTTGCATTGTGCCCGTCCTCTATTTTTTCCCTTCCTTCATTCTCCCTGCTAAGCCTCTGTGCCCTTCTCATTCTATAATTGGGTTTCCGGCGCCTGGCTTCCTGTTGTTAGGGACCCACACACTTTATCCCGAGGTGAAAAGGAAGTTCATTAGGAAATGTGTGAGGAAAGTCAGGACACAAGGGAGGTGGGTATGGGAGATAGAGAGGAGAGCAGTGAAAAATATAATAGTCTTTGGCGCAGAGAGTCAGCGTAATACACTAGTGACTGGTACATGAGATGGTTAGGCATCAGATTAATAACAGCATCAGATTAAAAGGATTTATTATTTTAAATAAAAGATCCCTTTATTCTGCTCCCTCTGAACACTAAATAAAACCTGCTTATATTTGCCTGACAGCAGTTGGATTGAAGTCATGAAAGTGTGTGAGACCCAGGGTAAAATCTGAGGTTAAATGACTTTTTACAGTTTGGGCTGGTAGTTTTTATTAATCTGTAGCCTTCTTGTGATCTTAAGGGGTCCCTACCAAAGGTTTGACTGCAGAAAGTCTGAACCCAGAAAGTTGGAAGACCTGTTTCCTACAATGTAGATGTACAAACTGTGACTTTTGTAGAGTTACAGTTCCCAGAAATCCTATGATTGCAAACATTTATATATTTAATTGGAGTGTTACAAATTGCAGGTCACAAAGGCTATGGCTTGCTGGCATTTTCACGTTGACTGGGGAGTGTCAATAATAGTCCACATTGTAGTCAATGGATATCAACCCACACAAGTACTAATTTCAAGTACTAATACCAGGCCCTGAGCTCAAGGCCAATCCGTTTGTAGTGAATAGGAAGCAGACTACACCAGCAGGTATCCAGAGTAATCTCAGGTTACTTCCTAAAGGGTCAGTATAGGAAAATGGATAAATGATCAAAATAGGAAATGATGATAAAATTGCCCAGTGTGCAATAGACCTCATACTGTGCAGGTATGGCTATAATGATTCTTATGTATGGTAGGAATATGATTGCTATTTTTTTAAATTGAAGCAACCATCTTTTATCTATGGGACAATGACAAAGAAAATTATTTATTATCCCTTCAACATTTACACTAGACATACCTATGCCTTTTGCAAGCCTGACTTGTGTGTGTCTGTGTGTGTAGTGTAGAGAGGACAGGGTATACGTTTTCCATAGCCGAGACATGATCCATCACTGTCCCTGCTGTGCTCCAATCCCACCACCTGCAGGCAAGGACAGAGGTCACACTGGAGGGTTAAATGCCAGGTCACAAGCCATTTAGTAACAGGCCTTAGACAGCAGACACAAGGCAAGGAAATCATTAAATTAGAAAAGAATCACTTCTGTTTACAGGAATATCTAATTAACAAGACAATTGTAATACTTTCGGGAAAGTAAAATCATTCTTTTTACCCAAAGATTCAAAAATTATTTAAATATACCCTTGTTATAAGGCCTTAACATTATTTAATAAGGTGTACTATATGTATGCATTTCTCATATTTTATATTGGATAGCAATGGCAAATCCAGAAATTCAGGTTGATAGAGAAAATGCAAATCACTTAATAAAACAGGAAGCAAAAAGAAGTACCCACTCAAAGACAGTATTTAGATCTATATTGTTGATTACACCTAGTTACTTTTTTTTAATCTTTCTGACCAGACTGTATTATCATTGTAGACAAGTAAACTGGGTGTTCAAACTCAGAGCCGCTGCTAATCATCCCAAAGGAACGTCAGATGTGATCAGCACAATAGCAAGTGTATGGGTCATAATGTGTTATATTTATGCAAAGCCACATACTGTACATATTTAGTATATTGGATTTATTAATTGTTTACTTACATTGTTTTTCCCAGCGGTGAGAAATGACAGGAACAAGAAGAAGAAGGAAATAAAAGAGGAAGTGGTGGTACCTGATAGCTATGAGATGCCCCCAGAAATGGAAGAACTTATTCAGAAAGTCAGTAAAGCACATCAAGAGACCTTTCCTTCTCTCTGCCAGTTAGGCAAATACACCACGGTAAGAACAACCTCTGTGTGCTTCAAACACTAGCCTCCTTGTCTGAGTAGTGGCCTCCCTTTTTAGAGCAGGCTGGCTTTAGTTTTTTTGTATGTGATAGATCAGGGGTGTCAAACCTTGGCCCTCCAGCTGTTAAGGAACTACAAGTCCCACAATGCATTTGCCTGACTGTGGCTGTCAGACTCCTTCATTGCATAGATAATGGTTCTTATGAAACCACAGCATTTGTATTGCTGAATAATTGTAAAAGCTACCATAAGAATGTGTAGTGGATTTTAATGGCAGACTCTTGTGTTGATGACAAATAGGTGATGAAAGTTAATTGTTAATGTACCAGATTACTAAATCAGAAATAGAAATGCATTTTTAAGTGAGCAGACGTTAACAGTATATCTGTTCTTCAGAATTCCAGTGCTGATCACAGAGTGCAGCTGGACTTGGGCTTGTGGGATAAATTCAGCGAACTGTCCACTAAGTGCATCATCAAGATCGTGGAGTTTGCCAAACGTTTGCCTGGATTCACCACATTGACCATCGCTGACCAAATCACCTTATTGAAAGCTGCCTGCCTGGATATCCTGGTAAGAAGAATTCTTAGCCCGTAATGAGACTGAGACTAGCCTCCACTGTAAACATATCATCAGTTCGGTGGTAATTAGCTATGGCCCCATATAGATGTTTACTTGATTGACACAGGAGTTGGAATCAGGCTTACATAAAACTTAAGGCTTCAAATGAATAATTGCTGAACCACCATACGGTTCTGTAATAAGCCAACCGTTCTAGACTCAGACCTCCGTCCCATTGATATCTGAACAAACCTTGATCGTTTGTTAATTGGTAAAGTAACTGCTCTGTTCAGTCCCCCATGGGTCTCTGGGTTTGCTGAGTAATCGCTTTTAGATATATGCCTGTATGTGGCCATCTTTATGTGCCATTTAATGTCACAGTTTTAGTGGCCAAGGCACAAGTGGCGTTTTTAAAGCTATTCCCAAAACATCCTTAATAACCTGCCACCACTTCCCATAGCAGAGTATAGCACTGCTTAGGGAACACCCTGGTGGTGTCAGACAGCTGCTTTAGCAGAAGATTGAAGAAAACGGCACACAGGAACTGATGCTTGTGGGGGTAGACCCCTACGTGTTTATTGCGTCAAGTGATGCACAACGTTTCGGGGGCGGGCCCCTTCGTCAGGTGATCATCACCTGACGAAGGGGCCTGCCCCCGAAACGTTGTGCATCACTTGACTCAATAAACACGTAGGGGTGTATCCCCACAAGCATCAGTTCCTGTGTGCCGTTTTCTTCAATCTTCTGCTATTGCTGATATTGGGGAGTGCCGTCTCCCCACGAAGACTGAGCACCAGGGACTCATTAGGAAGGCCAGGGTGTGCGTCCAGAACCTCTTTTGCTCTAGTCAGACAGCTGCTTGCCTCTGCGTTTAAAGGGGAGACTTACTTTTACCACAAAGGGTACCATTTACCATGGTTTCACTAATACCATCCCCATGAAGCCTTTTTATTTGTCTTGGATTTATTCAGTTTCAAAGAATTTTGTTTTATTTTTTATTACAGATGCTCCGGATTTGCACACGCTACACTCCAGAACAAGACACCATGACCTTCTCCGATGGCCTTACTCTAAACCGTACCCAGATGCACAATGCTGGTTTTGGGCCTCTCACAGACCTACTATTTTCATTTGCAGACCAGCTACTGCCATTAGAAATGGATGATACAGAGACCGGACTTCTGAGCGCTATATGTTTAATTTGTGGAGGTATTACAGTCTATTTAAGATTCTTAAATTTGCTTGAGGGCTCTTGCTTAACAGCCAAGAGAAGGTTAATTAGTGTGAAATTATGATTTACTTGGAACTATGGCTGTATGGATGAAATGGCAACATTTTCATAAATCTGTGAGTTATGAGCCAGTGGTTGTCCCTTTCAAACAAGGACATCCCCCCTTGCCACTAAAACAAATGCAGCAATCTCATTTAGTATCATAAGCCAAATGTGGCATTACCCATAGGATATAAAGTTATTTTATGTAGCCTTGTACAAAATAAGAGGGCTATAGACAAATACAAGAGGTCCTCCTGCACTCAACTCATTATCAATAAATTTAAGACATTGAGACATTTTGTGCAAACAGCTACTAAAAATGCCTTACCCTTTAAACCAAACAGGGATTGTTTATACATATATTGCAATATATTTAAGCTGGCCAACTATGTCAAAGTCATCCCATATCTGGCCAGTCCTACTCTCAAATTGCATCTGATTCATTAAGGGTAAGACCAGACAGGAAGATTCGGGGAGATTTGTCGCCTGGCAAATCTCCCTGAACCGCTTCCCCCTGCCTTCCAGCGGCTTTAATGAATAATCGCCTGCACCTATTCACACGCAGCACTGGCTTTTCTGAAGTCACTCAAAGTTGCAATTTCGAGTGATTTCGGGAAAGCAAATCGCTGCGTGTGAATAGACGGAGGCAATTATTCATTTAATCCACTCGAAGGCAGGGGGAAGCTGTTCGGGGATGTTAATCGCCAGGCGGCAAATCTCCCCAAATCTTCCCGTCTGGCCTGAGCCTAAGGGGTGGGAGCGACAACATGGAGCTGGTCACTGCTCCTCTATGAACTATAACAAACAAGGGAAAGTTGTGCTCATTTGCTCATTGTGCAGCGCGGCTGTGAGCACAAAATACATATAGAAAAATACAAGAGAGTTGTAGCTCCAACCCCATCCAGCTATAGTCAGGCGATCCCAATGGTGTCTAATAAAAGGGCAATCAAGTTTGGGAGTTTTACTTTGAAAGTAGCAAGTAAGTTGCAGGTAAAACTTAATAAACTTTGTAAAGTGAATAATGAAGCAATAGAATTCTTATTCAATTTGAGAGTAGGACTGGCCAGATATGGGATGACTTTGACGTAGTTGGCCAGCTTAAATATATTGCAATATATGGACAAACAATCCCTGTTGTTTAAAGGGTAAGGCATTTTTTAGTAGCTGTATGCACAGAATGTCTCAATGTCTTAAATATATTGATAATGGGTTGAGTGCAGAGGACCTTTTGTATTTGTCTATATGTATTTTGTGGTCACATCATTATTGCACCCCCGCCTAATGGTTTTAAAAATTAGTGGTGAGCACAACTTTCCCTTGTTTGTCAAAATAAGAAGCCTACACATTTTGGAGTAATAAACAAAATCTGTGCTCTGTTTGAGCATTAGGGGCGCATGGAATCTGTCAGTTTGGATCTGGCCAAACACAGAATATTAAAATGTGATGACAGCTATTTAAGATTCCTTAGCATTGAAGATGTATTGACAACCCCTTATTTGTTATTTACTGTTTGTTCCCTGTTCATTATCTAATTTACATTTTAAATTTAAATTATCTAATTAAATTTGCACTATGTAACTTGTTGGTGCTATATAAATAAATGACGATGATTTGCATGTGGTTTCCTAACAGATCGGATGGATTTAGAGGAGCCAGAAAAAGTGGAGAAGCTACAAGAACCACTTCTCGAGGCTCTGAAATTTTATGCTCGCCGGCGAAGGCCTGACAAACCTTACATGTTTCCTCGTATGCTTATGAAAATCACTGACCTACGTGGGATCAGTACAAAAGGTAATTTATTAAATAAGCATAACAGGGCTATGCTAGTAAGGATAAAGTTGACATTTTGAAGCATGCTATTTGGGGGTGCCTGGTATAAAACGTTGTCTATAAAAACAAAAAAAGGAAGCAATGTGACACTGATAGGCACGTAAACTTTGCACGAAAACGCAAACTTTTTCGGAATTTTTGCCCTAAAACCACAAAATCTTCAGATTAGTGTACAAAACCCAGCGCAGATCAAGATATATTTGGGACGTCTTCCATTGACTTACATGCAACCTCTGCAGTTCTGAGACGCCAGATTTTCGGATTCAGCCTTTTTCCATCCTGGGGGCAAACTTTTTCCACTTTTTCAGATTTTTTAGCATTCTGACTTTAATAAATAATCCCCTGAGTGTACAGAGGCTAAATACATAGATATAATGTGTCAAGGTTTGACTTACATGGTATTTGATTGGGACACACAATATACAGAACAGGGATTGAGAGACAATGCACTTGAACACTTTTCTTGACACTCTTGACTCTAACCTGTTTATATTGTGACAGGTGCTGAGAGAGCAATCACATTGAAGATGGAGATACCAGGACCAATGCCTCCCTTGATTCGTGAGATGTTGGAGAATCCTGAAGCTTTTGAAGATGGTGCTGAAACCCCTAAACCCAGTGAGCGCCCCTCCAGTGAGAGCAGTGATGCAAGTCCCACAGAAGAAGATAGCAGTGGCTCTAAGACCCCTTAGTTGTCCTTTGAATACTGGGGAAAGTTATCCCAAGGCCTAAACACTTTGTATGAGCCACATCAGTTCTACCCATTCTATGAGGCATTCTGGGGTACCTCAAATCAGCAGGGTTCTGCATACAATTCTAGTGGTTCAATACTGCTCTTATGTACTGAGGCAAAAAGCCTTCCTCTTTGAGAGGTTGACTGGAATAGACTGGGTGATAACATCTTTATCCCAGGAACTTGGAGATTCGTATGCCTTCCTTTGCCTTGTCAGGAAGGTGAAATATCTACAGACTTACTACAGTACAAGCACAAAAGTCCCTGATGACAAGGGAACTTGGATATTTCTAAAGAGTCTTCTCCACCTTCCGCATTTTGCCAAAGATTATGATGACATTTGACCCTCTAAAAAGAGGGAAAAAAAGGTCTTGCAGTTGAAAATGGCACAAACATCTCAAGTACAATAATCCCAGCAAGAAAGAGATGGCCTTTATCTCTGGAAGGGTCTGAAGCACATTGCTGTGTGTGTGTGTGTGTACATATGCATATACATATTAATATACAAGCACACACACATTTATATATAAATATATACACACATGTATGTATGTGCGTTATTAAATATATTTGCTATTGCATTGTTTTATGCTTTTTTTCCCATTGGCTGAAACGAGGTCATGTGACTATAAATAAAGCCTGTTAATCATTTGCAATGACATCATTGAACATGCGTTAGAGTATGAAATATCTTTGCACAATGGGAGACACATTTCTCTCTAGCATGTGTTAATACTCTAGTGTTGAAACAAACCTAATGATGGTTGAATTGAAAGTATACCCCAGAATATACTTCAGAACTCCAGTAGCCTTTTTGAAGAACCTTATGGGGGCAGTTTTGGGTGCTTAAAATAATCCCCAGGATGCAAAACATTTTGTATTTGTGTAACATGCAATAAACGGAAGGCATACTTGCATTTGCTTTATATTGCCTTATCTTAGGGGTCCATACACAGACACATTAACATAGTTACATAGTTTAATCTGCTTAAATTCTGCTAAATGAGCAGTATAGAGCAGAAAATCAGCAGATATCGATCAGGCAGGTTTCATTTTCCTGTTTGATCTAGGACTGTATCTGCTTGTGATATGGCCCTCAATCTGGTGGCTGGCATAAAGGAAATTATGATTTTATGTTAGCTAAACAACCAGATCAGAAAAAACCCTCTTTGGTAACATTTCCAAATGAGTGGATCTTTGAATGTATGGCCAGATTTAGATCATGTCATTCCTACTACAAGACTGATGGAACCCACCCAAGGTATTTTGGTCACCAGCCTACACATGGCATCCATATCACAAAGAAAAGAGATAATTTTCCTTTTCTGGAGATCAGCGCCTAGGCAATGGAAATTTTTAGAACAAATATAGTGTAGTAATTTGAGTAGTTAGGGAATTCACCCGGTGCTCTGATGTGCTACATATATTTTTTACTATAGCCGGCAGAGAGTGGTGTTATCCCCAAAGATAATACTTAAATGGTAGTTAAATTTGGCGATAGTGACTGGTGTGGAAGTGTCTAATTTAAATAAACCGTTGGTGAAAGTATGGCTAAAATGCCTACTCACAGACCACTATTGTGGTGTATCGCTTGTAAAAAGGAGTAGTCTTGGCACGTGGTCCTCGAATGCTCCAGTATGTGCAGGTTCCACGATATAGTAGGTAAAAAGTATAAAAATAGGGGAAAGCACAATAGCGTAATACTGTTTAATGTCTAAAAGTCAGATTTAAAACAATAAATATGCACTCACAATTTGACATAAAAATACTTGCAATCAGTATCTCAAATGGGGTCACCTCTGGTCCTTAGGGTGCTTGGATAATCACCCGCTCCTCAGTCCCTTGTGCAGGATACTTCTCAGAGTTCCCCCTTCTCCTAACGCCTTTCGCTAGTGTATAGCTTCTTCAGAGGCATAAAAAAATTTTTACCCTTCCTAAGTCAACTACCCAATTTTTGTACATGGCATCCATAGTCATTCTCTGATTGCCATCATCATTTCATTGTAGTTTGACCCACAAATCAGATATAAAATAACACCATATCCCAGTGTCCCATGGAGAAAATGACTATTTCTTTTCCCCTATTACCATGATTTGTGAACTGAAGTCTGCTAGAAGCTGCAATAATTTAAAGTCACAATTTCTGTGCCATGCAGTGGAGAAAACACCCACATTATTCTGCTGCATTGATAATGTCTTTTGTGATATTAGCCTTAAAGAGAAACTACGATGTCATTTGTTATTTGCATTGTTTTGCATAGCTACTTGCTACTCACCTCAAACGTATCCGTTCCCATAACCCTTCTTGTCCTAAAAATTTTTTCAAGAAACCAGTTAGGTTTGGTCAGTAAGAACATGCCCCCACATTTTATTATTGCCTGTGTGCCACCAAATTATATAAACCTGGGAACTACTTGTTCGTTACTAACCAGATGCCTTATCAGTGGGATCCTCTACACCAGTGATCCCCAACCAGTGATTGAATGTGGTTCATTGGGGACCCCTGCTTTACATACTATTTCATTGCCTAGTTTGGGGCTTAGCCATGAGACTGGCTGGTGATGATAATTTATATTCTAGTTATGAATCCCTGGTTAAAGGCCCCTTTTGACATGTTTTGTCTCAGCTGTGGACTTTCATTACACACCTCACAATATCTGACCATTCAATGAGTGTACGGCCAACTTTAGAGTCAGGGTAGGATCCTTCCAAATGAATGTATAAATGTGCCACTCGTATGGGTGAATAATAAAATCACATTAGCTGTGCCAACAGAACCCTTGTCTGGACTTTTCAAGGAAGTATTGGGTGGGTGTGGGAGCAGGTTTTTCAAGCCTCGGTCTTCAGAAAGAGGAAGGTGCAATTACCATAGTGCCATGCCTTGCGGGCATTAAACTTAACTATTAACCCCTTCTGTACTGGAGAGCGCAGCCAAGTACTGGCAGGGAGGAGGCAAGAAAACACAGACATATGTTTGAAAGGTATTAATGATTACAAAATGCATATATATGGCAGTTTAACTATGAATAAAATGCAGAATAAATACTGAGTATTAAAAAGTTTTCTCAGTCTTCTTAACCAATATTGTTCTATCTAGAATAACTCCCAGGAATAAAATGAAACTGTTTAATAAGGTTAGTTACTAAGCATTCCTAATTCCCAGCTGGCAGTCTGTCTCATTGGTGGGCTCAAAATTGGCCTCAATCCTGTTCTTAGTGGTTACCTAATGGAAGAATACAGCATTCACGTGGCTGTGTATTACCTTCAAGCAATGGTTTTTAGACTTTAAGCCCAATCCTTTTTGGCACAACTTGTGATTTTGCTCCCCTTAGCTTTAAGAATGCTACAAACATTTAAAAATGTTTAATTTATATAGTTATCTTGCAATAGTTCCAAGAATAGCTAGACTCGCCTTAAGGGCAATAGCACACAGGGAGATTTGTCACAGTTAAATCTGTGCAACGTCTTCTGACAAATCTCCCATAAATGCTTTTCTACCGTCAGTAATGTATATTACCAGTGGGAAAACGTACGAGTTGGTTGGACTTTGTGACGTAAACTGAAGTTGCCTCGTGAAGAAGCAAATCTGGATATCTTCCCTATAAAACTGATAATTAAGCCAATTGTATGGATGAAGTCTCCGCAAAAAAGAATATACAAGGGCAAAATCAGAATGGAGCCTTGAGACACCATAACTCTAAGGGAAAAAAGTGATATGATCTGTACATGAAACTGAAAAGGATGGATTAGAAAGGTTAGACAAAAATCATGCAGCTTGATTACTTATTCCAAGAGCTTTAAAATCATCAGGTACAGAGTATAAATCCGGGAGGATGAGTGCATATAGAATGGTCTTTTGGATTTGGTAACCCAGACATCATTTGCAAGCTTACCAATGCAAAGGGACCCACAGGTTATCAGATTGAATTAAATTGGTGATTCAGGGGAAGACAAAACATTCAGATTCTTTGAATGAAGAATTTAAAGTTGTAGAAACAAGGAAGGAATGTAATATCTGGGCAAGAGGTGGAGTAAGGACAGCGGCACTATGAGAACATTGGATGAAGCAAGCAGTTTGAGACTGGAGTTGGATGGGAGAAGCTGACAGGCATCAGAGTGAGTCACAGGAGTGAAAGTAGCAAAGAACAAAAGAAGGGATTTTAGGCAGGAGGAAATAATTTATATTTGTGGAGATTGGGATCTTGAAGAAGTAATTATTGTTACGAGTGTATAGGGATGCGTGATTTTAGAAGTGAGGGATACAGAAATGTAATGCATTGCTTATGAGTATTCTATATCTTGGCCCAAGAGAGAACATAACTGAGACATGATGGGAGAAATTTGTAGTACAGAAAGCATGAATCCAGGACTCTTCGTGCTCCACATATGCTCTTCAGATCAGGTACAAGAGGGCAGGAATCATGTTTGTGAGTTCAGCCAGGAGCAGTTGGTTTATAAAGGGGTAGTTTAAAAAAAAAAGTTACTGGTGGTTGGCAGAATGAAGTTAAGAGTTTTAGGATCTATAATAAAGGCTAAGTCAAATTTGGCAGATCCCATCGATATATTCAGGACCATCAGGAAAGTACTGTATCACCAGGCTGATGTGGTCCCCACCTGACATTTGAAACCCTCCATATAGCTATAGGACCAGTTTTTGGACATATATTTGCCCATACATGGGTAGATGAGAACTGGTTTGAAGAGGCCAAACCAGCAGTTAATTCTTCCCGTTAAAAGGGCAACCAAGGCTAGAAATGCTGTATTTTGTATACTAAACATAAACTTACTGCACCACAAGCCTAATCAAACAAATGATTTATGCTTTCAAAGTTGGCCACAGGGGGCTGTCATCTTGTAACTTTGTTATACATCTTTGCAAGACTAGACTACATACACATGCTCAGTGTGGTCTGGGCTTCTTAGGGATCATCATAAATGATCAAAAAAACAAAGCTGCTTGAGTTCTGCATGGCTGGTAAGTAAGGCAGGGGCTCCCCCTGCTGTTCATAAGTATGATTGTTTCCCTGCCAGAAGTTAGGGACCGTCTGAAAATTACCATCCACAGAAGTAAATGAAGGGAGAATTTCACTGCAGTCAGGTTACTTATAAAAACAGTACACATTTTTTAAATCACAGTATATTGGAAATAGATTTCTTTTTCATTAAAAAAAAGTAAAAATGGGATTTTATTTATTTGCCTTTCCTTGCCCTTTAAGGCCAGTTTTAGGAAGCAGGCTCCCCCTGTCCACTCATTTCTGATTTATTGATAGGAGTTTAGGAAGGTATTGACTTTTGTGGGATTTCATAGGGAAACAGAAGGTCATCCCTGTCAGCATTCCATGCTCCCTTCCTTTATGGAGTGTGTTATGTTTTGGTAGCCGAGGATGAGTAGAGTTCATGCAGCCATTACACTTCAACACTAACTTCAACTCCAACACTTTAAGCAGCATAGAAAATACTGTGTATGCATACTATACTCTTGTGCACACTGACACAATATTATACATTATTCACATCACATAGTCCTTGGTCCATGCAGGTAGTTTTCTGATTATCTCAGTATGCCTTATAGGTTAATTTTCTTCAGGCCTATTGCAGTTGGCATCAAGAGTAGGAAAATGTCCTTCATCAAATGTAACTTCTCCAAAGTCATAACTAACAGGAGCAAGACGACTTGCATTCTATATGCAACCATGAGACAGTTCATATGTGTATGGTCCTTGCTGGCGTCTCACTTCAAGAGGTGTAGTATATTTAGATTGTGTTTGTTCCAGTTGTCCTGGACTCCTGGTTTCTTTATTATGATTAAAGATCTAGGCTGAGTGAGTTTGGTGTGGACCCACTTGTCCACTTAGTGTAGATTGGAGTATAGTGAATTCAGAACTACTCCCATGTGTAACTCTTGGGTTAAAGCGTGTCAGTAGTCTCTGGTGCAGGTAATTCACAATTAAGGTGAGTCTAAAATAGTAGGCTGAAATAGTGTGATAATGCCGGAACTGTGCGAATGGCCCTCCGAGCCTTCGCACTTACCGGGCCATAATAGCGGGACAGCCATGCTAGTAATGCTTTCACACCTTATCCTTCTCCTCTGATTGCAAGTAGGATGTGCAGATTCTTTACACATAGTTGGTGTTTTGGGTTTTGAGTGCGCCGGTTCTTGGTATAGAAGGATGGTAATGGCGGTGTCTCTGTAGGCTGGATAGCGTGCTCGGCTGAAAGTTAGCACAGATTCTTCTGGTCCTAGTGGCCCAGCCGTCTGGTCTGTTGAAATGGGGACAGATTTGTATGTCCCTGATGAAGTATTTTAATATGAAATGCATTGGGCTGGTACTGAAATAAATGATAAAATATCAAGTCTCATCAGGTGATGGTAATGCCCTCAGGCAGTGAATAAGTAAAGCACACTTTCTAGCAGCACAACTCTCCCCTTGATCAGCAGCAATAATATAATTGTCAAACATATGGATCCAATCAGTAAAAGGTATGGTGGGCTCACCAGGGTTTAGAAGAAAAGCTGTAGGATGCTGCTGAGGTAGAAGAGACATCTCGTCGCCAATTTGTTGTGTTTTGTTAGCCGAGGATGAGTACAGTATTACAGTGCTTTATTAGCAGGGTCATGCAACCATTACACTTCAACAGTAACTTAAACTCTAACACTTTAAGCAGTATAGAAAGTACTGTGTATGCACAGTATAACTCTTGTGCACAGTGATACCTATTGGCAGTTTGTATAAACACCACAGTTGTTGTGATTTGTATAAACACCACAACAGTGGGACTGGGTAGAACTGGGGCCATGGGAGGCCTGAGAACTCAGTGGGAGGTACGGTAACTAGATTAGGGTGGATGGGGTTAATGGGCATACCCGAGTCAGGCAGAGGTTGAAGAAGCAAGATTCATTAACTGTGGACTTATAGTTCTTTGGATGTTTGTTTGTTTGTTTGTTTGTAATAATAGCTGTTTACATTGGTTATTTGTATGGATATTTATCAGCTGTAAGGAAGCTTCTTTTAAGCTATCCTATGCAATATGCGCCATAAATCTCCCTGATTCCATATCAATGGTGGTACTTTCCCCATAGCCCTGTGAGCAAAAACCCCCCAACTGTGTAGGAGGCTGCTCTTGCACACAATTATATAAACACACTGTGACCTCAACCAAAGTAGGTAACCATTGCCTTTATACTATGGAAAATGGATGGTACACATCATGTAGTTATGTGGTACAGCAGAATCACTTTGATGTGAAAATGTCACTTGAATGTTTTTATTTGACAGTATAAGCCTTTGAAAATACTTCTGACAGTGCTTCTACTTTTCGGGCAAGGGGCCCCTTGGAGAGAAAATGCCCTTGAAAAAAATAACACTGTGTAATATTCTTTTTCTGCAATTACATCCAGGATGTCCAATCTGTGCCTGTCATGGGAATGATGGGAGTTTTGAGTCATGACCATTTGGAAAAGATGGGGGCCCCTATGTTCTTGCTTTTGCCTGGGGCTTTTCTTCCCTAAGTCCCTAACTGCCAGTCTTGTTTGTAACTCAAACACCAGTAGAGTTGGGACATAGAAACACATGCAGAAAGCAATACACAGAGGCTGGGTTTTCACATGGTATCTTGATGTGTGTTAGGAGTATGGTGTAACATACATTATGCTTTGCTGATGCCATGTGGTATATAAATAGCAGTTCTGGGAACCACACACTGTAGGCATCTTCTGCAACCTACACATACGTAGGTATTTTCGCAAAAACCCTGTAGCAAGGAAGTGGTTAACCAAAGACCTTTCCCGTCATTTCATCTGTGCACATTTCCCGTGAGCATTTAATGCCAGCTCTCTCATGGGGGGGGGGGCTTACCTAATTAGTAACAGACACAGGAAAAGATGTGATTTGTCGCCTTTGCTTAACTCTTTACCTTCGAATGATTCCACTGTTGCCCTAGTTTAATAGTGTACAAACAATGTATATATATATATGTATATATATATATCATACAGAATTACAAACAGAGGCCTATAGAGTTTACATTTTATCATTCTATACCTAAGGACAGAGACAGACATGAATATTCGGGGAGATCTTGTTGCCCAGCAATAAATTGCCTCTTCTGCCAGCTGGAATCTTAATCGCCAGCGGGATGGCACAATGAGGCAAGTCCTTGTGAGGCAACTTTTTGCAAAACGAAGTGCTCTGAGTGCCCTCCTCTCCAGCAATTTAAATTATAGCCGGTGGGAAGTCTTTTCGGGGAGATTAGTAGCCCGAAGAAGAGGCGACTAAATCTCCTGGAATCTTTGCGTGTTTCTGCCCTAAGAGCTGTGCACCAGAATACCACTAGTTAGAGATGTATGTAAATACACACGATAGCTCAGAGAATATTCTCTTATTTAACACGCTCTTGACCATAAAAATAGATGTTGAATTCCTACTGCTAAAACAGTTGGAGGGTGAACAAAATGATTGGTGCCCCTAGGCCCTCTGTCTTTTGTCACCCCTGTCCCCTCCCTTTTATTTGCTCAAATTTTCATCATCGAGACTGAGCAATGGGAACACAGGAAATTTTAATTTCTGAACCAATGTGGGTGTGGTTGGGCAGTATGCCGCCCCCTAAAATCCTGCCGCCCTAGGCCCGGGCCTAGGGGGCCTCTCCACAAATTCGGGCCCAGAAACAAGCTTACCATAAAGCACTGGTTAGACCAAATCATGTTCTAGGCCTCCATCTATATATACAGAACCTTACACACAGGAGTTTATTCACACATTCCCATGCATGCAAAGATATATGAAGATATATACTTTTGAATTGTCTGTGTAATGAATTTCTCCTTTTCCCGTATGCCTGTTGCTGCCACTACCCACGGTATTTTCATGCATTCCACTTCATGGCAATGCATACATTTTGGGGAAGGGTGGAGTACATAATATGAAACTGTTAAAACATTTGTGAATCAAGAGATTTTTTTGCAAGCAAGTATTCTATTGTCTATTGTCGTTCATCTTCCAATGCTTTTTTCAGTTCTGATAGTTCACCAGAAATAAGGACTTTTTTTCAATTACTTTCCATTTTCTATTTGTGAACATTTTCTAATATTGAAGTGTAAAGTTTTATTGTTCATCTTATGTATTTCTGAAGCAGCTCTGGGACAGGGAGTCACAGACTGGCAGCTGTTAGAACTGATACATTAGTTGTTAATATTCCACATATGTTGCTGAGAAATTTTGTAAAAACATTTTGATTTTTTTTAAGAAAACAATTGAACAAAAAAAAATGTTTGGAAGGTGAACAACCACTTTAAACTCACATTTTAGGCCAAAGCTACTTTTATGAATCCCCCCATACTATATATCAGGGGCGCTATAGAAATACATGTTAATAATAAATACATGTTAATAATATCAGAGGATCTGTTACAACTTTTTCTCCAGTGGTGTAACTACAGAGGGGTCAGAACCTCCAGCCCTAGTGGGCCCTGGGGAACAGGGGAGCCTAGGGGATTAGGGGCATTTGTGAGGGCCGGGCCACCATCAGCGGGGCAATGGGGGTACT
>CM044433.1:153222932-153233639 GCA_024363595.1 Xenopus borealis
GGCTAATGAATTCAACTTATGGATGAATTGTAAAGACAAGACACTAATTTATTAAGCACATTACAACTTCTTTTATTCACCTTAATGAGCACTAGCACTTTAGAATAATTTAATTGTCTCTCAAGAACCCTTTTTTCAGGATACAGGAAAATCTTTTCTCTCTTTTTTAATACGGATAGTTAGATAACTGCTAAGTATCATGCTTTAGTTACACAATGCAGACATGTTTCATTTCTTCCGCTCATGCTATGGGCTTGTGGCTTTTCAGGGGCTGAGACAGAAGATGAGGAAGGGGTTTGAGGTGATGGGGGGTTGGGTAGGTTACATACTTTGCTAAAAAGTCTTATGATTCTGATATGTTGTTTTCTCTTTCATTTGCAGCTAATCACCTTATTCTACAGTTGTGAAGGAAGAGCCCTGGAGCACAGTAAGTTCTCTTCTTTTAAACATTTTCCCTTAGACCTTATGAGTGGCCTCACACCAGTTGGTATTTGGTACTATTGTACATGGGCAGTTCGTTTAAGTTAGTTATAGATCATTTAATTCTATGTTTTGGAAAAAATAAAAAGACAGATCAGAGGATGGTGACATCAGCGGTGACAAAAAGGAAGGGAGAAAGGGAGCAAAAGTGGGACCAATGCTGCTGGTTCTTACCAAAATTATAATATTCGGAGGGTTTCAGCTGTGTAAAGGGAGAATATGGTGTTATTTATAGGATGGCTTTAATATAATAGATATATTAATATACGGTGTATGTCTTTGGTTTTTGGATTGTAAAACTAACGCTTCATTATTCTTTACCCAGGTGCATAAAAGAGATGTTAGTTCTTATTTACCCAACTATATAGTTGAGATTAATCTCCTGACAGGGGAGAGAGGGAGCCACAGATATACAAATGTATGCTGCTCTGCCCAGGTCTCTATGAAATCCATTCTTAATACTACAGCAATGCTTTCCTCTTACATTCAGGTGCCAGTTGTGCACAAGAGCTAGCATAAGGGGCTTTCATAAGGTTTCATCGTGGTTACAGGCTGTGCCTAGGGAAAGCTTTCCTATGCGTGTGATGAAATGTGTCAGTGTGCAAAGCCTGCCATCTCCTGAAACTACAGTTTAGTGCTGAGGTTTACATTTATTTTTATATTATGTATATATACATGCTTAAAATGGGGTGGCCTTAGTAGTTGCAAAGTTAGGAGAAAATTACTCTTTGCTATTTACAGGTACTCCTGGATATAATTGGGTAAAAACAGAAAACACATTTCTTCTTAATATTAATAATAATAATAATAATATTAAGGATGGACCTGAACAAATTTTAACCTTAAAGGGTTTGTTCACCTTCCAATACTTTTTCAGTTCAGTTGGTTTCAAATAGATCACCAGAAAGAAAGAGTTTTTCCTAATTATTTCCGATTTCTAATTCTGAAGTGTAAATCTAAAAGTACACCTCCTAAAGCAGCCCTGGGAAGCAGGGTCTCTGACCCTCTAAACTGTTCTAAATTGATACATCAGTTGATACATTTCTTATCTTTGTCCCTGTTGAGTAGAGTTCATTACAGGCCGCTGTTAGAACTGATACAATTGCTAATAATTGCTAATACTACAGAGATACTGCTGAAAAATGTATCAACTAATTGTTGCAAAATTGTAAACAATAGTTCAGAATCTGCGCCTTAATTACTGAACTGCCAACCTGAAACACGAGAAAAAGGGACATTTAACTTTGAACTTAGATTTTGGAAAAATGGTAAAAAAAAAATGGAAAGCATCTAAAACAAGTCTTTATTGCTGGAGAACAATCTGAAAACAACTCAACTGAAAAAGTGTTTGGAAGATGAACAACTCCTTTAAAGGGGGTTTGTACCAAAAAGTCCAAAAACACTACTCAATACATTTTGGGCTCCAACCATTGCTGTATCCTATGTCTCTATGGTTAGCACACAGTCTCATATTACTTTCTTGGTTTCTTTTCTGCAAAAAAGATTTTTACAGTAAGAAGTGTTACCCCTGGAGGACATTTCACTAAATGCATTTGCGGATTTAGTAACCTTATTTTAAACTTTTGCAAAGGAAATAGTTTTTGCGCAAAAGAAGAAATTGATCCCGTTGCCTATATTCTTTCCTTTAATAACTTCTATTTATATACCTCCACAAAACCATATTTTTCCTAACTGGGGTTGACTTGCATGGGTGATAACTGAGAGAAATAACAAATGTTTTGTGTTTCAAGAGGTTATAATATAGGGTTTGTTTGACCTGTGTGCTGGATATTAATGGAGAGTGACCTGGAGTAGGTCTGTTATCTGGAATGCTTGGGACCTGGGTGCTCTGAATAAGGGATCTTTCTGTAATTTGGAGCACCATGCCTTATGGCTACTAAAAAAAAAAACATTTAAAAATAGAAATAAATCAGTAGGATTGCTTTTGGATTTATGTAGGTGCAAGGTATTGTCTTAAATCAAAACTTTTAACTGTTTGTGTAAACTGAACTCTGTAAGAAATGCAATTGCTTTATTTATAATAGAGTCAATGGAGCCAATACCTGTAGCAGTGACCAACAGCAGCCTGTTTGCCGCACCTCAAACTGTCTAGCACTTCTTTGTATAATCAGTTTATGCCACATCCGTATTGCAGACACGTTTGTCATCCAGCAGCTTGCTGTGCTAAAGACTTGTAAGATTTCCTCCTGACACATATATCCTAACTGAAACCTTCAGCTGCAATACTCAATTCATCTTAAACAGTAACGTAACTAGCGGGGGGCCTGGTTCAATCACACCCCCTGCTCCCCCGGTAGTTCCGCCACTGATCTTCAAACCAAACAGCTTCCTAATTTCCTGGTTATTCCTGTAATATTACAATGGACGCACGCAGACTGTGTAGGAAATTGTGTTGGTAAAAAGGGAAGTATGGCTGTTTAGATCTGCTCACTATATTGTTTACATTTTAATTACAACTTCAAGTCACTTAAAGGGATGGTTCACTTTTACCATGACTTTTATTATGTTATAGAATGGCTAATTCTAACCAGCGTTTCCATTGGACTTTATTTTTTCTTATTTATAGTTTTTGAATTATTTGCCACCTTCTTCTCTTTCCAGCTTTTAAACTGTCCCAGTCTAAAAATAAAATGTACAGTTATGACTACTTTTTAGTACTCATCATTCTATTCAGGTCTTCTCTCCTATTCATATTTCAGTCTCTTATTCAAATCAATGCAGGATTGCTAGGGTAATTTGGATCCTTGCAACAGGATTGCTGAAATTGCAAACTGGCGAGCTGCTGAATAAAAAGCTAAATAACTCAAAAACCACAGATAATGTTCAAAATACAGAACACACAGCTGCAAGGGGCTCTGGGAGTAATGCACATATGGAAGAGATGTTATTGTCTGGGTTCCCCTTTGCATGTTGTAGCTATACATGCCTTCATCTTATGGATCACAATTATACCATTTCTGGCACCACAATATATGCTGCATTGCAATTCACACAATTTGCATGAAAATTCACACAATTTGCATGAACCACATCATAGTGCCTGGAAAAAATGCTGCACTGTGGTTTAAAAAAAAACATATTACATGCAAATTTAGAAGTTTCCACGTTGCCCTCGGTTCTTGGTTCTTTATTGAGCACTAGTGTGTATAATAATTAAGGATGGTGCACGGGCATTTTAACCTGCGCTCCCCTGCGTTCCGTTTTGCTGCGTTCAGCCGCAGGGTAGCGCCGGTATAGACGCACTCAATTCTTTTTAATGTGGCTGTACTCACGCAAACATATGTAGGCGCCGAACGCAGGAAAAATGCAGCATGTTGCGTCTGGACCTGCGTTCGGCGCCTACATGCGTTTGAGTGAGTACAGCCTCATTGAAAAGAATTGAGAGCTTCTATACCTGCACTCCCCTGCGGCTGAACGCAGCAAAACAGAACGCAGGGGAGCGCAGGTTAAAATGCCCGTGTGTAAGGGCCTTAAGACCTTTCCCATCTCTTTCCTAAGGAGAGCAACAGCTCCTTGAACATATATCTCTCCGAATAAACTGTCAGAGTCACTGACAGCAGGTGTTGTTATAAAGTTTATTATATTAGAAGTTATAATCAGCTTAATAGCTTTGAAAGTAAGTTTTTTTTTTTCACAAAAAAAAGTGCTGAGACAAGCGCCCTAACATTTAACATTAATTTTTTAAAGGTTTATTTTCCTTTAAAGGAGAACAGTTAACTAAAGAAGTAGCTAGAAATATACATTATGTTTTGTGCTTCTGTACCAGCCCAAGGCAACCACAACCCTTTAGCAGTAAAGATCTGTGTCTCCCCAGTAGATGCCCCAGTAGCTCCCCATCTTCTTTTCTGCTGATTCACTGATTCACATGCTCTGTGCTGCTGTCACCTACTGAGCTTAGGGACCGACTCACAATATACAGTACACATAGAATAGAAATGTCACAATATAAGACTGATTAGTCATTAATACAGATAATTACTACATGGCAGCACAGAAACCAGTGCAACTAGCATCAGAATTTAATAATCAGCCTGGGAGTGACTTTCCAAGATGGTGACTCCCCCTGTGACAAGTTTAAAGACCTGGATCATTGCTGCTATTGACAAGCTGAAACTTTAGGCTGGTGCAATAAGTTCAGTATATAAAATATGACAGTTTCAACCGTATTCCTTTTTAAGGTTTAGTTCTCCTTGAAGAGAAAGGAGTTTAATTTTGTGGCTATGGAAAGGGAAATCATAACACATATTAGAACCATCCAACGTGCAGCCTTTGTTGTTGAATTAACTCCAGGAGATAGATACCTGAACATTGGAATGCTATTGTTTCTACCTGTATATCTGACGATTCAACTCTAAGGGGGTCATTTATTAAAGCCCAAATTATTCTGATCAGCTTTTAAAGGGGAAAACTCACATTTTTAGAGGACATTTAAAAAAACTCAACCTGTCGAAGTCCTGTAGAAGTCAAAAGCAGATGTCCCTTTTCCAATTTGAAGATACAAATCGTGTGATTCAGGAGTCAAATCTGAAAATTTTGAAAGATTTGAGTCTTTACACAATTTTATCGAGACTTCCAGAAACAAATTTATTATTTTATTAATAAATAAGGTAAACTCATGGATGGAAGTTTGTTTTAATGAAATAATGAGAACATTGTTTTTTAGTTGTCTAAAGCTCTGTCAAGGGTGGCCCGGCTCTTTCTAAAGTGCAGCACTGCCAGGCCCCCCTTCAGGCCCAGGCCAGGGACACTTGTCCCCCTTGTCCTCCCCTGATAGTGGCCCTGCTTGTATGTCCACCTTTAGGCAGGGTCCCCTGCCATGTGCAAAAAGCACCGTGCTCTTGTGCGAAAGAGCCACACACATGCGAGCAGCATGGGAAATTGATTTTTTGAAGGGGTCTAGCCCATTGCGGGCCCATGAGAGTGGGGCCCACCAGGTTTTTTCCTGGAATCTCGGGCCAGTCTGACCCTGCCTTTAGGCTATTTTGCACAGCAGTGTAAAAGTAGGGAAAGCCCATGAGGGGACTGCTTGGATCCCAGGTAGAGTCCTGCTCAGAACCAGTTTCTAAGACCCAGACCCGAACTGCAACTCGCAGCCTGTGACCCGAACCACAACCCACATATTTACCCCACTGATCTGCTACCCAACCCGTACCAGCTGGCCACCATCAAACAGGAAGTGATGTTGCTGCAAACTGGAAGTGACATCATCAAAAGTGGGCAGGGACAGACACAAGTTTTGTAAACTTTTAATAATAACATAAGATAAGAAATTTAGATGAGCCCTACAACACGACCCGCATCCTGCAGACCCAAGGCCCGCAGACCCGCATCTATACCCGCACCTGAAAATCCTCATTCTGCCGGGTAGCCACTTTTTGCGTGGGTAACCTGAGGGTACGCGCTGGTACCCGACCTGGAATATATGGGGCATAGTAGGGGCTTTACAGAAGAAGAAATGTATGTTTTCATACTTCCAGTAACACTGCTGATGTTGCCCTGGGAACAGCCTGCACAAAGGGAAGTTGTACCTGACATTGCTAGTTTGTGGCGTAAAACAGAGGCATTTGCTTTATCAGCTGCATGTTAGACCTGCTCTGTGGTGAGAACTGAGTATTAACAGAGCTCCATATCTTTCCTGACAATCACGTCTTTGCTTCCTTAACCCGCAGCTCTGTGTGTTTCCATGGGGTCTGTTTATAAAGACACTGCTGAAAGGGGGAAGCAGAAATATTACAGGGTTTCTTCATTCTGTTGATTGCAAATAGATAAGATACACAAAAATGTTTTCTGGCTCAAATATGAAAATATACCAGCTAACAGTATGTCTCTCTAGACATTTAATAAGCCTGATACATTATGCTGCCAAATAGTGCTTACCAATTATTTTCACACAGAGACTCTTTAAGGAAGGGGTACCCAAAAGGTAGATCGGGTAGATGGGGTACAGGTATTGTATCTATTATCCAGAAACCCGTTATCCAGAAAGCTTAGAATTATGGAAAGTCTATCTCCCATAGACCCCATTTTATCCAAATAATCTGAAGTTAGATACTTTTTCTCTCTACTAATATAACAGTAGCTTGTAATCTAAACTGAGATATACTTTACCCTTATTGGAAGCAAAACCAACCTATTGGGTTTATTTACATGATGTTCTAGTAGGCTGAAGATCTAAATTACGGAAAGATCTGTTATCTGGAATACCCCAGGTCCTGCACTTTCTGGATAACAGATCCTATACCTGTACCACTTATACTAATGTGACAATTATCACTCTCATCTCTATCTAACAGTAATCAGCATGATTATATGGTAGATTATATGGATAGCATATGAGTTTATGTATTCTATTTAAATGTTTCATTCATTTGTTCATTTATCTAAATTAATTCATGTCTCATGGCTTCCAAATAATTAACCCTTGATTTTATGTCAGAACCTAAAGCCTTTAAAGCCCAGTTCTTTGATGATGAACAATGATTAAATACATGCTTTGAAAAACCCCGTGGGAGGGAGACACATTAATATGGTGTTGAGACTGTAGGTTGAAACACAATGTGGTTTCCATCTGCAACGCATTACTTCTCCTTGTAGCATCACTTGCACAACTCAGCCTTCTTGTGCGGCTTTTGTACAGCATCGTCAACCAGCAGAGAGAAAAATAGTTATGCATCTGCTGTGTCTAAAAAAGCACAGCAATTATTATATCCTATAAGAGGAAAAAAACATTTGTTTTCATACCAATTTGAAATCCTTGAAGACACTAAGATGTAGGAACAAGTTTATTTTCTCTCAACTCCTTAAAGGGGATCTATCGGAAAATGTAAATTTAATATAAGCTTCAGCATACTGAAATAAGAAACTTTCTAAATATAATCAGTGAAACATTTTGTATTGTTTATAATCAAGTTATTCTTCACTTTCTCTTTTTTAGGATCTTATCTGTCTTCATTCTTTCTTTGTTCAGTAGGTGGAGTCAATATTTAATTGACAGTTAGGTCTAATACATCCTTTTGGGGGAGGTCCACCTTTTGCCTAGAAGATGTGTTTGAGTTCATACCTTCAAAATAACCAGTTCTGATGGAAATCATGTTACTCTGTATGTAGTGTGTGTGATAGTTTTTTTGTGCTGGAGTTGTTTTTTTCAGTTAGCACTAAAACATCTCCTAGAAAAGTGTTAATAAAAACCTGACCCAGATCTCTGCATGAAAATTACAAAGTGACAGATTGCAGAGAGCGCAGTACTTAAGAGTAACTTGATTATTTCATATACTACAGCATTTTTATTTGATTATATTTAGAAAGCTTCATATTTCAGTGAAATGAAGCTTATATTAATTTTTATTTTCACGACAGATCCCCTTTAAGTTAAGGAACCCTACGTAAGGTTGTACTGTATATTTGAGTGAAGAAGAATCATTTTGTTTTTTAGTACACATGCATGTAAAGCATTTGTTTGCAGAGCAGAGGATATGCTAGGCAAAAAAAAACAGTTTTGCTCCTAGAATATACACTGTTATGGAATTCCTTTTAAGATATGAGATTTGTAGCAGCAGCAGGTACAGATCAGACCCCAACTACAGACTGATCTCCTCTTAGGGCTCTTCCAGACGAGGAGATTGCAGGTAGATTTGTTGCCTGCGACAAATCGCCGCGTTTTTGGGGCAACAAATCTCCCTGCAATCTCCTCGTCTGGAAGAGCCCTTAAGGGCAGAGACACATGAGCAGATTCGTGGAGATAAGATGCCCGGCGACAAGTCTCCTCTTCTTCGGGGCAACTAATCTCACTGAACTGCCTTACCCTGCCCTCCTGCCGACTAAAATGAAAATTGCCAGCAGGATGGCACTCGGAGCGACTAATAAATCTACTCTTGTGTCTCTGCCCTAAAAGAGCAAACAGTAGGGTTTTCTGAGGAGCCTATCCAAAGCCTGGAGAGAAGGTCTACAACAGAAGCATTTTAAGTGAGATGACCGTTCCAGCTAGTCGGTGAAAAATCTGCGAATTACGTTGAAGTCAATGGGCAAAAAAAAAAAAAAAAATTCAAAGTTTTTCTCATGTTACAATTTGTCTCACTCCAAATGCATTAAAGTCAATGGGAGTTTATGCTTATGTTGATTTTTTTTGTCCTAATTCATTAGAGTTCATAGGCATTTTTTCTTATGGAGTCTTTTTTTGTCTCAGCGACATTTTTGTTTTGGCAACTTCTTTGTCATGGCAAATTTTTCCACAGCGAATCTTTGTCATGGTGTCATGAAAAAATTTGCAAGTTGGGAAATGCAGACTTTCTCTGTGAATCTATGGCTGGCGAGAAATTTTTCTCATCACTAATTGGAGCTCCATTATACCTAGTGCCACTGATCATGCCTGTAGTACTGCAGCTTGTGCTGTTCCTTTTTACATCAATATGCCCCAGCTAAATTTGATCATCTATACACTCATCAAATGGATGCCCCACTGCTCCTAAATAAGCCCCCTATTGTTTTATATTCTTTTGTCTAATGTAGACAATTACTTCCTCTTGGCTTGTTTCCCTAAAGGTGTTAATGGCTCAACTTGCAGTTTTGGTTTTGCTTAAGATTTCTTTGTTCTTCACTGAAATATTTGTCACCTGAATTTATATTAGCACAATATTTTGGGAGCTTTATCTTCCTTGGGTAAACACAGAAAGTCCCGTACTGCTTGACTGCAAAGAATAGACCTGGTTGGGTGTGGTTCCAACCACAGGATATGAAAGCTCTTTGCAGTGAATAACAAACTCCTTGCAGCATTACTTGATAAACAAAGGCCAGATGGGTTGTACAACAATAGACATTTCTCTGGTTGATCTAGAAATGCCTCACGTAAACTTGGACATGGATAAACTCTAACATTACTTTTATAGTCAACACATACAATCCCTCAGGCTTTACAGGGTGTATGCACTAACAAAACTCCCAATGTTTTATATATAACAGAGCAGATGTCAGTTTCGCTTGAAGAACATTTATTGGTAAACCCTGGAAGATACCTAAGCCCCTTCCAGGGTGGAAGTACCCGAAAAATGTGTCTTCTGCTGGCAGCTACAGAATTAATAGAGACAATTGTTAATGGTGATATTCTTAAAGAAATGGAGGCTTTCAACAGAAAGATGCCATGGTGGGCTATTGCCAAAAATAAGAACCCCAGTCCGAGGACAAGTATGTGGATTTAGCAGCTCCAATACTGAGGGTAGAAATCTTTTCCCTCCTTTTCTCTTGACTTACATGTTTAGAATTCTCCTCTAACAACAAATCTCTTTTCTTTTCCTTCCCCTTCAGTTTCCTTTTCCTTCCCTTTTCTGTTATTCGTTACTGCATTGATGATATTAGTTTGACTTTTGTAATGGTGTAGACCAAAACATATAAATAAGCTCATAACTAGGGGGTATTATAATTCTATATTATTTATTTTTTATTAAGGATGAACATTTCCAGAACAAAAGTATTGTTCCATTGTCCATCACAATGGTACTGTAACAAATAGCTTCAATAACCCGTATGTCATTGCCAATTGTTGTGTACCGGGACATATTTTTTAAATCATGTACAGAAGTGCCAATGATCTTTTAAAAAAAAAAAAAATCAAACATGAGACTGAAAAAAAAAAAAAGCAGTGCCATACACTTAGGGCAACATTTTTTAGAACCGGGAGATAATTTATTTTCCACACTGACAAAACAGAAGCAAAAAATAAAATTCGGCTTTTTCTTAAATTTTTATGATTTATCAGCTGAAGCTATTTAAATATTAATAAAACAAGCTAAAATCTAATGACCTCCTTTAGAAGTCAATGGGAGGTGCATTTTCAGCATTCAAGCTCTTTTATGTGTTCTTTTTAAAAAAAATCAACATTTTTTTAAATGAAAGGAACAATGAGATATTTGTTGATTTTCACGATTTAAAGCAGTTGAGATATTTCAGTTTCTTCATATGTATATAGGTATAGTAGCAATTATCTGGAAACTATGATTCTAATTTATAAAAAAAACATTCTCTGTAATAATAGACCATTAAGTAATCCTTATTGTAGTAAAAGGTTTATGTTTAAATGATTATTTACTAGTCTTAAGGTACGGAGATACAAATTAGTGATGCACCGAATCCAGGATTCAGTTCGGGATTCGGCCAGGATTCGGCCGAATCCTCCTGCCTGGCCGAACCGAATCCGAATTCTAATTTGCATATGCA
>CM044433.1:153253798-153266086 GCA_024363595.1 Xenopus borealis
GCACTATTAACTGATGCATTTTGAAATTTTTTTTTTCCCATGACAGGATCCCTTTAATGTTTTCTTTTTGTTTCCTCTATTTTCTTCTTCTCTCCTGTGCTCTCTGATGCCTCCACCTTCTTTGTTTATGTAACACTTCTCCATCTCCTCTTTACTTCTTTCCCAGTAATCTTTGCTCTCCTTTTATCTTCTATTTATTTGTCTATATCAGGGGTCCCCAACCTTTTTTGCTCGTGAGCCACATTTAAATTTAAAAAAGAGTTGGAGAGCAACACAAGCATGAAAAAGTCCATGTGGATGTCAAATAAGAGCTCTGATTGGCTTTTTGGTAACCCCTATATGGACTGGCAGCCTACAGGAGAGAATGTTTAGCAGGACATCTGTTTTTTATACAACCAAAACTTGCCTCTAAGCCAGTAATTCAGAAATAAGCACCTGCTTTGAGGCCATTGGGAGCAACATCCAAGGGGTTGGAGAGCAACATGTTGCTCGCGAGCTACTGGTTGGGGATCACTGGTCTATATTATAATTTACCTCTCCATTTTATTTTGTTGGAAAAAAACACAGTTAGATCTCCATCCTCTGTGCCATTAGCCTTAAGGGCTTTTCTATATTTCTGCTATCTCTATCAGTCCAGCATCTAATTTTTCAGGCATATTAGGGTCTAAAGGCTTTGGTCTTAGAAAAATAAAGATTCTTATAAACAGATGTGTTCTCCTACAAGTCCAAAACACAATTTCAATCTGGAGAAGTTATTTATTTATTTTGAATGCTATCTCATATCAAGGTAAATAAGATGGGGATAATGAGTCCATGAGCAGCAAAGAACATTTTGTGTTCAAATTCCGAGCTGGATTATGTTTAGAAGACATGAGCTGCAATATGTGGAACACACCCATGGAAAGGTTAAATCTGTTGGCAGTTCCCGGCACTCTCAGTGTTGTACTCAGCTCAGTACAGTCCCAGGTCAAGTATCTTGTGTGCATGAAGCCCCTCCCTGCCTAATCTACCCATTAGTATAGGTGTGATTTGTCATATTAGAGGAGAAGTCTCTATTCTCAAATAGGACCTGCAATGCCAGGACTTGCATTCCCCAGTTTAACGGTACAGTTCAGACTGAGCAGCTGTGTAGTGGGGCCCACAGTGTAATAGAAAGGTGCATTTTTGGATTTTGTGCAGATACCTGATCATACAGCTGTGTTATTGCTGGAGCAGGAGATACTGTCAGGCATCCAGGTTTCACTAAATGCATCTCAGATCTACAAGGAAAGTATATCTGCACAAGCCAGCTGGCTTCACGACAGTTTGGAGGCCACGAGTATCTTAATCACGATTTTGGCACCACTCACCTGCTAACTCCTGGAAAACAATTCTGCTTTCACAGACACCACCAGCTCCCCGGGGCCCCTGGTCAAGCATTCTGTTCCGCCACTCACGGATCATGACAAAAACATGAACATGATAAACTTGATTTCTCAATCAGCTGTGAACTAAAAAGCATTTAGGATTGGGTCCAAGTAGGGATATGAGGGATGCACAAGTCTTTTACATTGTCTTTCAGTATAGCACAGGGAGCTGCCTTACATCCAGGGTTTGGTTGGAATTAGGTACCAGACTATAGCTGTTGATGCACATGTGCCATCTTGAATTGCCCTTGGGATGGTTAGATGATAGACCCATCTAATATGCCAGGTAAACAGGCCTCTTTTACATTCATGTAACTTGCTGACTGCTGGAGAATGGAGGCACAGGTGTCTGCAAAGCAAAAAGGGCCACAAAATGGTGTGTTTGGCTTATGAAGCTCTACTTATTGTATTACATAGCATAGATATAAATAGATAACATAGCGTTCATGGAATTTGATCTGTTCCTCATATACTTATTTTGAAATTTGGGCATCAGCATGGACTACAACAACAAGGCTATAGGACCTCTATATTGCGTAGAGGATCCCAAATACTTGGGATGTGCTGTTCTATTTTGATGCTGCAGATCAGCCCCTAATCAATATGCAGGGCAGGAGAAAAACATTCATAGCGCCCCTGTCACCACAACAGCAGGAAAATATGATTACAGACTTTAATATAGGACCCTAGGTTGTATGCTGCCTATCATTCCCACATAATTCATTCCTAGGACCAATGCTTGTTTGTATTTTGCAGAACTTTACAAAAAGTGGGGAATCTGAAGGCCTGCGATGTGCGGTGCGTGCAGAGCTGTTACACCGTGGGTGTGATGAAAACCACATCATAGATCCCCGCGGGTCCGTTAAAGTTCTGCAAGACCAACCACTGACTGAAAGTGGTGACCAGGAGACCGTCATTCAACTCCAGCCACAGGCAATAAATGTGAAACTGCGGCCTGGTGAGAATACCATTGCTAATACTCTACTCTAGGGTTATTGTAGTGCTAAGGTGTCATCAAAACAAGAAGCCTGTAACCAGATAAGTTGGCTTGTTTCTGTTTGTTTATCTTCATTTAAAGGGAGCTACTATGGGCCTTGCAGAACCAGTTACAGAAGCAAAGACGTAGGCCTTTGTCCTGGGTCATATACACAAAAGGGGCTTCCTTAGCCTAAATATATACATTGCAATATGTAACAATTGCTTTGTTTTCTTTGAATTCATTTCAGGGATGATCAATGTGTGATTGGAAGTTCTAGTACAGCTAGAGGGTTCTATGGAAGTTTTAGTAGAACAGTTATAAGGTCAAAGGCTGGAAATCTGTGACATAGGCCGTAGGGTCTCCACCCTAGTTCCTTGATCTTGCACCTGCCATATGATACTTAGGTCTTTTCTGGCACAATAAGAAAAGGCAAAAAGCTGCTACATTAGCTGGGCCCATTGACTCACCAGTACATCTGCTGATACAAATACATTTCTAGGCCAGTAAGTGCCAGGGTCTGATTTGACCAACTGGAAAATTGCCTAAGAATTTTATGGGGCTGGCAGGCTACCAAGTGAATAAGAGAAACACTGGGCAGAACAGTATAACTATGAGCTTCCTGGGGAAAACCTGCCAACAGGAAAATGATCAAGGCCAAATCAGCACGGATTATTTTCTATAATACACTTTTAATCAGGAATGCATTTATAATGCCCTCATATATCCGAAAGTATTAGACAATGGTGCAGCGCAATTTCAGGAGACGGATATTTTTATTAGCTTATTATGAAGAGGTTGAAACAATGTCTGAACGCTTGGTTGGCATTATTATTCAGAAGGTCAGCTCTCATGGGAAGGAAATGAACGGCTCTGCAGAATTAATGGAAGCCCCACGTGGTAATTCTTTAAAGGAGATAATGCAGAGTTTCACAAACTGTTGCCCCACTAGGAATGGCCAAAGGTTGGATGGGGGGTGTTCAAAATCTATCCCTAAGTGGCCTTTGGTCTGGTCTTCCAATATCCCAAGCAGTGCAATTCTAAAGGCAGAAGCAGAAAGTGATTTATTAAATTATTATGAAAAATCTTATACAGTATTCAATATTTTATATTCCAGAAGTATACTTGCCTGTGTCTGTGAATGACACACATTTCAACTCAGTACAGGGGAAGTCTCACTTTTAAATTGCATTGTTTATAAACCAGGGGAACAAAAGAAATTTCGGGTTCAGTTCAAGCGCGCAGAGGGTTACCCCATTGACCTGTACTACCTGATGGATCTCTCGTACTCCATGAAGGATGATTTAGAGAATGTGAAGAAGCTGGGCAGTGACATTCAGAAAGCTCTGCATAAAGTTACAAAATCTGTGCATATTGGTAAGAGCCTTTGAATTGAAAATATACTATTATGCTAATGTATGGCATAGATCATACGCTACTACTCTCATGTATATTAGGGATCAGCAGTTGTAGGTGAGTAGGGTGTTTAGAACATTGTGCATCAGACTGGGGGTCCAGGGCCCATTGGGGCTTCGATTCAGGGACCCCCACCCACACTAACCCCCATGCACCTTGTTCTACATTTGCGGTGTGATCAGGGCCATTGCGGGAGATCAGGGAGCAGCACTCAGTGTCTTGGTTTGAGGGCCCCCAAGAGGGCTGGGGCCCACTGGGTTTTTTTTACCGGTTTCCTGCTGGCCCAGTCCGACCCTGAATAGGTGACCAACGCAATAAAAATATACGTTTAGGATAACAGACTTTGGTACTGTGGCTGCAAGATATGTAATTGGTATGGTAGGGTGAGCGTGCAAACACTTCCAAGTGCCCAGCCCTGACCAATAGTCAGGTGTAGCTAGCAATTTGGATATTTTGGCAAATAACAGAGAGTCTGCTGTAAGATGCCATAAATGAGAGCCAAACCTTAACAAAACAGTAGGGTAGAAATGTCGTACATTATGTTTTAGGCTTCTAAACCAGTCCAAAGCAACTGCAGCCTTTTAGCAGTAAAGAGCTATGGCTCCAAAGATGCCCCAGTAGCTCTCCATCTTTTTTCTGCTGATTCACTGATTCACATGCTCTGTGCTGCTGTCACTTACTGAGCTTGGGGGTCAACACACAAGATAATATATATATATATATATGTCACAATTCAAGGCTGATTAGTAACTAAATTAGTAACTAATTAGTAAATAGTGACTATTGGTACATGACAGCTCTAAAACCAACACATCAGTGGCGTAACTACTCACTGGTGGGCCCTGGTGCAGGATTGGCATCCGGGCCCCCCTATCTGGCTCTCCCCCTATGAATTGCACATTGGAGTTCTCGTAGCTTCTCTGGCAGGCCCCTAGAGGGAGCGGGTAAACTTCATATATGGAACGGAGCACCATCCGGAATCAATGTTGTATAAAAAAATCAATTTTATTGGATCCTTTAAAAAGTCTCACATATTAAAAGCAGAGTAAATAATTATCCAAACCATAATGCTTGATGCGTTTCGTAGCCCTCCGGCTACTTTCTCACATTTAGCCTCAAAATGTAATAATTAGCCCTGTAGCATCAGCTCATATTACAGACAAACCTCATTTTCTGCTAGATGGTTTGCAATGATTCCTAAAAATTTCTCAACATAAATTCAATGCACACTGAGTATGTGCGTATCTCATGACAACTTTGAAGTCCTGGATCATAGGCTGGTTCAATAAGTACAATATATTAATATATGTCTAGCCGTATTCATTTTTAGGGTTTAGTTCTCCTTTAAGATACACATTTAATTGGCCCTGTTGTTCTTGTTTGGGCCTCAAAGTACTTGAAATGCCAGGACATAGTTTGAATCTCAGTCAGGCCATGCCGATAACTGTTGGGTAATTCTGGACTTGTAGTTAAGAGGAAGATACCACAACTAGATTGTCCTACTTTGGATACATAAAAGGGTTTTTGCTCTCTGAGTCTCAGATGTAATAATCAACGCAATATGCACTGTTCCATCAGATATAGGAATTTAGGATTTTATTTTTTAATAAGCCTTTTATTTTTCTGCTGTGTGTGACTGTATATTGTATGTTACACATGCACCTACTGAGAATGGGCCTTGACAAGCAGCCAGATATACTGTATGTCTCATGCTTTTATATGGTTATGGAACTCCTTGGTGACTTATAATATCCTTATATTTTCCAATATGAGGTACTTTAATCACTATATATATATATATATATATATATATATATATATATATATATATATTCATGAAACAGTCAACATTTCCAGAAGGAAGTTTGTTTCTGTTCCATTATAATGATATTGATGCTGGGTTGTTACAGTACACCTGGGTAGGTGGTTGTAAGTTCCCCATTACAATCAATTGTGCATCAACCACCGGCATCTCAAAAAAAGTCCCATGTCTGCTCTGATTCACTTCCATATTTCTCTTACAATAAAACCTTCCTACCTACTTCTCTAAATTAGAATTTGCGGCTTAGGATTTCTGGAGTAAGCTGGGACATCAGAAGCACAGTAGCTGCTCAGATACTACATACCTGTTCTGCAGAGGCAACTGATTGTATTTAAAAAAAAAATTAACTAGCCACATGCTCACAATGAATCTCCAGTTTTAGCATATAATGAACACAAGATGGCTCAAACATGTAAAGCTAACAGCACTATGTTCTGCAGGTTTTGGCTCTTTTGTGGATAAAACAGTGTTGCCCTTTGTGAGTACAGTGAAATCAAAGCTGGAGAATCCATGCCCACTCAGAGGAGAGAGATGCCAACCACCCTTCAGCTACCGCCATGTCCTGTCTCTTACCTCAAACCTCACCTTGTTCCAAATGCGGGTTAGTGCAGAGAACATCTCGGCGAACTTGGACGTGCCTGAAGGTGGACTGGATGCCATGTTGCAAGCGGCTGTGTGCACTGTAAGTAACCAGGAAGAATTAAGATCATTGTCTCAGCCTAAGATTCCACATTCATTCATCATAACAAAAGCATCCAAGCTCAGAATAAACACAAAACAATATTTTTCTCTTGAAACAATGCAGCTTATGTCAGCACTACCCACTCATAACTCAGCTTCTCATGACTTGTTTATGATACATTTTTTTAATAGGACATATTTTAGTAGGTATTGCATCTCTAAATAAAACCAGTATGAGCAGTGGTAGAACTATCAGAAAAACTAGGGGTGCAACTGTATTAGGGCTCACCTCCCAAGAAGAGCCCACAGAGAGACCTTGGAATGCTGCATAGGAATGTTTTCCACTATTTACCTTATCATTGATACGGATGATGAAGTGAGGGAGGAGGGCCAGTAGGGATATACGTTATGTTACTGAATGTGAGTGGGATAAATTTCACATTCCTCCATAGCTTGGTAGGGCTAGGTTCCCATTCAGAAGTCACATAAATGCTAATGGCATTCTACAGAGTTTTCCAGGTGTCAACTTGCCCTCTTTGCTCCATGGCATGAGCACCTGCTTCCACTAACCCTATTTGTGTCTTCCCATTAGGATCTCATCGGCTGGAGGAATGTGACCCGTCTCTTGGTATTTGCATCTGATGATGTATTTCACACTGCAGGAGATGGAAAATTAGCCGGAATTTACTTACCTGCAGATGGACGCTGTCATTTAAACAGCAATTCTGAGTACTCCCAAAGTTATATGTTTGTAAGTTACAACAAAACTGCTCCCAGTACAGAGAATGAATAATCCATGATATCCCAGAGATGGAGCTGGTGTTGGAATGTCATTTTTTTGTAACTTTTCAGGATTATCCCTCGGTGGGGCATCTTGCCCAGGTCCTCACAGCAGCCAACATTCAGCCAATCTTTGCAGTCACAAGCAATGTTGTCTCTACTTACCAGGTGAGTATAAATGGCCTGAGTCTGTCTGGAGACACTAGAGGTCATTTATGAACCAATCAAATCATTGCATTCATTGTTCTACCTGCAGCTGACTGAAAATAGACTATAGGGACCAATAGGATTAGTATGCTCCCATGGCTTTTATTCCCTACCCTTGCTCATTTTGTCTAGAAGAAAAGAGGTTCCGCCTAAATATTCGGAAGGGGTTTTTTACAGTGAGAGCTGTGAAGATGTGGAATTCTCTGCCTGAAACTGTTGTACTGGCTGATACATTAGATAGCTTTAAGAAGGGGTTGGATGGCTTTTTAGCAAGTGAGGGAATACAGGGTTATGGAACATAGCTCATTATAGAAGCTGATCCAGAGACTAGTCCGATTGACATTTTTTTCCCCTCTGAGGCAAATTGGAGAGGCTTCAGATGGGTTTTTTTTGCCTTCCTCTGGATCAACTAGCAGTTAGGCAGTTTAAAAAAAAAAAAAAAAAAGTTAAAAGGTTAAATTTTGATGGACGTGTGTCTTTTTTCAGCCTAACTTACTATGTTACTATGTATGTCTAGTTGCTGGGCAAAAGCCCATGTAGCAGTGTCAGTTCATTTGCATATAGATGCTATTGGCTAGCAGGTTGGGTGACCACTTCCTGCCTCGCTTTGGTATAGCGCTTGTAAAGGAGTGGCACTTCCTCTTTGCCTTCCACCTGAGGAACAAGGTGGATGCGTGCTCTGAGCCTGGGTCCAGTAAAGTTGGGGTACTGGGCCCCGTGAAGGAGGCGTTTGATAGAGTCAGGTGTAGCTCCCTTATAATAACACTCTAGGAGTGTAAGTCAGTCAGTGTTGAGCTAAAAAGAGCAGTTCTCAGCTCCAGCATAGGAGTGGCAGTTTGGAGGTATCTCTCCCAGGTCATATTGCCTGTAGGGATCCCAGTTGAGAGGGAATCAGAATAGAGGATTTCCCTGAGGCCATCCTGACCACTACAGGGTGTGTTACAGAGGTGAAGTGAAATTCCTGCCAAGTCTGTCCCAGGGGAGTGTCAGTCTGTGTTAAGCTGGCCATAGATGCAACATCGCCAAACAAGCGGATCTTTCCCCGATATGCCACTAACTGGCAGGGTTATATCCGGGTAACAAGTGCAATGGACTTCCGACAGGTTGGTTGGAAGAAAATCCAACCTTCCCCATTGATATCGAGTCCAGATATCGGTCAGTAAGATCTGTCGTAAGCCCCGATACACAGCAGATAAGCTGTCCAATTGGTCTAAATGACCGATATCGGCAGCTTTCTCTGCCCGTGTATGGCCAGCATTATGCTCTGTATGTGATGTGCCTGTATCACTTATCTCTGAACCACTGTGATGTGAGTTAACCCTGTAGATGTCCAATAAACCCTTTTTGTTCATTTATTTGCAAGAACCTCTGGAGCCCTCTGTCTTTATTTTTCTGCATAGCAGCGTGAGAGGTATAGTTGCACAACACCATTACCTTCCTCTTCCACTGTTTGAAGGTTATTGAGCCCAAAAATGTGTTACAAGACAATTGCTGATTGGTTGCTGTGTATTTTTGCCCTTGTGCAAATTTGCCTGGTATTGATAAATGAGAATTATTAGCACTGAATGAGAGACAATTTCTCAGATATAAGAAAATGCAGAAAGAGTACCAGGGGTGGAACATATCTCACCAATTGGAAGTTACTCCGTCTTGCCTTCTACACTTTACTTTCCAGGCGCTAAGTGATGTCATTCCAAAGTCAGCAGTAGGGGAACTAAAGGAAGATTCCAGCAATGTGGTCAATTTGATTTCTGAAGCATATAATGTGAGTACAGCCGTTTACAAGTATATCAAAATAACTCTACCTGACATCCCTGAACTTGTAGACTTGTTTATAACTGTTGCTGTGTCAAGTATAACACAATTAGAACAATGGAACCCTGATTCTGGGTCCCACGCACCCCCCTCATCCTCCATATTTTGTAAAGTAAGATGTTTTGGTGCTCGGTACTAGAGAAATCTGTGGGCAAATAATAGTAGGAAGGATACAAAATGGGATTCAACATCACATTGTAAGAAAACATTACAGATAGATAGATGATATATAGAAATGCTGTAAGATAAATAGACAGACAGACAGACAGATAGATAGATAGATAGATAGATAGATAGATAGATAGATAGATAGATAGAGAGATAGATAGATAGATAGATAGATGATAGATATAAATACAGTAAGATAGATAGATAGAGATATAGATAGATAGATAGATAGATATATAGATAGGCAAATAGATAGATAGATATATAGATAGATAGATAGGCAAATAGATAGATAGATAGATAGATAGATAGATAGATAGATAGATAGCTAGCTAGAGATATAGATAGATAAATAGATAGATATAAATGCAGTAAGATAGATAGATGTCAAAATCTTTATTTAGACACCCAAAATTGCTTTAACAGAGGAGCATATTATTATCAAAACCCCTGCATCTATGCATGCCATTCTATTGAGGATCGAAAAAGCTCAATCTTTTTACAGTCGGAACACCAGCCTTGACAGTGCTTGACCTGCTACGAAATTCACAATATTGACTAACAAATTAAAAAAAAGTCTCTCGGCTTCTTTTTATGGTTTACTTATTAATGCCAATTGTTGTAGAGAGACCACGCTTGTGAGCTGACAATCTAATTGATTGAATGGGTAACCTCTATCAAGGAGTGTGCTGCCTACTCTAAGCATCTGTTGGTTTACATCAATGGTGCAGTTATAGTTAATTGTGATCTCCATCCACTGCCTGTGGCTTCATTTGAAGTAAAGGCTGGAAGCAGAACCTTGATTCAGAATTTGATTCAGTCCATTGTAACTTTCCATTACTGTAGTGAATTCACAAGATCGGTTTGTTCCTGCATTGAGGGATGGATAATGGGACGAGTCAAGTCAACAGAAATTAATTCCTATATGTGTTTTTATTCTGTTGCAGAACTTATCTTCCACAATCAATCTAGAACATGTGAACCTTCCCAAAGGCATCCACATCTCGTATGATTCCCACTGTTCTGCCTCTTCCACAATGGGAAAAACTCAGGCTCAGTGCTCCGGGGTCCGAATGAACCAGACAGTATGTATAAGGATTGAATTTATTCCCTACTCTTTGATTGCTATTGCTACTGATGCCTTTACTGATGGGGTTGGGATGCACTAATTTAGAAAATTGTTCACAAGTGTCCTAAGCGCGAGTGTCATGTCTGTACCCAATAGTCAATAACGTAACTAGAGTATTTTTACTGCAGCTTCAGCGGCGCAAGCTGTTGGGGGGCCCTGGCCCAATCGCACCCCCTGCTCCCGCAGATTTGTCCGTCACTGATTAAAGTGAAGTTTTACATCCCCTGATCCCCTGATTTTAAGTTTGTCGTCAATTTTTATGTTGGTCATTGCATAATGAATTCCCTTGATTTTATAGTTTATGGGATGTTACATCATTTTTGCTGGTCCCCTGAAAAAAACACTGAATGGGAGGTTCTACTGTACAAGATTAAATACATTTGGGAGGAGCAAATGGGCATGCAGAAATGCAACAGTAATTCAGTCTTTGTCCCATAATGTATGGAACTACTTAGTGACAAGTAAGGATTAAACATTTCTGGAATGAAAGCTTGTGATTGGTTAAATCTCCATGTATTCTTCTTACAAGGAAAGGCAATGGTAAGAAGGAAACAGGTCATCAAAAATTCATGTTATGAATGTGCCACAACACTTTAGGTCATAAAAATAATTAGGGATAATTGTGGATTTGCCTGAACACCTAAAGGTTCAGATTAGGTTCAACAGAACAGTGAAGGTGTGGCAAATCCAAAACTCCAGTATCTGGAAGATTCCCAAGCAAAATTCTGAATGCTGTGTATCTTTAAATCTAATGTATTTTTCGGGGTTGTTCTTCGCGTATGAAAAGTGACCAAGTGTTTGTAACCACCTATTTTATGGAATGGAAAGTTCCAGTCTGATTTTGATGAATCTGAGATGGCCATTTGTATTTATTACTGCAAGAATGAATCAATATCTGATATATTGCCTATGTATTGGTGGAATGCAACTTTTAACCCCAGCAATCCTGCTGTTTGACTTCCCAGTAAAGTGGATTTCAGCAATATCAATACCTAATAAATAGGCGTAGTATAATAGGCAAAAGGTTTGTTTTTATTCTCGCAGCTGTAGTAACATGCAGGAAAATGTATGGTCCAGTCTACTGATAGCAATTATCTGATTGGTTGCTCTGGCTACTAAATGTAGAATATGATAGTACAGGTATTGGACCAATTATCCAACCTGATTGGTTGCTCTGAGTATGGCTACTAAATGTACAGGTAAGGTACCAATTATCCAGAATGCTCGGGGCCTGTGGCTTTCTGGATAATGGGTCTTTCCGTAATTTGGTTCTTCCTACCTTAAGTCAACTAGAAAACCATGTAAACATTAATTAAACCCAATAGGCTGGTTCTGATTCCAATAAGGATTAATTATATCTTAGTTAGGATCAAGTACAAGCTACTATTTTATTATTATTATTATTACAGAGAAAAAGGAAATCATAAAAAAAATTATTTTGATTATTTGTTTATAATGGAGACTATGGGAGACGGCCTTTCCGTAATTTGGAATTTTCTGGATAACGGGTTTCCGGATAACAAATCATATACCTGTACCAGTAAAATAAATGTTCAAACCCCTTTCTGGGTTTTTCTGTAACTACTTAATTTTTATCCTAGTATTTGTGCATGTGTTTGTAGGGGTCTTCAGTAGTGATATTATACTGCCATCTCCTGACCATAATTGATATCCAGTTGTATTCTAAACAGGACAAGTATGCATGATAACTACAACTAAATATTACGGTCACCATTAAAAAAAATGTTTAATTTTGGTTTTAGTTAAGTTTGATATCTTGTAAAGAACAGGGACCTATTATACAGAATGCTTGGGACCTGGGATTTTCCAGATAAGGGGTCTTTCTGTAATTTGAATCTCCATACCTTAAAGGGCAAGGAAAGTCTAA
>CM044433.1:153266481-153280051 GCA_024363595.1 Xenopus borealis
GGGTTTTAGTGCCGGAGGGGTTGACTTCCCCTTTAAATGCATTTTGGCAAATTTTTGCCATTTCACAGATTTTCAGTGAAGCAAAATGGGTCAGATTTGTCCATGACTACACAGTACTAAACACAGTAATTAGCCCCAGACCCAGAATTCCTATGGGATTGAGCCATTGTCCCATTTTTGCAGTTGGCCCAGGAGTCTTCAGGGATCAAAGCCATGCCATGGTGCTTAGATGTAAATGTAGGGGAGTACTGAGATACCCATCATGTTGTCTCCATGCAGGTCAGTTTTGACGTAACTCTGTGGATAGACAAGACGCTGTGCCCGGAGGGGAAGCAGAGTTTTCGGCTGAGGGTGCTGGGCTTCACTGAGGAGCTTAAGGTGGATGTGGAGCCTCTGTGTGCCTGTGCCTGTGAAGATAAAGAGTTATTCTCGGACTACTGCAATGGGGGGCTTGGCAATTACAGCTGTGGCATCTGCAGGTGACAAATATTTAAAGTTGTGCGGGTGATCTTCCCCTACATCTGAATAATACTGTCCTGTGATAATGAGTTTTTTTTCTCTAACAACTCCCTTTTGCCATCTCCTGCTTCCTATCTCCACTAAACTTCATTCTGGGTGACAATGGGGTGTTATTTTACTCAGCTGTGACATGTCTTTCATTTGTAGTTGCCTGGAAGGATACAGTGGGAAGCAGTGTGACTGTCCTTTGGAAAAGAACAACAATGACAAAGCATGCTGGGACAGAGGCCCCCTGCCTTGCAATGGGCATGGGACGTGCGAGTGTGGGCGCTGCACCTGTGACATTTACTTTCGGGGAGATCTGTGCCAATGTGATGATACCAGCTGCGAAAGATTTGAAGGGCAGCTGTGTGGAGGTAATGAAAAGCCCAAAGATGTAGTGCAAGCCATCTGTATGGTTGGCTATATGACACCTACAGAGATTAGGGATTTCATCTTCCTTTCTTCCAGGCATCCCCAGGGGGGTCTGTAACTGTGGCACATGCAACTGCACTGATGGCTACAAAGGAAGCGATTGTGGCTGCAGTAAGAGTACAAGTGGCTGCATAATAAATGGTACCGAGTGCAGCGGGCATGGGCACTGCGAGTGCAACAAGTGCAAGTGCAACCCGGGATACTATAATAAGTGGTGCAGTGAATGTCCGGAATGCCAAACCATATGCAAGGAACTCACGTGAGTTTATCACCTGTCATATTAATTGTACCTATTTTAGTATCTTAGAAAAAGGGTTCCTGAACCTTCAGCTGTCACTAGCTAATACAGAGGGGCCATGGGTTGCTCACACATCAAGCAGATGTAGGTAAAGGCATAAGTCATAGTAATGTGCGGGCCGAACTGATACCCACGGGTCGGGGGGTTTGGGCCGACCTCGCATTGGTCCTCGCAGGTGACAAATTAAACTTTTAAATCACAAAGTTTTTATTACGAAATAATTTACCGAAACTCCGCTTGTGTTCCTCTTCAGAAAAGGCAATCGGGTGATCCATTGTGTGGCGCTTGATTTCTCCTCACTGCCTTCCTTATAGGAAATAGCCAGGAAGGAGAAATCGAGCGCCGCACTATTGATCGTTGGCTTGCCACCAGTGGCGTAACTACTCGCTGGTGGGCCCTGGTGCAGGATTGGCACCCGGCCCCCATATCGGGCTCTCCCCCTATGAATTGCACATTGGAGTTCTCCTAGCCTTTCTGGCGGGCCCCGAGAGGGAGTGGGCCCTGGTGCAATTGCACCTCCTGCTTCCCTGGTATTTATGCCACTGCCTGCCACCTTTTCTGAAGAGAAGCAGAAGCGGAGTTTCGGTAAGTTATTTCTTAATAAGGACTTTGTGATTTTAAAGTTTAATTTGTCTTGGTGTTTTTTTTCAATGTATGCTAACAAATTTTTTAAAACATTTTTTTGATGTTACTGGTCCTTTAACAACAGGAAAAATCTATTTAAATGGAAAATATAATCCCTTTCAAATAGGGTTGCCACCTGGCCAGTATTTTACCGGCCTGGCTGGTAAAAATGATGGCTGATCCCAATATTATTAATAGGAAAAAAGCTAAATATATAGGATGGCTGGTATTTTTTTTCCAGAAAAGGTGGCAACCCTACTTTCAAGAGATCCTTTGATCTCATTTAGTGGGGCTATTGTAGCAAAGGAAATTTCTATCTAAGATTTGGGCCAGAGCAGATTGTGAGTTATTCTTAGCAGAAATAATGAATTTAGGGGGTTATTTATAAAAGGTATAAAACTCAAATGGTTTCCAATTTAAGAAAAAGCCCATATGGGAAAAACTCAAATCAGCAGGTTAACAACCCAAAAACTTGAATTAACAAAAAAAATTGTTTTTGGTGGGAAAAATCTGAACCCAATTGAATTAATCAAGTTTTTGGATAAAGCCCTAAAAAAAAACTCATGAAGACTATTAACAACTTCAAGTGGTTCAAGGGACATCTGCCATTGACTTCTACATAACCTTGAAAGGTTTTAGATGGTGTATTTTCAGATTTGAGCTATTTCCAGGGTCGGGGTATAATTCAAGTTTTTTTAAACCTGAAAATGTGAATTTTGACCAAAAGATTTACTTGAAAACTTGGATATTCATGGAACACACAACTCGGCCCTTAATAAACAACCCCCTAAAAGTTAAAATGTAAATATGAAAAGGTTCTGTTGTTGTATGAAATGGGCTGGATTTCTGTGTGTCCTGCAGGAACTGTGCGGAGTGCAAGGCGTTTGGAATAGGACTTCTGAAAAACAACTGCAGCTCCTCCTGTCCCAATGTCAATGTCACCCTGGCCAAAGGCCCTTTGCCGATAGACAATGAAAAACTGTGCAAGGAAAAGGGAGAAGACTTCATTACATTCCTTGTGAGAGAAGAGGGTGGTGGTTTCTTTCATTTAACAGTGGAGGAAAAACAAGGTAAAAAAGGAAATGAAAGTTCAGTGGGCATTCATCGAAGCATAACTCTTAGGGCCCTTACACATGGGTGTTTTTACCTGCGCTCCCCTGCGTTCCGTTTTGCTGCGTTCAGCCGCTGGGGAGCGCAGGTATAGACGCACTCAATTATTTTCAATGGGGCTGTACTCACACCAACGCATGTAGGCGCCAAACGCAGGAAAAATGCAGCATGTTGCGTCTGAATCTGCGTTCGGCGCTTACACGCGTCTCGTGGGTACAACCTCATTGAACAAAATGAGGTGCGTCTAGACCTTCGCTCCCCTGCGGCTGAGCGCAGCCAAACGCAACGCAGGGGAGCACAGGTCCAAAACGCCCATGTGTACCGGCCCTTAGGGGCAGATTTATCAAATTCGTGTGAAGGATTCGAAATTCGATTGAATTGAAAACATTCAATTGGTCGAATTTTTTAATATGTAAATTAGCTCTATTCGACCATCGAATTTGACAAATTCGATCGTATCGAATAAAAATCTATTTGACTATTCGATCATTCGATGCTCGAAGAGCTTGCCCTTAATTTGTCTACTTCGCCAGATTAAAGCTACCAAATTGTAATAGAAGCCTATGGGAATCCCCCATAGGCTTTTTTTCTGTTACCAGTTTTTTTTTTTTATTATTTGCCTTCTTCTGACCCATTCCAGCTTTCATATGGGGGTTGCCGACCCCTTCTAAAAAACTAATGCTCTGTAAGGCTACACATGTATTTTTATTGCTGCTATTTATTACTGATCCTTCCCTCTGCTATTTATAGTCATGAATATTCATATTCAGTCATGCATTGTTCCTAGGTTTATGTGGACTCTAGTAACCAGATTGCTGAAACTGCAAACTGGAGAGCTGCTAAATAAAAAGCCAAATAAACATAAATTATAAAAAAAAAAAACTGGAAATTGTCTCAGAATATCACTTCCGACATCATACTAAAAGTTGAAGGATATGATGTATGACTTTTGAACCCCCTCAAACTACTGATGACATCATAGATGGAAGAGTCCAAAAGATGTAAATGTTAAAGAAAAGGGTCACTTACTTACTCAAAGCCCCTAAGCTTAGTGCAGTGAGAAGCTGTCCCAACCAAGTTTAATTACGACCTGAACCCATCCAACCCTCGGGTTTCAGGATGGCCACTCATTATAATTGTTGAGACTTCGACCAATTAAAGATCGGTATTACAATCACCCATAATGCAATAGCATTTGATTCTGAAAAATATTAAAGGAATTGTTCAGTATAAAAGTAAAAACTGGGTAAATAGATAGGCTGTATAGTTAGTTAGCCAAAAATGTAATGTATAAAGGCTGGAGTGAATGGATGTCTAACATAATGGCCAGAACTCTACTTCCTGCTTTTCAGCTCTCTTGGTTTCCACTGACTGGTTACCAGTCTGTAACCAATCAGTGGCTTGGGGGGGGGGGGCATATGGGTCCTAACTTGCTTTTGAATCTGAGCTGAATGCTGAGGATCAATTGCAAACTCACTGAACAGTTAAGTCCCATGTGGCCCCCCCTTCAAGTCGCTGACTAACTCAAAGTTAAAGAGCTGAAAAGCAGGAAGTTGGATTCTGGCTATTATGTTAGACATCCAGTCACTCCAGCCTTCATACATTACATTTGACTGACTAACTAACTATATTAGAAAAATTTTTTATTTTGCACAGCCTATATATTTCCCCACTTTTTATTTTTACACTGAACTGTTCCTTTAAACAATGAAAATGTGTAGAGTATATAAATATGTATTTTTTTACATAATCCTCTTTAAATATGCATGAAAAGAGTATATATTATATATATATCATACATTTATCACCTAAGAATAAATTTTAGCTCCATTATTGGCATCCCAGCTAGAGCATAATAATGCTCCTGTGTTTATACAGGTTTGGGACCCGTTATCCAGAATGCTCTGCACTTGGGGCTACTAGAAAATCATGTAAACATTAAATCATCCCAATAGGCTGGTTTTGCTTCCAATAAGGATTAATTATATCTTAGTTGGGATCAAGTACATGCTACTGTTTTATTATTACATAGAAAGAGGAAATCATTTTTAATTATTTGGATAACATTGAGTCTGTAGGAGCTGGCCTTTTTGTAATTGGAAGTTTTCTGGATAAGGGGTTTCCTTCCACACCTGTATTCCCTTACTTTGATATCATACATGGAGTTTGAAAATATTTGGTACAAGAACATGCGGATGGAACAGGATTTAGGAAGGCACAAGATAATGGTGTAATCCACACTCAGTCCATAACAATATTAAAATGACCCCCCAATTGCTGTGACTCTGCACTTTACTAAATATCTCCCAATCTTTCCCACAGAATCAGCGCCTGTAACAAAGCATCTCATCCTTGGCCTGACCCTTGGTATCGCCTTAATCGGCCTCATCATTATTGTCACTTTGCGTATTACAGTGGAAATCTATGACAGACAGGAGTACAGACGCTTTCAGAAAGAGCAAAGGAACGCTCAATGGAATGAGGTGAGCAATGGGGGCGGGGCTGATACAGGGAACTGTGGGGCCAAACTCTGCTACCAACTGGGGGAGGAGTCAGTTGTCTAATAAGACATCTAATAGTACGGAAGAAAAATGAATGTAGAGGTACTCGCAGAGCTGCAAATGATGTGAACCTTGGGCAGCAATAACTGCAGCTAAACATTTCTGGTAACTGCTGATCATTGGCTTGGAAAGAATTTAGCCCATTGCTCCATACAGCACAGCTCCAGCTCAGCGAATTTGCAAAAAAAACAACAACACAGTGGTGCAATAATTCAATGTTTGGGGAAAAAACACAGGCAATACAGCAATTTGCAAATAAATATTTTCTGCATGAACTTTATAAATGCCCCCTCACTAACGTTTGGTTGGGGGTCCTTTTCTTTATCAGAGGCAGCAAAGCAGGCCCAAGCCATAATACTGCCACCGACATGTTACCCAGATGGGCCAAGGTTCTTATGCTGCAATGTAGTATTTACCTTTCTCCAACTTAACACTTTTCATTCAAGCTCAAATGTTCTACACTGGGCTCATCCACAAAAATGTCTTCTTATAGCCTTCTGACTTATCCACATGGTCCTTATCAAAAGGTTGCACAACCTATTCACATTCATGGCCACTGGGGTAAATCTTAGCATCTAACAGAGCCCCAGATGCCTCCTGGTCCTGGGGCAGGTCACAACTTTCCATAGAACTGCATTGCAACTGCTCTTCTGGGCGGTCCAGCTTGCAATATACAGTAGGTAAGATAAGGTTAGGAAATCACTACTCAAGTTGCTATTACCAGATTCTTGGAAAATACTACGGACAGGGCTGAAATCAGCCTACTGAAATACAGCCCGTGACTACTAGCTATTTACTCTTCTTGTTCCACATTCAGAAGACTTGTTTTGCCTCTGGTGCAAACAAACTTGGCCGATTTTAAGCTGAAATCTGCCAGGTGAGTTCATGCCAATCTAACTCAGGGCTTCTGGGTGCAAGAAGAGGGCAGTGCTAGCAATTGGGGGCGGAGATCCTCCACCACACTTTTACTTTTCCCCGCACAAAACGGAAACTTAGGATAGGGCTGTCTCTGAACCTGAAAAAAAGATGATTCTGCAGAATTCTACCTCAGTCTTAGTGGCATTAAATACAATTACAGATAAATATAAAAACACTTTAAAGAAGTGAATCTGAACCATTATCTTTGTCTTTTCTTGTTACAGTTAAATAATCCTCTGTATAAAAGTGCTACGACAACTGTGAAGAACCCAAATTTCATCGAGTGACGAGCAAGAAATCTATCTACGCTGTCAGGTCTCCCAAGCATTGTTTCCCCATACAAATCTGGGGAAATGTTCGGAGACCCCAATATGGATTTCTCAGTACAATTCAGTTAAGGAGTACCCACAATGCATCTCAGATATGTTATTTATTATGTTGCACTTGCTAACTATAGGAAAATGAAAAGGAGCTGTATTTAGGCATTGGGTATTTGAGGTGTTTAATGTTTCTTATGTTCTAGTTTTGGATATAAAAAGGTATACAAATAGAAGTAGTCCTGTATGTCTAGGTAACTCACCAAATGAAGGAAGAGGCCCAGGTACACCGCCCTGAGCCTTCAGCGAGAGGAGCATTTCAAACCAGAAAATAGAGCAGGCACTTATGTAAAGGCAATCTTCCACCAGTCAGTAGATATAGGTAAAATAGTTCATGTCACATATAGATAAACAGCCTTACGCGATTCCAACACTTGGGGGCAGATTTATCATTGGTCGAATTCCAACTTAAAAAAAAAATTCGACCATGTGAAGTAAAATCCTTCTAATTCGAATTATTTTACCACAATTCGATCGATCAATCGTTCAAATCGATCGATTTGAATTTTTTTTATTCGATCAAAACTAATACTTCCCAATTCGGTAGTTTGATTCTGGAGAAGTAGGTGGTCGAATAAAATTTTAAAGGGGAAGTTATTCGGCCATTGAATATTCGAATACAATTTTATTCGAATATTCAAATTTTCGATGGTAAAATTTGCCTATTCGAAGATTCTAATTTGAATTCGATCGAACTTCGAATTCTTCATATGAATTTAGTAAATCTGCCCCTTAGGGTCAGATTTACTATTGGTTGAATTCAAGGGTGAATTTACCCTCAAATTCGACCAATTGAATTGTTGTCAAATTTGAAACCTTCAAATTCGGATATCGAATCGATTGAATTGAATAAGAAAATTTGATCGATTTAATCATTCGATCGAATTTTTTTTATTCGATCAAAAATAAAAAAAAACAAAAACAAACCTATGGGAGCTTCCCATAGGGCTTAATAGCAATTTGGAAAGGTTTAATCTGGCGAACTAGGCAGTCGAATAAAAGGGCAAGTAATTTGACTGACGGATATTGGAATAGAATTTTATTTGAATTATTCGAATCATTCAATTGAATTTTCAAAATTCGATGGTCGAAGTGACTTCAAAAATTGTAATTTGAATCTTTTTTAGAATTAGATCGAATTTCGAATCATTCATGTGAATTTAGTAAATCTGCCCCTTAGTCATAGGCTCCCTAGGGTAGCCAATGACTAAGGGACAGATTTACTATTGGTCGAATTCGAGGGTGAATTTACCCTTGAATTTGACCAATTGAATTGTGGTTGAATTTGAAAACTTCAAATTCGAATTTTAAGGTTTCTACCGCAATTCGGTCAAATTTGAACGATTTTAACCATTCGATCGAATTTTTTTTATTCGATCAAAAAAAGTTTAAAAAAAAAACGTATGGGAGCTTCCCATAGGGTTTAATAGCAATTTGGTAGGTTTAATCTGGCAAACTTGGCAGTCGAATAAAAGTTTAAAGGGCAAGTAATTCGACTGATGAATATTCAAATAGAATTTTATTCAACTTATTTGATTCAATCGAATTGTCAAAATTCGATGGTCAAAGTGACCTTCAAAAATATTCGAAAATTCTAATCTTTTTGAAAATTCGCTCGAATTTTCGAATCATTCATGTGAATTTAATAAATCTGCCCCTTTACTAAACACGAAATGCATAAGGCTGTGTATCTATATGTGATGTAATAAACTATTTTACCTCTATCTTCTGACTGGTGGAAAAAACACTGTATAAAACTGCCACCATGTTAGATACCTCTTCAGTAATAATTTATAAAGAGACAATTGGTGCTTCTAATCAGATTTCTGTGATATATAAGGGGTTTCGGAACAAATCAAACACAACTTGGAGAGACCTCGAAAACTTGCAATTGACATTATTTTTGCACATTTGTAAAGAAAAGCTTAACAGGTCTCTTTTTCTTCTGAGGTGTCCTTGGCAGAAGTAAACTTTCAGCTCACCCCTACCCTGAGATGGTGCGGTCTCCCTGCCAGTGCTCTGGCACAAACATGGCACCCTTAAGCAGATATATCTCAAACAATTAGTTTAACACCATTTAAGATACTGAGAGTACCAGGCCCCTGTCATATCATCCAAAGTCAGTAACAGCAATACACTGGGCCCAGAGGTGATGCTCTAGCACAGAGCTTTAAAGGGCAAGGAAAGGCAAAGAAATAAAATCCCATTTTTACTTTTTTAATGAAAATCTATCTCCAACATACTTTTAATTAAAAAATGTGTACCGTTTTTATAAGAAACCTGACTATGCAGTGAAATTCTCCCTTCATTTAGTGCTGTGGATAGGAATTTTCAGACGGTCCCTAACTTCTGGCAGGGAAACAATCATACTTATGAACAGCAGGGGGAGCTCCTGCCTTACTTACCAGATATGCAGAACTCAAGCTGCTTTGTTTTTTGATTATTTATGACGATCCCTAAGAAGCCCAGACCACACTGAGCATGTGTATGTAGTCTAGTCTTGCAAAGATGTATAACAAAGTTACAAGATGACAGCCCCCTGTGGCCAACTTTGAAAGCATAAATCATTTGTTTGATTAGGCTTGTGGTGCAGTAAGTTCATGTTTATGTTTAGTATACAAAATACAGCATTTCTAGCCTTATTCTATTTTACACTTTCCAGCACAAGCGAGGTGATTCGATAATCCGTGCTGCCCTGAGGTTGAGATGCCAATCCCAACCCCCTCCCCCCAACACTATGTTTTGTTGGAGCGAGTTGAGCCTCATCTCTAGCACAATATTACTCTCTGCACTAGAAAATACAAATCTCTGAATTAAAAAACTGAAATTTGGTTCGAAGTTACCAGGAGCAGCTTCTTGCTGCAAGTTTCTCAACTTGCCTCACGGCAGCAGCGGCCCTACAAGCAAGGAGCTAAACCAAAACCCCCAAAAGTAAGAGCTGGAAGAGACAAAGATGCTTTTAAAGCAGAATACACAGTTGATCATTCTTTCAGTCAGGAGAGAATTGCCCATAATGTGTGCTCCTGAATACTGCATTATACAACTTCTGATTATTTGTGCTAGACAAAATGTGTTTATACATACAGTTACTGCCAAGGCCTGCATTTATTTCATTATTTGTAAGAACGGATACAAATTTATACGAAGATGATAGTTTAGTATGAAGAAAACATTACAGCAATTAAATCTTCTAGCACCAAGAAGTTTTCACAATAAACAGTGTAACGCTGGTAAATGCTGAATTAATGTGTATTTATTGCGTTTATTTATGTAGCATCAACATTCCTCTTTTAAAGGAACTGTTCAGTATAAAAATAAAAACTGGGTAAATAGATAGGCTGTGCAAAATAAAAAATGTAGTTAGTTAGCCAAAAATGTATAAAGGCTGGAGTAAGTGGATGTATAACATAATAGCCAGAACACTACTTCCTGCTTTTCAGCTCTCTTGGTTTCCACTGATTGGTTACCAGGCAGTAACCAATCAGTGACTTGAGGGTGGGCCACATGCAGGGTTGCCACCTTTTCTTGAGAAAAATACTGCACTTCCTATATATTTTTTTTTTTTCCTATTAATAACATTGGGATAGAACACTAAAAATACCGGCCAGGCCGGTAAAATACCGGCCAGGTGGCAAACCTAGCCACATGCATTATAACTGTTGCTTTTGAATCTGAGCTGAATGCTGAGGATCAATTGCAAACTCACTGAACAGTTATGTTCCATGTGGCCCCCCTTAAGTCGAGGACTAGCTGGAAATAGTATTCTGTTATGTTAGACATTCACTCATTCCAGCCTTTCTGCATTACATTTTTGCCTAACTTTATTAGAAACATTTTTTTATTTTGCACATACAATCTATTTATGCAGTTTTTATTTTTACACTGGACTGTTCCTTTAAGGGAAAATGGTCTTTATGATATATATATATATTAACTATGATATATCTATATATATATGTATACATATGTATGTATATATATGTATATACATATGCTATGCATGTAACCCATGTAAAAAGCTCCAGCCCTGTCCTCATTAACAACATATAAGGGATTACAGAGAAGTGATGGTTTGTGCTTGGGCAGGCATATATACGTTTTAAGGCCCCGTGCAACTGCCTAATCCTCCTTACCTATGAGTCAGCACTAAGGCCTGTTTTGTTTTAGATTGAAGAGTAACTGGAAAAAAAACAAAACCAAAACATGTATCAAAAACACATTTATTTAAATATTCTAACCACCCAGGCAGTAGGAAGGGAAAAGGGTACAACAGACTGTACAGTATTAAAGAAAAAAAAATCTACAATTTAATAAGCTCTCCCTCTAGTCTAATGTTAAAGCAAAACCATTAAAAATGTTATCATGAAAATAAACATACATAGAAAAGACTTTTGCCTTTTTAATGGCAGTAGTTACTATACTCTCGTTTGTACCAGGTAACCGGCGAGAACAGGGTCCCTGGCAGGAAGGCAAACACCCCAATTTCTGAGGGGATGGGATACATATATTACGAAATCTAGATATGGCCTTCTAGCTGTTGGACTGCAATTCCCAGAATCCTTCTGACAGCCTAAAAAGTAGTTCAGCAACGAGGGAGCTGCAGGATGGAATATCTTTGCAAAATATATATGAATATACTAGTGATGTGGAAGTCTGGGTTTTCCTGACCCGCACCCACCCTCGTTCAGTCCGCACTTGCCTACATCTGCACTTCCGGGCTCCTTTGATAGACCTGCCCTCCAGATGACATCACAAAAGGGGCAGCGAGTGGCTATAAAATTGGAAGCCAGCATTTCAAGGTGGCCATCCACGAAGAGCACAGCGGGGTCGACTCTAACCAGTCCGACCAGCGGGTATCGGGTCCACTCGCACATCAATAGAATATACCCTATAATTGTAACATCATCGATAAAGTCTATTACATCATCCAATCAATCAATCACTGAGGGCAAATACCTTCTCTGCCCTACCCTAACTTAAAACTGACCCTGCCATCTTTTTTTCTGAAAATAAATGGATTAATGAAATGTTGTGGGGAGATCTCTGAGCCAGACAAGACAATCCAAAGCATTTTTATGGCCACCAGCCTTCACATCAACATGTTAATATAACCCAGGTGCATGTTGGACACACTGCTTGAAATAAGCTACACAAAGTATGATGCTCAAGACCCATGTCCCTATGTTCTGCTGCATCTAGAAGCAGCAGAGAGGAATACTTTAAAATGGAAGACAGACTAGACTCACTACTACATCCACTACACTGTATTATTCATCAAGTATAAGCGGAGTCTCCTCGTTCTGACTAGTTTTTAAAAAATCTGTGTTTTAAAGGAATGACAATATCATGTACTATAGCCCTGCATTGGTAAAACTGGTGTGTTTGCTTCAGAAAGACAATGATAGTTTATATAAACTGCTGTGTAGCCGTGGGGCAGCCATTCAAGCACAGGATACATAATAGAGAACAGATACATTCAGAAGAATCCTATTGTATACTACAGAGCCTATCTGCTGTGTATCCTGTGCCTTTTCTCCTTTTGCCAGCTTGAGTGGCTGCTCCCATGGCTACGCAACAGCTTGTTTATATAAACTATAGTAGAGTTGGTGAAGCAAAAACACCAGTTGTACCAATGCAGGGCAACAGTACATTATATTGTCATTCCTTTAAAACGCTTTCATATTTTGGTGCTACTGTTCCTATAAGGGTTCACAGACTAAATGACATAGGGTTTCTTTAAAGCTACAGTCCATCCCAGTGACGACTTGCAGTGTCTCACTACTGATTAGTGTGCCGGCAGCAGTTTCAATATGATCATTAAATCAAACATCCAGAAAATATGCACTCAAGTGACATGAAACAATAAAAACATCTCTCAGCTTTCATAAAGCTAAAGCCATTTGCCTTAAAGCAATCCATATTGAGCTTGTTGTGTATGTGGTGGTGGGAGAAAGAAAAAGAATTTCATGCACATATGTATGGGTATATATATATATATACTGTATAGCGTTTCCTTTTATTCACATATTTGCTACCTGTGACTATGGCTCTCCAGTGGCTGCTAAATATTAAGAATATGATATCTCTAGTAGGAAACAGTGTAGCTACCATACTTTAGGGTGACTTGCCTTTATAGTGAGGACATAGGCAGATTAGGTTGGGTGCTAACAGCATCGCTCTTTACCAAGTTACAAAAGGAAGAGTCAACCAGAGTGCCTTAAAAGTAGTGCGTTACCTTAAAGCTGACTTTAATATGGTATAGCCTACAGGTCCTCCATTTATTCACCATGGCCTAATGCGCTTTTAAGTGTAATAACCCAGCCCTTATAGTTTATATTGCTGGTTTATACACACAACTCTGGCCAGCCATATAGAAAACTTGCAGCTGATCTGATTTTTTTTTTAAATGTCTATTTTAAATGCATTATATTTTTCTCTCACTAGTTTAACGGTAATCCGGTTGCTATAAACCCAGGGACCCTAGCAACCAGGGAGTGGTTTGAAAGACAAAGTGGACCAAGAATGAACATCTAAACAAAAAGATAAATAATATATAAGGAAAACCCCACCTCCTCAATCAGTGGCTTAAAACTCAGGGTCTGAGTGGAGCAAAATACATTTAAGAAAAATAAAAATGATACCACTGTCAATACTAAAGCCCCTACTACAAGTTTATTGCAAGGTGCAATTCCCATGTAACCTGTTAGTGTGGTATTAGTGGACTGCAGGTCTCAAAAATAATTCATTTT
>CM044433.1:153280239-153302279 GCA_024363595.1 Xenopus borealis
GTTTCCTGTCCTGCTAATATTCATCATAATTTCAAAAGAAATAAAGGAAACCATCTCCAAAAGTGTAAGAACATCTGATGGCAACTGAAGAACCTTATTCTAAACAGAAAAAAATCAGTTACCAGTTGGAAAAAAAAACTTAACTACTGGTCCCATTAAAACAAACATGAGATCATTATGATATATAAAAATCAAATATTGGTTTAAAATCGATTTACATTATACTTAGGGATGTTTACTCTAATGTAAAAATGTTAGAAACGGATAAAAGGGACAGTAGCTGTCACTGAGTCCAGGAACAATAAATCTGCTCCACTAGAGGGCCACATTTATGACTCTTGGATCCAATACTCTGTCTTTTCTCAGGTAACAAGCAGTTAAAATACTTTATCCTGTGTTTGAATAAGAACAATCAAATGTGTGTAAGAGGAGAGAGAGAGAGATCTGTTAGGGAGTCAAGTCTCTTCACTATCTTTTTGTGGCGTTACAGAAACACCAGAGTCTACGATAAATCTGTCCTGAGTGGAATAAAGAAATGTTGGGTCTCCAAGCTACAGGATGATGCAAACAAATCCCCAAACTACAACATAAAATCTGTCTCCCCAATTTTAGACTGGCACCCTTGGCACATCCTTTTGTGTCTCAGAAGTCTGTCAGTCCGTGAGAAGGCCTAGCAAGAGACAAAAACAGGACAGTGTCAGTCAACTTCAAAAAAGTAGCATGACCTCTCACTAATAGCAAATGTGCCCTCTTATTTGATTTGTGATCAATAAAGTGGCAAAGACAATGGAAATACTGTGCTGTCACCAATAATTAATTTTTTCTATCTCAAGGTTACTAAATGAGTATTGGAAATAGGAGTGGCCAACAAAATATGGTGATCCCCAAACAGTAGCTCATGAGCAACATGATTACCAACCCCTTGGATGTTGCTCCCAGTGGCCTAAAAGCAGGTGTTTATTTTTGAATTACAGACTTGAAGACAAGTTATGGTTGTATAAAACCAGCTGTACTGTCAAACAGAGCCTCCGCATAGGGGCTACCAAGTAACCAATCAGGGCCCTTATTTGGTACCTCGAGGGACTTTTTTTCATGCTTGTGCTGCTCCCCAACTCTTTTTACATTTAAATGTGGCTTGTGAGTAAAAAAGGTTGGGGACCCCCTGGTCTAGAGTAACCAAGTGTCGGGCTGCAAAAATAAAATCTTGTAAGTGGTTGCCATGAAATTACTGCAAATGGAGAAATCTCACAGATACAGTATTGTAACCCCACTCTTTGCACAGATGTTTGGCCCATTTGAATCTCGCCATCTTTGTATCCACAAATTAGAAAAACATGTGTATGGAGGTGCAACAGATGCAGCCATGTTACTGCAGGAAAAAGGAAACTGGGATTGTTGAAGGAAACTGGTAAAGGTCTAAGAAAGCAGAAAATAACATGAATTTAGCAATATATGAACAATTACCTGTTGGCATCGTTCACACTGATACGGCTTTTCCCCACTATGAACTCGTTTGTGTCTATCCAGGTGATACTTCTGAATGAACTTCATTTCACACATGTCACATTCATATGGCCTCTCACCTGTGAGATAAGAATGTAGAAAGAATCATATTCATGGGTACGAATAATTACACAACATGTGACACTGGGCTCTCTGCTCACCTGTATGAATATACTGGTGTCTTTTGAGGTGATAGCTACTTCTGAATGCCCCATAACAGTGCTCACAGATATAACTTCTGTGCATATTGAATGAATATGAAGCATTCTCATCTGTAAGAAATGCCTGCAAAACAGACTGAATGTCACAAACACAACATAGTACGGGTCCCTCTGACTCTGTCTTTTGATAATATGTCTCATACCTTCTTATGGCTTTTGTTGGCTTGATCAGCCAATGAGGTCTGGTTTTGATCAAGAAGACCAGTCTCTTTTTGCTGAGCCTAAAACAGAAAAAAACACACAGCTTATAGTTAAAACAGATAGCTGAAAGTAAAACACACAGCTTGTAGTAAAATAAAAAAACACAAAATAGATGTTTGCCCTGATCATATGATTTTACTGTTGCATAGCAAATAATACTGATAACTGGTGTAACTTCATCTTTGATGAGAATTCCCTTTTTGCAGTTCTGAGAACCAACAATTGTGCAAAGGTGATACTAAACATAGCGTTAATAACTATATATAATACACAAGAGCCATAAGTAAAGGTGGCCGTACACGGGCCGATAATAGGTGCCGAGTCTGCAGCTTATAGGCATGTGCGTGGGGCCATCCGACGGGGTTACCCGATCGATATCTGGCCGAAAATCGCCCAAATGTCGATGGGATGGGACTGAAAGTCCCGTCGGATTGCGGCTGCATCACTTCGTCGGGGTTTACCTTGACGTGGTATGGTGGCTTATCAATTTTATGATCAGAACTTTGTAACAAAATAACCCCTGTTTTGGGTCTATATGCATTAGCATTTATAATACTTTAAAGCCTTTAGAGTGCTCCCACAACCCCCCTGTTTTGATTATATCTATATATATATGATACATGGTAGTGGTATAGATTTGGGTTTTTTTGTAATAAATGAGCCCTATGGTCTTTACATGCACTGCTTGTTGCTTTATCGCTCATCTGAAGTACCAGGTATAACCACCAATCTCTCTTCTAAAGCAACACCGGATTACCTATCCTGGCTACTAAAAATAAACTACTGAAAGCCCCCATTTTTATAAGGCTAACCAATCCTTAGAACCTACTCCCATGCTTCTTCTCTAGAATTCCTTTATGAGCTCATCAAACAGCAGCTGCCTCTCTGCTTTTTAATGTGGCAATTTCATTGAGGCAAACAACCTATTCTATGTTTGATCCTTGTAAGTACAGGTATGGGACATATTATTCAGAATGCTCGGGACAAAATACTTTCTGGATAATGGGTCTTTCCGTAATTTGGATCTTCCCACTTTAAAACTACTATAAAATGATGCAATCATTCCTCGTGAGGCAACTTCTGAAAATGGGGAGGCGTCTAATCTCCCAGAATTGCCTGGCGACTAATCTCCCAGAATTGCCAGATGTGGCTGAGCCATTAAAAAGTTCCCTTTCACAGCTTCCTCAAACTTTTGTCTCCTGTGCATTAAAGTTATACGGACACATTCTTATAAAAATCATAGAACGTGTCAAAGCCCCCCGCAAGGCCGCCCCCAGCCCCCGTAAACCCACACTCCGACCCTCCTCAAAAAGATCTCAATCGTTTCATACATCTTCCGGGTTGCATCGTTGACGCAGGGCTGGGGGCAGAACGATCCTTCCATTGGCCAAATACAAATCAAAACAGACTTCAGCCTATGGAAGAACTGCTCCGCCCCCAGACCTGTGTCGTTGAAGCAACCCGGAAGATCAGTCTGTGCAGTGAGGGAGTCGGCTCCAAAAGGTGCGCAGGGCGGCTTTTAGTGGGGCCTTTGCAGGAAATATTTTGTGTGCAGCATTTTCTTCATGCTGACCCATTCCTATGATATTTAGAGGAACTGTCAGAATCACTTTAAAGATAAAATATGCACTTTCCCAACCAACAGATCTCAAGCACTATAAACAAATTCTAGTGTTCAATTGTTTGGAATCATCAAGATATGTTTATGTTTTTTTACATCATACAAAACAGAGTGTACAGTTGCACAAAGTCTTGAGGTGGCCATAGACACACAGATAATATTGTACGGAACAGATTTTCATACAATATTCGGTGCATGTATGGTGGGAGATGAGCAGATTGATATCAGCAGAAGACTTGGATACTAGTTGGCTGGTCAATCGGGTTGGCCAGATAATTTGGATCATGCACCTTTGAAGGCGCCCAAACATGGGCCATTGTTAGAGCTGAATCATCAGATAGAGGTAGAATTCTACTGCTCCTACCTGTATATATTACGATTCAGCACTAATATGTCTGTATTGAAACAAACTGGAAAGATCTTTTCTAGGAAAGATTCTAATTGTAATGTCTATGACTGTCTTTAGCTATATCCCAATAGTGCTTGATCCCCTAGACATATGGCAATGTCCAAAAATACACGTAGAGTAGGAACTCTGAGGAAGGCACAAAACGCACTGGTTTTATCTCCAACCCACTGCCAAAGTGTTTTACATGGTGTGCACAATAAAGCCTACTTTTCAATATGAAGCAAGCGACTGCCGGTGATTTTCTTGCACGAGTGAAGCTCCAGACTGAAGTGACTTCCCGCTAGAGCAGCGACTGAATGAGGACAAGCTCCGATACACTGTACTATCCAAACATAGCCTTTAGCTGGGGAACTTACCCCATTATTCTGACACAAACTTAAAAGTTTCGGGGGGGGGGGGTGGAAACAGGGAGAGAGCACCCCACAAAACGTTGCGTTTGTGTGCTTACATTATTTTACAATGTCATGCCATCCCGTGTGGTCAATGCAATTTCACCATGTAGCAACACAATGATCTGACAAGCTATCGACTTGGGAAGAAACAAGAAGCCAGAGAAAAGCTTTGATGGACTGGCCGGTACAATTGCCATTCCTCATCCCTATCAAGCTATTCATTGTAAGCTTAGAGAACAAGCCATACAAGCCAGTCACACCGTTGAGCAATGCTACAGAAAGTGTGGGTAGAAAATTTCCCCTGAATACGATTAAAAACTCGCAGCTAGAATGCCAAAGGGCAGCTAAGCAGGAATGCATCGAAACGGAAGAATCTTTTAAGATTGCAATGTTTGAGGAATAGAACAGTAGTATGAAATAAAAAGAATGTTATATTATTGTTTTATTTTTATTAAGCATTGACTATAATCCTTAATCTGTTTAAAGGACCAGTAACATCATAAAATGTAATTGTTTTTAAGTAAAAAATATAATGCAGTGCTGCCCTGCACTGGTAAAACTGCAGTGTTTGCTTCAGAAGCACTATTATTATTTATATAAATAAGCTGCTGTGTAGCCATGGGGGCAACTAGTCAAAGGAGAAAAGGCTAACGTTACACAGCAGACAGCAGATAAGCTCTGTAGAACATAATGTTCTCTGTTATCCATTAATTATCCTGTGCCATATAGCCGTTTTTTCAATTTCCACCATTGCTACTTAGCAGCTTGTTTATATGAACTATAGTAGTGTTTCTGAAGCAAACAGATCAGTTTTAACAGCGCAGGGCAACACTACATGATGTTTTCTTTACTTTAAAACATCTTCATTTTTTGGTGTTACTGTTCCTTTAAAGGGGTGGCTTGCCTTTAAGTAGGATGCATAATGATATTCTGAGACAAATTGCAACTGGTTTTCATTTTTATTATTTCTGTTTTTTGAGCTACGTCGCTTTTTATTCAGCAGCTCTCCAGTTTGCAATTTCAACAGACTGGTTGCTAGGGTCCAAATTACTGATTTGATTAAGAGACTTGACTATGAAAAGAAGAGGACCTGAACAGAAAAATGAGTAATAAAAAGTAGCAATAACAATACATTTGTAGCCTTACAAACAATTTGTTTTTCAGATGGGATCAGTGACCACATACATACAAAGGCCAATTGAAAAGCTGCTAAGAATTGGCCATTCTATAATATACTAAAATGAACTTAAACAACAAGGAAAGGCTAACAATTAAAATGCCATTTTTACTTTCTTTAATGAAAAGGAAATGTATCTCCAATATACTTCAATTAAAAACCATTTTTATAAATGACTGTATGCAGTGAAATTCTCCCTTCAATTACTGCTGTTTATAGGAATTGTCAGATGGTCCCTAACCGCTGGGCAGGGAAACAATCATACAGCAGGGGGAGCCCCCACCTTACTTCCCAGCCATGCAGAAATCCAGCAAATTGCAGTTGGCGAGTGTGTACAGATCTGTATTGGATTTTATTTTTGCCTTTACAACCCCTTTTCTGTTTCCAACTCCAGCTGCAGGGCAAAAGATCATGGAACAGTTTAAAGGACAAGGAAAGTTAAACTAAAGAAGTAGGTAGAACTGTTGTACATAATGTTTTGGACTTCTATACCAACCCCTGGCAACCACATCCCTTTAGCAGTAAAGATCTGTGTCTCCAAAGATGCCCCAGTAGCTCCCCATCTTCTTTTCTGCTGATTCACTGATTCACATGCTCTGTGCTGCTGTCACTTACTGAGCTTAGGGACCCACTCACAATATACAGTAAACTTGTCACAGTATAAGGCTGATAAGTAATTAATACAGATAATTACTACATGGCAGCACAGAAACCAGTGCAACTAGCACTAGAATTTAATAATCAGCCCTGTAGCATCAGTTTATATTACAGGCCAACCTAATTTTCTGCTTGATCATTTGTGACAACCCCTAAGCTTAGCTTCTCAACAGCTGCTCAGAGCCCGCCGTGAGTGTCACAGACACTTTCCAAGATGGTGACCCCCTGTGACAAATTTGAAGTCCTAGATCATTGCCGCTATTGACAAGCTGAACCTTTTGGTTGGTGAAATAAGTTCAGCATATAAAACATAAAATTTTTAGTCCTATTAATTTTTAGGGTCTCCTTGCCCTTTAAAGGGGTTGTTCACCTTTAAATTAACGTTTAGTATAATGTAGAGAGTGATATTCTGAGACAATTTGCAATTTTTTTTCATTTTTTTTATGTTTGTGGTTTTATAGTTATTTAGCTTTTTATTCAGCAGTTCTCCAGTTTGTAGTGTCAGTAATTTGGTTTCTAGGGTACACATTACCCTAGCAACCCTGCATTGATTTGAATAAGAGACTGTAATATGAATAGGAGATGGACTGAACTGAATGATAAGTAATAAAAAGTAGCAATAACAATACATATGTAGCCTTACAGAGCATTTGTTTTTAGATGGTGTCAGTGACCCCCATTTGAAAGCTGCAAAGAAACAGAAGAAAATTGCAAATCATTAAAAAACTATGAAAAATAAATAATGAAGACCAATTGAAAAGTTTCTTAGAATTGGCCCTTCTACAATATACTAAAAGGTAACTTGAAGGTGAACCACCCCTTTAAACAGATAAACTGGGATTCTATTGGGAGGATTATCTTGCTGCAGCCACTGGTTCTTCAGAGTTGGAGAAAGTTTGTATCAAACAATAAAAAACTATAAAAAACCACATTAGATTACATGACAACACAGGATCCAGTGCAGTCTGTATATTCAGATTATTAATCAGTCTTGCTTAATGGGCTTCTGGCAGATATTATTTGACTAGTGCTGTTTTGATAATTTATGACGACCCTTAAGAAGCCCAGATCACACTGAGCATGTGTATGTAGTCTAGTCTTGCAAAGATGTATAACAAAGTTACAAGATGACAGCCCCCTGTGGCCAACTTTGAAAGCATAAATCATTTGTTTGATTAGGCTTGTGGTGCAGTAAGTTCATGTTTATGTTTAGTATACAAAATACTGCATTTCTTATTCTATTTTAGACTTTCCTTGTCCTTTAAAGGTGAACCAGGCCGTTGTAAATAAATGTTTTTTGTTTTACACTGTCAGGTGGGCAAGGAGGATTGATCATGCAAACTAGCTGCACGATACCAACCGTTGTCAATAATCTGAGCTGCACAGCGTAAAATTTCTCAAGACTGGTCACATACCGACTTGGAGCAGCTCTTTTGCTCTTCTGGAAGTTCTGCCACATCGTCCTCATCATCGTCTTCAGTCTTCATTCGGGATAGTGCACTTAGCATCCCCAGTGTCTTGCTAGTTTCTCTATCCAGCAACCCCAGCCCAGAAATATTCTGGCAGCGCGCAAGGCGATTCTGCATAAGAGTAAACCCATTTTATGGTCCAACATCTGGTTGGGAACCCTTCATAGATCAGTAAAAGACTGTCATTCTGCTAGAACAGAAAAAGTATGTAGAATTGCAACTAAAGGAGGCCAGATATCTACAGATCTCGTCAGGCATTTTTGACCACGAAGCCTGAATATCAGGGCATATGAGGAACCTCAATATCAACTAGGCCTGTCCCGAATCCAGGTTTCAGTTCGGGATTTGGCCTTTTTCAGCAGGATTCGCCGAATCCATGTGCCAGGCCAAACCGAATCTTAATTTGCACTTGCAAATTAGGAGCAGGGAGGGAAATTGTGTGGCTTTTTGTCACAAAACAAGGAAGTAAAAAAATGTTTTACACTTTTCCCTTTCCTGACCCTAAAAACATAATCTACCGACGCCCTCGTCTACCGACGCCCTCGTCTACCGACACCCTTTCCCAATGACCAGCTGAGGTATCTACAAACGTAAATGGGAGAGGGGCCACACTTTAGATAAGTGTGATCTCTGATCTTATGAATTCACACAATATCCAACCTGTTTGCTTATTGTATAAACACTACCACAAATGCAAGTTTTATTCCCCACAAGGTTATGAGGTCAGGCGGAAGAAACTTCCTACAAACTATGAATGGCTAAAATACACACACATTTAAATAGCCAAGTAGACTGCACCTTAAAAATACAAAGCTATAGTAGTAATACAGAGTTGTGCTAGGTTAGTTAACAGGTAAATATGCTATTTTTCTGTTATTTTTTTTTCTGTTGATTTCCGGTTGTCTCTTAGACTGGCCACAGTCTTTCATATTATTCCCCACTATTCCGCTGAAATCCTCCAACTAGTTAGTAATAAGCCACACAGGGTAGTGATGAGTAGGCATGCACCGAATAATTACTGGACACAGACATACACTGAATCCTCCCCCAAAAAATCCTCTGAATATGAAGCTTTATTTACTTATTCATTACTGAAATGTATTTAAATATTGCATTAAAGGAACAGTTCAGTATAAAAATTGGTTAAATTGATAGTATGTGCAAAATAAAAAATATTTCTAGTATAGTTAGTTGCTGAATGGTAACCAATCACTGGAAACCAAGAGAGCTGCAAAGCAGAAAGTACTAACTATATCAGAAACATTTTAGTTTGCACAGCCTATCTATTTACACAGTTTTTATTTTTATAATGAACAATTCCTTTAACTGTTAACACATATTTGTCACATTCAGCTATCCAGAGCTTTTATGACATATACCGTTAAGGGCAAGGATATGGATTGGCTGATATGGCAAATGCAAATCCTGCAAAAAATAAATAGAATTTGGCCAAATCCAAAATGGAATCCTGAATACTGTGTATGCCTAGTGATTAGTCAAGAAGGGCTATCACTGCAAAACAATTAAATTGCATAGCTATCCTGAACAATTCATGCATTGTTCATCTTTTATCTCCCAGTGTAAAATACAGGGATGGAACCTATTATCCAAGATTCTAGGGACCTGGGGTTTTCTGGAGAACAGATCTTTATGAAATTTGGATCTTCATAAGTCGACTAGAAATTCATGTAAACACAAAACCCAATAGGCAAGTTTTGCTTCCAATAATGATTAATTACATCTTAGTTTGGATCAGTTACAAGCTACTGTTTTATTATCATTACAGAAAAAAAGAAAATCATTTCTAAAAATTATGATTATTTGGATAAAACGTAGTTATTCTCCACTTACCCATGATATCTCTGTCCCCAGTAGCACGGTCACGCATATTTTATGGGAAAAAGTCACCCATATATACCCCTTATTTCATCTTTAACTATATTAATGGATTCTTCTTTTTGCTTATATGTTCCCTATATCAGTGTCATTATACCAAAATCCCACTTTACCTTCTTTTCTTTGCACTTGATATACAGTGGTGTGAAAAACTATTTGCCCCCTTCCTGATTTCTTATTCTTTTGCATGTTTGTCACACAAAATGTTTCTGATCATCAAACACATTTAACTATTAGTCAGAGAGTTAACATAAGTAAACACAAAATGCAGTTTTTAAATGAGGGTTTTTATTATTTAGGGAGAAACAAAATACAAACCTGTGTGAAAAAGTAATTGCCCCCTGAACCTAATAACTTGTTGGGCCACCCTTAGCAGCAATAACTGCAATCAAGCGTTTGCGATAACTTGCAACAAGTCTTTTACAGCGCTCTAGAGGAATTTTGGCCCACTCATCTTTGCAGAATTGTTGTAATTCAGCTTTATTTGAGGGTTTTCTAGCATGAACCGCCTTTTTAAGGTCATGCCACAACATCTCAATAGGATTCAGGTCAGGACTTTGACTAGGCCACTCCAAAGTCTTCATTTTGTTTTTCTTCAGCCATTCAGAGGTGGATTTGCTGGTGTGTTTTGGGTCATTGTCCTGCTGCAGCACCCAAGATCGCTTCAGCTTGAGTTGACGAACAGATGGCCGGACATTCTCCTTCAGGATTTTTTGGTAGACAGTAGAATTCATGGTTCCATCTATCACAGCAAGCCTTCCAGGTCCTGATGCAGCAAAACAACCCCAGACCATCACACTACCACCACCATATTTTACTGTTGGTATGATGTTCTTTTTCTGAAATGCTGTGTTACTTTTACGCCAGATGTAACGGGACGTGCACCTTCCAAAAAGTTCAACTTTTGTCTCGTCGGTCCACAAGGTATTTTCCCAAAAGTCTTGGCAATCATGGAGATGTTTTTTAGCAAAATTGAGACGAGCCTTAATGTTCTTTTTGCTTAAAAGTGGTTTGCGCCTTGGAAATCTGCCATGCAGGCCATTTTTGCCCAGTCTCTTTCTTATGGTGGAGTCGTGAACACTGACCTTAATTGAGGCAAGTGAGGCCTGCAGTTCTTTAGATGTTGTCCTGGGGTCTTTTGTGGCCTCTCGGATGAGTTGTCTCTGCGCTCTTGGGGTAATTTTGGTCGGCCGGCCACTCCTGGGAAGGTTCACCACTGTTCCATGTTTTTGCCATTTGTGGATAATGGCTCTCACTGTGGTTCGCTGGAGTCCCAAAGCTTTAGAAATGGCTTTATAACCTTTACCAGACTGATAGATCTCAATTACTCAGTTATTTTTTAACAAGGGGGCAATCACTTTTTCACACAGGCCCATGTAGATTTGGAGTTTTTTTTCTCCCTTAATAACGTAAACCTTCATTTAAAAACTGCATTTTGTGTTCAATTATGTTATCTTTGACTAATAGTTAACGGTTTTTGATGAGCAGAAACATTTAAGTGTGACAAACATGCAAAAGAATAAGAAATCAGGAAGGGGGCAAATAGTTTTTCACACCACTGTATAAAATATATGATGGCCATACATATAAAGGCCTTTGTTTCACAAGGTCCCCAAACAAGCAGATGTTTTGCCCATCTGGCCACAAAGATGGCAAGTGAACTCGGGCAGATTTTAAGGAAGATATCTGGTCAATTCCAAGACAGAAATCAGCCAGGCTATTATTTTGGTCCCATATGTGAGCCAACTTGATCTGATGGGAGCAGACTCCTACTTTTGGCCTGTGTATGGCTGGTTTTTAGCTTTGTTTTGCCTAAACAAGAGATTCGGCAAAACCTAAACTCTACAAAAACTGATGGGATTAAGCAGCATTTGGTGTGAATTGATGTTATTGCGCTTTGTTGGTATTCTACTTCCTTTACTTCGTTCTGCAAAGGTTTATCGTCTCGGCATCTTTTGTTATCGAGATCAGACATACTTTTTCATTATTAAATATTACTTTCTAACAGGTTCAAGCAGGTGACACAATTAGGACCATGTCATTCATTAAAGGAAAACTATACCCCCAAATTGAATTCTTGATCAACAGTTTATACCAAATTAAGTGACATATTAAAGAATCTTATCAAACTGGAATATATATTTAAGTAAATATTGCCCTTTTAATTCTCTTGCCTTGAACCACCATTGGGTGATGGTTTGTGTGCTGCCTCAGAGATCACCTGACCAGAAATATTTCAACTCTAACTGTAACAGGAAGAAGTGTGGAAGCAAAAGACAAAATTGGCTCATGGCAATTTTCTATTTATGATGACCCAATGGCGCATGCTACTGAAAAAGTATATTATTATGAAAATGGTTTACATGAAGCAGGGTTTACAAATTAGTTTTTCATGCAATATCTTTTTATAAAGACCTACAGTTTTCCTTTAAGTTTGTCCACTAGCTGAGTCACTGTAAACACTGGCCAAATTGCTACCCAATTGATAAATAAAAAGTTGCCTAAATAAAAAGGTGTCACAAAGCCATGAATACACAGCATGCAAGTCAGTGACTAGAAGCATCAGGAACAGGTTAGACATTAGTATTGCACACTTTAGGGCCTCATGTAGTTGCATTAATGGGAAGTAACTTTAACCTGGCCTTGTATTAAAGGATTGAGGCATTTATAGCAAGATAGGTAAACTAATCTTACCTTGATTGAATTAGAATTTCGCTCACGAGAAGAGCCCTCTGGCCGCTTGTTTCGACTTGTTTCTGTATGTTGCATTGCTTTTTCTTATTTTACCGTCTTTATGTGTAAAGTGCTATAGAGATTGGAAGTGGGTAGTAAATAATGACAATAATTATAACACACTATATATTATACTCAACCAGTTCAGCTACATTCAAAAATATCTCTGTGTGTGTGTGATGTGACTTCTGTACCCCTATTAATGCAGAATATGGGTTAGTTGTGAGGTTCACATCCATTCTACCAGCATAACCAGCTCTATAGCTTTGCAATTAAAACAGTATTTTATTTAAAAGGTTGATGTTACAACAGAGAAATCAACTGCTCAAGGGGATACTAAAGTGTAGACATATTTTTTGGCTGTAGGCTAAAACCCTGCTGTCCTCCATCATGACAGAGCTCAAAAATAGGACTGGGAGGAGAAATGCAGACAGGTCATGTAGAGGTGGTGGGGGGGGGGGGGACAGGAGAAGGTCAGTTTATTTGTGGGCCTCATTTAAACTCTAGATAATCTAAAACTTTCTGCACAAAAAGTGTTTCCTACAAGTCGAAAGAGCCTGAGCACCCAGGAGGCGATATATCAAAGATCAAAGCCTGTACGCTTTGCACACATTATATTACACTGTACTACAATTACAATATCCAAAGGAGGCAATACACCGGCTAATAGAAGCCACTGATTCAGCCTCTCAAGACTAGGTAGGCCGTTAACTGGCCTGTGTTTAGGGGACTCCTAATATTAGAAAATCTAGGGTTGCACTGCAACACCCTACAGGTAAATATTGGGCCCCTTAATGATCTCATCATTGAACCAGTGGCCAAACAATCTGATGATTCAGAAAGATCCGACGGTGTATGGCACAGCTATATACAATAGAAAAAGAATAGTAGTGTAAATTAGGAAGGTGAATGCATTTAACCTGAGAAAAAAATGTGATCTGCCTATTTTTTTTTTTTAATAAAAAATACATTACTTTTTTAAAGGGAATTCTGCTGGAGTAGCACTATTAATTGATGCATTAAAAAAAAAAAAAAAAAAGTTTTCCCATGACAGTATCCCTTTAATGGACTATTGTTTTGTTTTATCTTTACTATTATTTATGCCCTTTACTTTAAAGCTTTATATAAAAAAGCCCTTCCCTTCACTCAGGTTTACACATAAAGAGAAGTTCATTATGTAAAGGGTTTAAAGTGTAAAATTACTACTTTCTCCTCTTCCCACAATTTCTCTGAAAAGCAAAGGAAAGGAGAAATAGAAGGCAGTAACCCATAGCAACGAATCAGCAGGTAACATTTATGAGTCACCTGTTTATATGTAAGAATCTTGTTGGTTGTCATGGGTTACTGCTCCTGGGCAAATTTAGCACCTTATATTACATATGGAGAATTGTATTAATTGTTGGCAATACAGCTGCATTTTTAAAACTCGAGCATGTCTAAGGCTCCATAAACTGTTTTCATCCTTTGCCTAGAAATACCACTTGCATTTTAAGATTGGTTCAAGGTGCAGTGAATAATGGGAATGGCTCGGCCAGATCACTGAACACGTGCCCCTTTGCATACCTCCCAACTGTCCCTTTTAAGAAAATAAGTCATTGCAACAGTTTTAGATAAGGAGAAATATTTTCAAACTTTCATAAACTGCCAAATTTTGTGACATCATTGGTGGGTCGGAGTGGGTCTATAAAAGGAACCTGGAGGTCAGGTGCAGGTAGCGTGGGTGGAGGGAGGATAAAATCTGACCCGCACATCGCTAATAGGTTAAAGACTTGATGATGTCACATCAAGTCTTTAACTGATCTACAGAAGTCACTCTTCCTTCTAAACAAACAAAATATATGTGCCATTTTAATATTAGTTACTAAAAATATTTAGAAATGGGCTGCCACTGGTTTCTATTACAGTAACCTTTTCTAATGCATTCTTATCAAACATTCTGAAAACACTTTTATGCCAGCCATGTTGGCTTAATCGACATTATAACCAGCAATGTAGAATATGCTACATGCTTTATAAGTCTAATGGTGGCCATACACTGGCTGATACTACAGTATTTGACCAGCTTTTGGCTAACTGGACAGATAATGTATATGGGTATGGCCACCTTCCCATTGTGCCTCTTCACCAGTGGTGTAACTAAATATTACTGGACCCCGCAGCTCATAACATCTAGAGGTTGGAATATTTTATGTCTCCCCCATGATGCATTATGGGAGAATGAAAACTCTCATTCTTGTTACTGTTGGCCAGTGCTGTGTATGGCATGAGACAAGTAAACACCTTCTGATTTCAAAAGGTTTAACTTTGCAACCAATATTTATTGAGACTGAATATGAATAAGGGCCTCATGGGGCTTCCCTATTCCTCCTGTGCCCCCTGCAGGCGCAGAGTCTGCTTCCTCTGTAGTTATGGCCCTGGTCTCCACTTCTTGGCCACATAATATGAACTTGCAACCATAGTGCATGAAAATGTCTGCAAAATGTTGCAATATAACCAGTGTCGGGACTGGCCAGGCGGGACACCGGGCAAAAAACAGGCCAGCACCTCCTCTCCCCTTTCTAATTTCAAATTTAAAAATTGCTGACGCACGGTGCCGGGTGCCTAGCACACATGCGCAGTGGTGTGAGGCGCCCGGCGCGCATGAGCAGTGATGCGTGGCGCCTCTGCTGTTATGGGGGGGGTGACGGGGGTCCCTGGACGCAGTCCCGGTGGGCCCCGGGCACCCCAGGCCGAGTCCGACACTGAATAGAACAGGATCACAGGATGGTCTGTCTAAATAACCTCTTGACCTGGCTCACACTTCCCCATGGTCAGGCAGTTTCCAGATCTGGACTGGGATTCAAAACAAGCCATGGCATTTCAATTACACAGAGGCCCACAGTCACCGACCATTCCACTCAGGCCCGGACTAGCAATCTGTGGGTTCTGGCTAATGCCAGAGAGGCTGCTATAAGGTCCCATAGAAAGTCAGTATTTAGTGGGATAGCAGGGGCTGTTTGGGCCTCTGTGTGGGCCTGAAATGCCAAGGTCTATTTTAATTCTCGGTCTGGACCTGATTCCACTAAATAGCATTCATGGCATTTGCCAGAATCCATAAATTGCCAGTCCAAGCCTGATTACTACCTACTGTTATAGCTATCTGTAGTAAAGATGCAAGAGAGAGAGAGAAAAGGCCACAGGCAGGCATGTGAACACACAGAGGGTTAGAGAGAAGCCAAGGAAATCCAGCACAGCAGTAAGAATCAGGGCTAGCCTAGGGCAAGTGAGCACGTGATCAGTGCAGTGTGTTTATAAACAAAGTGTCCTCAGTACTACAGGCAAGGGCCCAGGCTGTGGAGTCCGATAGAGAGGGGCAGCTGCGCAGTAAGTGGTTATTTTGGTGTACTGGGGAGAACATTAAATGATGCCTTAAACAGACATAAGTATAAACACCAGCAGGGAGAGCCAACTTGAAGGGCCCTTTTTATATTTCGAGCTGCAGGAGGAGGTGGAGGAAACTACAGACAGGGAACTACTATGACACGCAATACAACAATAAGCAGCCGACTGAAGGCCAGCCATTAACTATATACCCCGACACTACATCCCAATAAGGCAACGCCACATTATGGAAATGAGTACCCCCAAACTACACTCTCTCCTACACGCACGTCCGGAATGAACAAAATAAATCCTAGTACACAGAGTAAGTCCAACGCATAGCCCAGGCCTCGCTCTTTTATGTACCTGTATAGCCGCTTTTTGCCTCTGATACCACTTCTCCCGCTGCACCGGAACCTTTTCCTCTCACTTCCGGTCATTTGGAACGTGCGCAGATCGCTTTTCGCTGGCGGAAGCTGCCATGTTACTAGAGGCACGAAAACCATAAGTGTGACGTGCGTATGACAAATACTGGTTGTTTATTAATCCGATGTCTGAAACAAATCTAGTTGTTAATATGCGAAATAAGGAAAAATATTTCAGGGAAACGATGGCAGATTCGTTGGGCTGGTATTGGTGGGTGTGGCTTATGGTTGTGGGAGTGTTTTCGCTCTCCTTGCTGATAGTGTTGAGACCCCTCCTCTCATTAGAGTGAAAATGACCCACCACTCCTGTATGTTTTTTAAACCTTATTCCTGGTGCAACAAAAAACATTTCAAATACTGTATGCATGAATCATTATCATTGTTATCACAATGAATTAGTTGGTGTCTCTCTGGGCATGTAACAATTGGGATTGCCACATTTGCTGATTGATATATTTATCCTTTTTTATTTTACTGATTGGGCTGGTAGAAATGGTCAGAATGTTGCAATCTTACTAACAATGAGCAGATAGTGTTTGATTTGCATGTGCATCGGTGAGAAAAATTGCAAAATTATTCGTATCGAGGGAATTCAGTCTCTGGGGAAGATTTACTAAAGGGAGAAGTCGATAATGCTGGTGACCAGTCGCCAGTGTTACCAGTCGCAGGGACTTCGCTGATTTACTAGCAGCCACAGACGCCAATACGCTAGTGAAAGAGATAGATGCTAGCAGTGATTCGCACTGGCGAATGGACATAATTCCACAAATTCTCTAAAATGCGGAATTTACTGAGCGTTACCTCTTTCACCAGACTTGCCTTCACCAGCTCAGACCAGGCGAAGTGCAATGGAGTGCATAGAACTTCCTCAATCTTCAGTTACTTATGCAGAAACGCTGGCGACTTTTCCTTTTTTTTTCAGGGAGATAGGCTGTAAAAGTAAAAAAAATTGTTTTTTGGGTAATCGGTTTCCCCCCATGCATTTTCTAACACATGGAACATTATTTTACAGTGGGCTTATGTGTAGGGCATTATAACAACTCAAGGAAGTAAAAAATGTTTCCCCCTTCCCACCCCTATAATTTGCATATGCAACTTAGGATTTGTATTCGGAAGGATTCTGGGGTTCGAATGAATCCAAAATACTGGATTCGGTGCACCCATAGTTATCAGTGTAAATGTAATGTATTTGAAGCACCACATAACATAAAGACGTCCATTCAACTTAAAATTTACCGCAGTATGCAAATTAGCCTTAGCGAAAGACCGATAAACAAATTTGCGCTAGGCTGAATTGAATGCTAGCGCATCTTTGATTTGATTTGCTCGCATTGCTGAAGTAATACTAACAAAAATTCGCCAGGACAAAACTTAGTATTTTAGTAAATTAGTGTTTTCCCAGCGAATTTTCACCTGGTGAAATGTTGCGATGGGTGCGCAGCCGTCGCTGGCAGATTTTTGCATGATAGTAAATCTTCCCCTCTTAAAGGACCAGTAACATCAAAAAATGAAAATGTTTTAAAGTATTAAAATTATAATGCAGTGTTACACTGCGCTGGCAAAACTGCAGTATTTTCTTCAAAAGCTCTACTATTGTTTATATAAATAAGCTGTTGTGTAGCCATGGGGGAAGCTAGTCACAGAAGAAAAGGCTCAAGTTACACAGCAGATAAGCTCTGTAGAACATAAGTTATCTATTATCCATTACTAATCCTGTGCCATTTAGCCATTTTTCAATTTCCGCCATTGCTACTTAGCAGCTGTTTATATGAACTATAGTAGTGTTTCTGAAGCAAACAGATCAGTTTTAACTGCTCAGGGCAAGACTACATGATATGTTCTTTACTTTAAAACACTTAAATGTTTTGGTGTTACTGTTCCTTTAAACATGTATATGTAACAGGAGAACTTCTAAACACCATCAAATTGTGGCCTCAAAAATGACCATGGAATCAAATTCTCTGTGACAAAATATCAAAAAACACTGTACACTTTGGGGCAAATTTACTAAATTCACATAAAGGATTCGAAATTTGAATATGCAAATGAGGGAACTTCACCCATCGAATTTTCTAAATTCGACCGATTAGAATAATTCAAATTTAATTGTATTCGAATATTCGATGGTCGAAGTACTTCCCCTTCAAAAAAAATTTCAATAGGCCAGTTCGCTAACTTGGACCTACCGAATGCCTTTAAAACCCTATGGGAAGCTCCCATAGGTCTTTTAAAGTTTTTTGTGATCGAATATAAATAATTCGATCGTTCGAATTGCGTTAAAAACATTCAAATTGTAATGTTTTTGCAATCCGACCACTGACCACTTTCCGACCACAAATCGAATGATTCGAATAAAATTTCATTTGTATATTCGACTATTCAACTGTCGAAGTACTTCCCCTTTAAATTTTTATTCAACTGCCTACTTTGCCAGATCAAAGCTACCGAATTGATCGATTCGAACATTTTATCGATAGGATATTTCCTATTCGATTGTTCGACCAATCGAATTGCGATAAAATCCTTCGAATTCGAATATTTTATTTCCCTGCCTATTCACATGGTTGAATTCGAGGGTTTTTTAACCCTCGACTTCTACCCTTAGTAAATCTGCCCCTAAGTGTTTGCAACACGAAACGCGTTAGGCTGAGGACACAATAAATCTTTTCACTTTGCTACAACTAACTGGTGTAAGATTGTCTTAATGTGAGTGTCTGCATCACATAGACGGATGGATGATTTAAATTTTGAAGGTAGACTGTTAAGGTTGGGGTGGTTTTTTCTGGAAAAAAGGCACTTGCGAGGGGACATGATTACTCTTTACAAATACATTAAAGGACATTATAGACAAATATCAGGGGACCTTTTTACCCATAAAGAGGATCACCGCACCAGAGGCCACCCCTTCAGACTAGAAGAAAAGGACTTTCATTTGAAGCAGTGTAGGTGGTTCTTCACAGTGAGGACAATGAGGTTGTGGAATGCACTGCCGGGTGATGTTGTGATGGCTCATTCTGTTAATGACTATAAGAGGGGCTTGGATGATTTATTATTATTCATTCTTGATAGTGAGTCCATATCACTGATTCCAAAGCGAGCCAAAGGGACTTGACCCAGTTTCAAAGGCATCCACAATGTACTACAAATATATATCATAATATATACATAATAAGATATATATCCCAAGGCTCAATTTATAGTTAAAAAAATAGAATTTTTATTACAGTTCACATTTAAAACGGTACATACTGACCCCCCCCCCCCCCCCCCATATTCCACCTCTGGAGTATGCGGGGTCAGTATGTACCATTTTAAATGTAAACTGTAATAAAAATTATACCTTTTAACTATAAATTGAACCTTGGGACATATATCTTGGATGATTTCTTGACAAACATAATATCCAAAGCTATTGTGATACTTAACTCTGTAGTATAGATATACTAAATATATAATTTATGCAAAGGTATGGAGATGTGTGTGTGTATGGATTCTAAGTTTTCATTTGGAGGGGTTGAACTTGTTGGACTTTGTCTTTTTTCAACCCAATTTAACTATGTAACTATATATATTAATTTCCGGTTGTCCACCCCAATGTGGTGAGTAAAAATTCTACTTTTAGGAGAACCTCTTCAAATCTTATTAAAACACTGTACACTGAGCTACAGTCCAGTCAGAAGGCAGGGGGAGTGGGATGTGAGGTCAGTGCCTTGTTTACGGCATCCACAAGCATTGTGGGGTTTCATTTTCCTTTTAGGCAAAAGGTAGCGGGAGTCACAGCAAAACAGAAACTTCTTTGGAATGGAAGATGGAATGGAGGTGACTTCCATTGGATCATTTAGTAAAGAAGGACTTTGTGCACAAATGGTGGAATTTGATGGGTTGTGTTTTATTACAACTTCAATAACTGTGTGTAGAGACATTGAGAGTTAAGCATATTTCTTTCCCCTTAAGTTTGGACACCTAAGGTGGTCCTCAGTAAGCCCTGGGTGAATATGTACCTTTCCAGGGTAAAGTCTGATGTCATAGCAGTTCAACATTTACCCTTTAGGTGGCAGTATTTGAGAATATAAAAGGGTGAGCACACAGGGCCAGGGCTGGAACTAGGACGCAATGAAGTGGGGGCACCAAGCATGTACCTCTTCTTTTGCCAACTCCTGGTCAGGAACCTTGTCCCCCCCCCCCCCGGGCTTAGGGCTCTTCTGGATCCCACCTAGCGGGAAGGTGGGAACAGGATTGGGTCTGAGAAGGTGCCAAGCCCAGGTAGGAAAAGTTTAGTTTAGTGATAGTAGATCTGTTATAGTTGTTCAAATAGATTATTTAGTGAGCAGCTATAAGCTCCAACAAAGAGGTTAGTTGCAGTGACAGACCTGCCTGCCAGGGACACGAGTATGTGAGCTCAGGAGCAGGAAGAACTGCTGTGGAGCAAGATACAACATGGGACCTCCAGTACTGAGGAGAGGATCACCAAGACAGGTTTTACTACTGCCTTGTGAGGGAATTTACCTGAAACATTGGGAAGTATGGAGAGTTTCCACTGACTGAAACACTTGTGTATTAATTCCACTGTCCAAAAATCATAATTCTGACTGACTACCTGTTTGTGTTCAAATAAAGAAGTTAATTGTTTGGAGATGTACTTGGATTGTCTTTTATTTCCATCTTGGTCGATCTGGGTCCCACAACACACCAGGGATCAATCTGAGTAATGGGTATGTGGCAGAAAGTCACACTCAGGCACACCCAAGGTATACAGTGCAATACAGTGCTGTTGTCACAACACATTTTTATATGAACCAATTGCCAGATATATCAAATAAAAATACATTTTTGCAACCAGTGTTAATAGAAAGTCATCAGGTCCCCCACTCTGGCACATCATCATGATTCTGGCATGATGAAAACCATTCCTCAATAACAATGTCCACAATATGGCTGCTGCCTGCTTGCTGTGATTGTGAATTACAAGAATAAAGCAAACAAGAGGTAGTAGATGCCATGGTCCAGGTCCCCCTGCTTCCCAGACCCCCCCACACAAATGTGTGGTTTTCTTCCTGTATAGTTACACCACTGCTCCTTGAGACAATAGATTTCCCTGTGTTTAGCTGCAAATAAAATGTGTCATTGGCAAAAGGATATAGCAGTAAGCAGTAAAAAGATTGAAACAGGAAGGGGTAGGACCTTTATTATCAGAGGGGGGTCAGCTGGTTGATGAGACCAAGCAAAAAGTTCAGATTCTGAATGCATACTTTTCATCTGTCTACACGTATGAGGAACCAGCTAATGAAGGTTTTTCTTATTAATAGTCCCAATGCTAATAATAAATCTAATGATGCATGGTTCACACATGATGAAATTCAAAAGAGACTAGAACATTTTAAGATAAACAAAGGTCCAGGGCCAGATGGGATTCATCCCAGGGTACTTAACGAGCTTATCTCTGTGATTGCCAAACCTCTCTACTTAATTTTTCAGGATTCATTGAGGTCTGGCATGGTGCCGAGAGACTGGCTAATTGCTAATGTGGTGCCGCTATTCAAAAAAGGATCCAATTTTCAGCTTCAAAACTATAGGCCAGTTAGTCTGACGTTGGCAGAAAGCTTTTCGAAGGATTAATAAAGGATAGGATACTGGACTTCATAGCAATTAACAATACTATGAGTTTGTGCCAGCATGTTTTTATGCGTAATAGATCTTGCCAGACTAACTTGATTTCTTTTTACGAGAAGGTAAGCAGGGACCTCGATTCTGGTATGGCAGTGATTGTGATTTACTTGGACTTTGCTAAAGCATTCGATACAGTGCCACACAGAAGGTTACTGGTTAAATTAAGGAATGTTGGCCTGGAACATAGTATTTGTAACTGGATAGAGAACTGGCTAAAAGACTACAAAGAGAGGTAAATGGCAAATGGATCATTTTCTAATTGGACTAGTGTTGTTAGTGGGGTACCACAGGGCTCTGTACTGGGTCCCT
>CM044433.1:153317373-153339169 GCA_024363595.1 Xenopus borealis
AAAAAAAAAAAATCTATATATATATATATATATATATATATAAACCCAAGAGAATAATTATTTTGTATAATTCCCAGCATATTATATATACATACACTGCACTGGCAAACAGAATAAGTATTACTGGTATGTGATCATCATTCTACATTGTACATCCAATACTCACTAAGGAGATTTTTCAACAGTACCAAAAGCACCTACTTTATCCAAATTCCCCTATTTATAAATTCATTAATTTCTAACAAAATTTTTTTTACTCTATTCTGACCAGTTTTTATGTGCTTTTATGTCCTCCTGTTTTAAAGAGCTTTGACATTCTTTTTAATGATTATTTTGTGTTCTCCAGTCCAGTGGTATAACTAGATATTACTGGGCCCACAGAAAACAATTTTTCAGGCCCCCAAAATGTTTAAGGTTTGACCAATATTTATTGAAACTGTATATGAGTTAAGGCCCCTATACTTCCTGGGTCCCCCTGCAGCCACAGGGTCTGCTTCCTCTGTAGTTACGCCCCTCTTCACCGCAGATTTGACATCATTTATTGATTCTCATTGGAAACTCAGTTTTGTTTTTGGCATAATGGGCATAATCTGGGTTTTCCAGATAAGGGGTCTATCTGCTGAAAATCATTTAAACATTAAATAAACCACATAAAATTGTTTTGCTTCCAATAAGGATTCATTATGTTTTTGTTATCTCAAGTACAAGTTTTTTACTATGACAGAGAAAAAGGGAATCATTTTTAAAAATGAATTCATTATAATGGAATCTATGGTAGATGACCTTTTGGTAATTTGAAACTTTCTGAATAACAGGTTTCCGGAGAACAGATCCCATATCTGTATATGTCTCTAAGCTAGCTTCCATCTAGTGCCAATATGAAAATGAGTAGCGTGTGCTGGTGACTGTGGTGCAAATGGTAATTTTAGATTCATCCCAAGAGGCCCTGTGGGCAATATATCTGTAGGACAATACAAGGTCCCGCAGGGTTTTTCCATGAAACCTTAGCAGCACTGTAAATAAATAATAGCAGAGTATTTCTAGAATGCTGGTTGTGTAATCTCACCTGTCATTTGTCTGTACAAGGATGATGTTGTCTGTTCCAATGCCCAGGAATGCTGCCCCCTTTCTGACCGAATAATGGCTCTACAGAATGAACAGTGGGCATAGACTTATATCACAACTGCAACACAAATATAATTGAAATAATGGAGAAGGACTAGGGGACATTGCTCAAAGTAAGGACGAAGGGCAAGCTTCTTAATAAAAAGTAGCACGTTGTGGGCATTAATTAAAAACATTATATATATATATATATATATATACGTATATATATAAGATCCAAGAGGAAAATGTACACTTTGCTTGTCCCATGTTGACATTCTTTCTTCTCACCTCTTGTGTTGTAAATATAGTCATTCTCGGCAGTGCACTCAGCCCCTTCTCTTTAGCATGTGGGAAGCGATGAAATCGGGCCACATTTATAGCATACATGTTGGAAATGGAGCCGCCTATACAGAAATAGACATATGAAATCAGGCCACATTTATAGCATACATGTTGGAAATGGAGCCGCCTATACAGAAATAGACATATGAAATCGGCCCACATTTATAGCATACATGTTGGAAATGGAGCCGCCTATACAGTAATAGACATATGAAATAGGGCCACATTTATAGCATACATGTTGGAAATGGAGCCGCCTATACAGAAATAGACATATGAAATCGGGCCACATTTATAGCATACATGTTGGAAATGGAGCCGCCTATACAGCAATAGACATACTGCTTTGATTCAGAAAGTAATGGCAACCAGGTTCTAAGTACAAGTCTAGAACCTATACCCTGTGCTTCAGTGACACATTGAATTGATTAAAATGGAGTCTATGGGAGACAGCTTTCCAGTAATTCAGAGGTTTCTGGATAACGGATCCCATACCTGTATTGGAATCAAAAACCAACCTATTGGGTTTAATTTATTGTGTACATGATTTTCTAGTAGACATAAGGCATAAAGATCCAAATTATAGAAATATTCTTTATCCGGAAAACCCCAGGCCAGATGACAGGTCCCAAGCATTCTGGATAACAGGTTTGATTCCTGTATTCATTAGTGCACTACTCCCAGGATGAATAGAGTACCTGGGCAGAAAATGCCATCTCCTGATGTCCAGCCAACATAATGCCTCAGTGTTGTGAGTACCTCTTCTTCCATCAGAACAAAGACTGGAGCAACCTCATAGGTATATCTGTAAGGGCACACACGTTAATCTAATTGTTTATAGTCCTTAAGGATGAAATCCCTTAATCATAGATCTTATGATTAAGGGATTTCATCCCGAAACGCATTAGGTGTACAGCTACCTGCTACAATAAAACATACCCAGAAGTGCCATCTATTTTGAGCTTTGTTGTGTGCAATACAGTGGGGACACTGAAGACTGAGCACCGGGTGTAGGGAGCAGTTGCGGCAGGCCCGGACTGGCAATCTGTGGGTTAGGGCAAATGCCAGATGGGCTGCTATAAGGTCCCATAGAAAGTCAGTATTTAGTGGGCTGGTGGGGGCTGTTTGGGCCTCTATGTACCTGAAATGACAGGGCCTATTTTGATTCTCAGTCCAGTCCTGAGTTGCGGTGACCTTTACTGACATTAGTATTTGGCGGATTTGCACCACAGTCACCAGCACACGCTACTCATTTTCATATTATAATTATAATGCAGATTTCAGGCATTGTATGATGATTGTTGGCAAATGACTCCTACTTACAGACATTCAAACACATTAATGTGTTGCTGCATATTATAATTATAATGCAGATTTCAGGCATTGTATGATGATTGTTGGCAAATGACTCCTGCATATTATAATGCAGAACATCAACAATATTGACCACAGGACACTGCTTAATTTGTTTTTGTTTAAAAACTATTTGAAATGCTCATAAGCCAGAAGGGAACAGTGGAGACATAAAGAGAAGGTATGTGGTGGGGCTACAATGGGGTTCATAAGAAGAGTGGTGGCCTCCATAGCTGAGCTGGTGGGCCCTTGATATCCCAGTCCAACATTGCAGGAACTTCATATTCTTGCTTAATTACTTCAGGGGAAGCATTTGTATATGTAATGTATACATAAATTATAAATTCCAAGTTCCCATCCCCAAATAGAAATTTAAAGGTACTTACTGACTAGTGTTCAAGGTCTCGCTCAAGATGCGACCAGTCAGCGCATGTCGGTCTAATCCAGAGAACAGCTGGTTGAAGAAGCGTGGATGCCCTTAGGATAGATGGATACAGTTGATCTATACACAGTGAAGCAGAGATGGTGGAAAGATACTGTTTACTGTTGATCTGCAGATACATGAACATATATGAAAAAGCACCTGTCTTGACACTAAATCGGACGATGTCCCTGCAGTAGCCCAGTAGCACTTCTTGAGATTCGCCGTGTCTCTGTAGTTTTAAGTCCAGGATTTCATGAAGTTTCTCTGGCTCCATCCACTCACACACCTGGAGAAATTCCAAAATAAAGGGTAAAAAAACTTATACTCTTTCCTTCCCTAGGCTACAGCCTTTGTTAGGCTTTAATATAAGGAACAGCCAGTTACATAAAGGGCTAGTCATTTGTTTTACTACAGTGACTCAGAAGAGCCAGGAAGCTGGAAAATGAAAGCCGTTTAGTGCAAGAAATAACAAAAACCACAGATATTTCATAATTAAAACAATACACAAAAATTACATTTGGCACAATGGTGTAACTACCAGGGACATGGGGTGAATGCTGGAGCTGCAATGAGAATATTGCACCTAGTTACATCACTGGTTTGTTTCTTGACAAAAGTCTCTTGAAAAGAGAGCATTATATTGTATAAGTTCAGTTGAATGGCACCCTTATTATAACACCGTCTTTTTTCACAGTTCATGACATGCAAGTTAGGGGACATGTAGGGGGCCTGAGTGAGGACATCTACTGCTTGCCCTCATGAGTACAGCTTTGCCAAATGCAGGCAGCACTGTGTTCATGTGTTAATAGGGTGCATGTTGACTTGGTCTTGTTTTTTGCACTTTACACCCTGCTCCACTGTTAGTCCAATTATGTCTTCTCTGTCAGCTAATGGTTTTATCTAAGATTCCTCCCTCCAGTAGGAAACTCTAGTTCTTTAATGAGAACAGTGGAAACTTGCTTGTTTCAGTACAAGGAGCTTGCTTTAATGATCTACTGCCTCTCTTTCTGTGCTGCTTGTGCTCCCTCCTGTCTTTTACAGCTGAACATCTATTGCTGCTCCACCTGAGGCAAGAAAACACCTGAGCACAACACAGTTTCAACACAAGATCTATTATTGGACTCAATAACTGCTGTGACCAGTTTTCCATGTCAGTGCATAAATTGCAGCACCAGAGTGGGCAACACAACTTTAGTAATGGGGCCTGACCTCACCTTGTGGCCCCTGTCTGTCCCCTTTTGTACCGCATCCTGCATTAGAATAACAAGAGCTTCTTTCAAGAATGCATCTCCTGAGTTCTCTGTTTTTATTGCAGAAAGTCTTCCGTCCATTAGGGTTCTTTGTGGGTGACCTGCATATAATAAATTAAACACAAACAGATAGAGAAAATAAATGACTGCCAGTGCACGATTACATATATCACAAAAATTAAGCATTAGTACAATGCTTTGGCCACAATATGTAAGCTCGTGTGGCACATCAATGCCTCTCTAGTGAGAAAAACGTTTTAAGCTCTATGGTTGAAATATGGAAGCTTTTAAGCCTCAGTCAGTTCAGGTGCAACTAAGAGAATCCTTATCCTGAAGGCTGAAGGACAGCTAGGACCCATGTTAGGCTACAATTTGCTGTAATGAGCTTGCTTGCCTCCTTCCTATTCCTTTTTTGTTCTTTATTACCACCCATGTATCCTTGTATTCACTGTCCTCTTCTTTTTCTTCACCATCTTTCTCAAACACTTTCTATATTTTATTTGACATTTTGTTTCTCATCAATTTTCCTTTGTTTTAGGCCATTCTCCTTCCTTTGTGTTCTGTGGTCTCCCCATCACTCCAACCCTATCTCTTTTGTTTTCTTGTTCTGTCTCTCTCAACTTTCATTTCTTTCTGTCTTCCATACTCCCTTCCACTCTCCCCCTTCCATTTTCATGCTGCTCTCTTAGGGGTAGATTCATCAAAGAGTGAAGTTCCGCCACTAGAGGGAAATTCCACAGCTCTCAATTCATTTCTATGGGATTTTGTTCACCCTTTGATAAATACGCCTTTAAAAATCCCATAGAAATTAATTGAGAGCTGTGGAATTTCCTTCTAGTGGCGGAACTTCACTCTTAACTTCACTCTTTGATGAATCTACCCCAAATTCTTTACTCTGTTTCTTCCCTTTAGTTTATGCTATGTAGTTCTATCCCTTTTCTTATGCTCTACATTTTATCACTCTTTCCGGTTTTCTTTTATTTTCTATTCGGTCCTCTTTTTTCTCCCTCAATTTTCTTTGTTTTTATTTTTTTAGTTTATAAACCCCTCATTCATTTCCCCATGTCATTTTAGCTCTGGTCTGCCCTTTCTCCATTTTTCCATTTATTTCCTAGTATTATTTTGTGGTCATACCCCTCTTTATTTTGGAACCAACTTCCTAATTAAGGCACTTTGCTATGGTCTTGCCATGGATTTCATTTTATGCAAGTGTCAAACATCTCCTGCCAGTGTCTCCAATACCCATACCTGCCGGTGGTAGATCTTCTCATAATGCCAGCATTCAGTTTGCCCCCTGCTACCTAACCTGCTGCCCAACTAACCTGGCTATACTAATTACGTCCCTAATAGCAACCCTGCTGCTCAGACATACAACAATAGCTTGTGGGGATATACAGATTTAAAGGTATATTGAGAACAGAACCTATCATAATCCTCTCCCTATATAAAATCCATTTTATACCTATTTGAAATTAAGATCCAATAGCCATGGGTTTGGAATGTACCTTTAATAAGATGAGTTGGTGTACGGGATAGTGTTGCACTGGTAACAATTCTGAAAATATTTCGGGTGAGATTCATATTTACAGGAATACCTGCTGTAAAGGACCACAACAATAAAAAAACATGCCTTATTGGATTGAAATGAGCAAAAATAATCAGGAGAAATGTATCTAAATGGCAGATTAAAATTCATCCTTGTACTGCCTTTTCCAGAGTTTCAGTTGGGTTTTTCTCTCAAACTGTACATCAGTTTCTGGGGTTATTACTGTATTTTCATCAGTAAACCTGATGTTGTACTATGGTTGCTGTTTGCAATAGAGATTACAAATTATATCTGGATTTTAAATAATGTTAAAAAGCATGCAAGTTGCCTAATACTATTAGACCACCCCTACTGAGAGTCAGAGAACAATAGACAGGAGAAGGGACTAAGTACCCATGTATCCCTATTATAATGTGGAAGAATTTATGGCACTCTCATTTGCTTAGTGCACCTTGCCTTAATTACAGGGGAACCTTGGTTCTCTTTGATTCAATCAAAGTATATTCAAGTATTTTCAGAGATATTACTGGTTTTCTAGATGAGGATAGAGTAGCTGAGTGAGATTGTTTCCTACAAGAGTGCACTATTACAAGGGACCTTAGGAGAGGCAGTATGTTAACTAGTTAGACCTCTGATGAACTTGTAGAGTTTTAGCAGTATTCCCTCTCAATTGGGCACACCTGAGTGCACAGAAACAGTTTTGTATGCTCATGTAATTCAGCATTTGCTGTAAATTTTATGGGCAAAGGTTTGTAAAAAAAAACCTCTTGAGTTCCAATGGCTTCTATATCCAACCTTGAGGTTGCACAAAATGACTTCAAACATACAGTGAATGGGAATAGGTTCCTTCAACTGGCAAACAGGCCCATCAATACAGACAGTATCACAGTCAATACCTTTTCACACCTGCCTCTTTCCCAGTTTCCTCCTGTCATGGTATGTTAGGAAGGTGGGATCAAACACGGCATAGCTCATGTAAAGGCCCCAACATTGGTTTTTCTACATGTTCAATGCCTTCTGCCTGGAACAACTTCAGGTCTGCCTCCTCTTCTAGAACACAGAAGACTATTTTGTCTGCAGCCATAACCTTTCAAAGCATTACAAGCGTGTCTCCACTCCTCATCAGAAGCCTCCTGTGCTGGTTGTAGGAAGGCACCATCATGTAGTTTCTGCCTCTGGTGCCTATTTTCACCTTCTGTGAAGCTGTTTCTGGTTCAGCCTGCATTTTAGTCTTCCCACCTTCAATATTTCTAATATTAAGGTTAGTTTATAGTTTCTTTTACCCACAATGCAACATTATTTCCCAGAATTTAAGATCTTCCCCAGGAAGTATGGAAGCATGGAAGAACAGTTACACATTCCTTCAACTGTGTGATTCAGCTGATGCAACATCAATATAGGTGCAACATCCAAGGGAGCCCTGTCCTTACTGCCTCACCTAGCAATCCAGGGCTGTGTTGTAACTAGAAGTTACTGGGCCGTGGGTTTGACTTGGTGCAGATAGGGGACCTGTTATCCAAAATGCTTGAGACCTTGGATTTTCCAGATAAGGGATCTTTTTTATAATTTTGATCTTCATTCCTTAAACTGCTAAAAAATCTTTTTAACATTAAAGAAACCCAATAGGATTGTTTTCCCACCAATAAAGATTAGTATATCAAGTCCAATTCCTTTTTTGTAATTACAGAAGAATATCTTTTTATGTTATGTAATTATGTTTTGTATTATTTGATTATAATGCAGTCTATGGAAGATGGCCTTTTTGTAATTTGGAGCTTTCTGGATAACGAATCCTATACCTGTAGGTCATGGCCAGCTGAACAGCGCTGTACAAATATTTTTCCAAAGCAGGGACTACTGACCAGTAAAGAGTGAGATGTACAGTACCATTCACCTATTCCAGCAGCGGTATACTCTTGTAGCAAGTTCCAATAGAGAATGAACAGCTATAATGCCTTAAAGCTTTGAGGAAAAGATATGGGGGCGCTTACCCCCAATATATATTCACAATGAGATGGCAAGTACTACAATAATGCATCTGTATATTACTATATTAATTAAATGAAATTTTTAAAAAATGGTGTACTTGCCCCTTAACAGAGAGCAGTAAAAATACAGAATTGCATTGTAAGAGCAAGTACAAGAAGAAAAGAGTAAGATACAAGGGCACGAGGAACAGTAAATAGTAAAACAAATGCAGAAGAGGTGGGAAATTGTGCTGACAAGTTCTCATTAATAACAAAGTGTAATGAGCCTGAATATTACAAAGAATAACAAATATTGTGCATAATTATGCTGTATAATGGTGGTACGAAAGACTTAAATTTACCTGTGAACATGAAGGAATAAAATCCTCAGGGTTGAGAGCACATAAGTGACTGGTAAAGGTGCAAAGTCCAAGTAGATTATGCCGTGGCACAGCCCCGTCTGGGATTGGTTCTTATAAGGAAATGTACAGCAAGCTCTGCATTTGTCTGTACACAAGGTGCATACTGTGCCATGCATAGCATACTATGTGACTTTCAGGTGTCATGTTCCCTGAACAACAATACGCTACAATTTCTGCATTTTATTTAACAAAGGCCGATATCACAGAAATGGCTACAATTCACAGGGCCTTGCAAAGCAGAGATGGTGCCAGTGCACCAGTAAAATTGATCACACAAGGGCTCCTTTTCAATAAACTATGGTTTGGTTACAGAAGGGTCAACACATTTATTTTAGTTTTATGTTAGTTGTCCTTTGAACCAGTGATTTTCTGAACCAGTCCAGTTTTACTTTGTTACCAGGAACTACATAATCAAGTTACACTGCCAGCCTAAACCATAAAGTTAGTAATTAGAGCATTTTATTTGTTCGCCATCATCACAGGAAAACTTACCCAAGAAAGTGATTTCTGTTTGATATGGCGGAAGACTGAGCTGAACCACAGTCAGCGGAACAAGCTCTGAACAAGAACATAGAAGCTCCATTCTGCCACCCAGGGGTCTTCGTGCATTATAGCACCAGGAGAGCAGAAACTTTTATAAATGATTATTGATAAAGTTCTTATTGTCTTTATGCTGACTCATTTAAGGTTTTTGTCGTCTTCGGAGTTTGGCTTGAAAACACTGGATTTCTTTTATAGACAATTACATTGTTGTATTTGTAAAGTGCCATAGTTATAGCCAGGGCTTTGCAGAATAATGGCCCCTGTTCCAGACTAATTAAAGGGGACCTTTCACAGAAGTGAAATAAAATAAAAGTAAATTCAATTCAAATTAAACATGAAACCCAAAAAAGTCTCAGCTGTCATATATTGCCTGCCGGTGCAGCTAAGATAAATGCCACCTCCCTCTAAAATCCATGAGGGGTGCAGGGGTCTAACATGTAGTCAGGGTAGTTTTTTTGGTGGAAGTTCCTTTTATATTGTTATACCAGGCAGGGTTACTCCACCAATGAGGCGAGTTGAGCCACTCGCCTCAGGTGGCAGTGCCCCCCTGGTTACCAAAAATGCAGCGCCTGGTGGTAACTAAGAGCCAAATTTCTGTTTTTTAACCTGGAAATTCGTCTCTGTGCACTAGCATCATGGACCGACCCCCACCAGCACTGAGATGGTGAGTGGCGTGGGGAGGGGTGGAGGAGGCAAAAAGACGGCCTCAGGTGGCATATTGGCCCGGATCACCCCTGATACCAGGAAGGAATCAAATATTTCCTCCAATGAAACGGACTTCAATAGACTTATTTAATATTGTTAATAATCCACACCCACAAATATGAATATTCTTTGGGATAAAATAAAATATAACAACACATTTGTGTACCATTCCTGCAAGAGATAATGCTCTCCTATTTAAATCTGACATCTCAGAAAACTGTTTTTATTACAATTTTCAATGTCATTGAAACAGAGAACTTTCAAATGATCAGTGTCGGACTGGGACATCAGGGGCCCACCAAAAAACCTTACACTAGGGGCCCACCAAAAATTTTAGACCAGGGGCCCACTCTCAGTACTATTATTCTTCCTCTATTCATTCAACCTCTATTCTCCTAGTGTATTTTCTTTACATACTATAATCTGTTATTACATCTATTTAGCCTCTAGAAATAGGGAACGGCCATGAACTTAGCCAAATTAGCAGCATGAGGGCCCACTGACACCTGGGCCCACCGGGACTTTTCCTGGTACCCTGGTGGGCCAGTCCGACACTGCAAATGATGCTCACAGTGGCGTAACTACCGGGGGAGCAAAGGGTGCAATTGGGCCAGGGCCCACATCCCCGCAGTGTCCCCCAGCAGATTGAGCCTGCTGCAGCCTCAAAGAAAATCCACATGGGGGTGGGTCGTGGGCAGCTGCACAGCTCGTACCAGGGCCTATCCCCTAGTTCCGTTACTGGAGACATTTTAGATGCGCCCTATTTTGTCCAAATGCATTTATGTCAGAGGGCATAATTTTGACTCACAACAATTCTGACGTGTGGCAATTTTCAATGGCAAATTTTAACACAATGGAGCCCAGGTATAGGCTAAGAGAACACACAAGTTTTAATAAAAAAGAATTTATTCAGTTTCAGGTTTCAGCCATTCATATTTTTGTAGTACCGTGCCATAATTAATTGTGTACTTAACTGGCTATTCACAGGAGGAAATAAATGGAATATCAGCCATAAATATAGTCTCATTTTCCTATACCATTGGCTTCCTTCCTTCTTATTCCGAGTTTGATGCTGCTGTCTTAATTATCATCATGACAACCAAAATATAGATTCAATGAAATACACAATGTATTTTATGTGCAAATCTGCATTTTTAGCCCATTTTGCAGAATAAGGAATTTCCCATCAGTTCCTTGTGGGCCTATGATATCATTTACCATCTCTTAATTCTTGTGAATAATATGTAACACAAACTTATAGGAAATGTTATTATAATATAGCACCTAAACGCACGGTGGCCGATTTGGCTGGTAAGGCCTGTACCAGGGAAGTTTATGGAAATACTTTGTTGGTTTAATTAATTAGAATCCATAAGGTTCATATGTAAGAAGCTCCATCTTGACTCCAAAAAATTGTAAACATTGTTACACCCTGACGTTACTCCTACTGTAAACTTCTTAGGCTCTTGTGAAATGTTGATTACAAAGCAGAGTCCTATTAGGTGTTGTTGGTGTTAGGCCTATCCAAGGTTCCTTGGCTATGAGCGACAGGACCAGGATCGAGGAGTCACCAATCCCCAAAAGGTTTTCTGTCAAGAGATATAAATTCCACACTCACAGGCAGTCCAGATTGTTATGTTTTTGGATTAGAAGGTCGGGGCAATGCATTAGCTAAATGGAATTTGTGCTCACCACTAAACAATCTAAAACCATTAGGCAGGGGTAAAATAGGGGTGTAATCACAAAAAGCATACAGTTAAGTGATCGCTGTGGTGTCAAAAAGTGCAACCATTTAGGAATTTTAACAAGTTTAAGTAAGTTGCAGGTAAAAATGAATCCCTATGAAAATATATAATGAAGCAGTATAATTTTTTAAGGGGCGGCTCACCTTTAAGTTAACTTTTAGGGGCAGATTTATCAAGGGCCGAATTTCGAAGTATGTGAAAACACTTAGAAAAATACACTGGAAGGTCCCCGTAGGCTAACATAGCACTTTGGCAGGTTTAATTTGGCGATATATTGAATTCAATTTTTTTTTTTTAAAGAGACAGTAGTTTGATTTTCAAAGTCGAAGGATTTTACTATTCGACCATTCAAATTGATTGGTGGAATGGTCGAAGTAGCCTATTCGATGGTTGAATTATCCAAAAATTTACTTCGAATATTCACTTCGACCATTGGTAAATCTGCCCATTAGTGTGTTATAGTGGCTATGTTATGGCTAAATCTAAGCAACTTTTCATTTGGCTTTCATTTTATTTAATTTTTTTTATAGTTTTTTAATTATTTGCCTACTTCTAACTCTTTCCAGCTTTTAAATGGGGCTCATCTAAAATACAAATACTCACTTTATATAAATAATCCTTATGGTTACAAACATATTGTTTTTGCTACTTTTTATTGCTCATGTTTCTATTCAGGCCCTCTTCTATTCATATGCCAGTCTCTTATTCAAATCAGTGCATGGTTGCAAGGGTATGTTGGACCCTAGCAACCAGACTTGCTCTTTAAGTTTTAGCTGGAAGAAAGACAAAGGCTCACACAGCCAAATGCAAGTCTATGCCCCTGCTGCTTCCCCAAACACCTGTATAGCTTGTATATGTCTTTACATTTATATATAAACATAGTTTTTTGTATCACAAGACCTATGAGCGTGATCCCTTACTGTTTGGATATTATGACTGATCGTTCCAGCAGCTAGGCATTGATTTGTGCTCTGTGTGCACTGGCCCATTGGATTGTTATATACTGAATAGAAGTAAAATGCAATTCTTGACCCACAAGAACCCTTGAGATGTTGGTTATCAAGCACTGGCATAACTATAGAGGAACAAGGCCCTGCGGCCGTAGGGGGCCCGGGGAAAGGTCTGTTTCCGCAGTAGTGTTCAAAACCCCCTTCCTGCTGCTTTCTTCTTTAAATTGGCATGAAGGAGTTCTTGTTATGCCCCTGGTACCAACCCTGCCTGGATACTGACCCAGATTTAAATTATCTTTGTACAAAATATCTGCCATAAAACCTATAAATATATTGGCGATAATATTTGGAAGGTATATTTTAACAAGTATGACTGTCCAGGAACCTTTGATAATAGATAGAAAAATAAAATACGGTAGCTCCTGAAACAGATAAAGAACATTGGTGCTCCATGATACTACGTTACCTCTTACCTCAGTGAGAGGGTAGTGAATCTGAGCATACCACTCCTGACAGTACAGGCACAGCTGAATGCCCTGACCAATGAACAGGAAAGTCCAAACCATCACGTTCCAGACAGGACTTTTACGTTTATCATTCATCATGAAATTAAAGAGAACTGTGAAAGGGATGTTCAGAAGAAAACATTAAAAATGTAGGAGGAATTAGGGAACATTTTTAATAGTACTCTATTAGTTAGAAGTCCGTGATGGGGTTAGCTTACCGCTAGTGGTTTAAGCTTAGGCAATGGCACAATAACGCTAGCAAATACACAGCGGTCAGCTGTGAAAAACCACATGTGTCTGGGGTCTTAGGCTATTGACAATAGGGTTGCCACCTTCTCTTGAAAAAAATACTGGCCTTCATATATATTTATCTTTTTTCCCTATTAATAACATTGGAATGAACCATCAAAAATACGGGCCTGGCCAGTGGCAACCCTAATTGACACACAAGCTGTTTTCAGGGCTGATCAGTGGCTGTTTTCAGCCTGAGTATTTTTGGAGGCTGAGAGAAGCAGATCTGCTCAGCACCCCTTCTCCATTGATTCGAATCTGCTCAGCCTGTGTGCAGTCACACACAGGTTGAGATCAGCCTAAATGTGCCTGTGTGTCCATAGCCTAAGCATATTATAATTTAAAATATGTACGAGACACTGTGCTGAGCAAGGATAAAGTGCAGTCAATAATTAGCTGCAGCTCTTCATAAAATATATAACCAAAGGGCATAAGAGAGTTATAGAAGAATTATGACACAGAAAGACTTAATTCAGAGATTGCATAAGTAGGATCATTCTCACTAAACTATGGACAAGTCATAATATAACTCTGTTAAGCGGAACAGGCAAAAATGCAATAAACTGTACAGTGCTGTAGGAAAGCATGATTACCAGGAAATTGGGGTTAGGACCATGTGCCAGCCAGTGAGGTTCCTAGTGCAAAAAGCAGATCCCAGCATGAGTCAGCAAGTTGGTTTCCATAATAAATCAGCATGGCTGGGTTATCTCCAGGGCTGATAGACTGCAGATAATGGCTTATAAACCAGCTCTTGATAAACAAATCTAAAATACATTTTTGCCAATTCCCTCTATACATTTACCTGGCCCCATTTGATGACTAATTAAGCTGGCCATAGACACAAAGATCCGATCATTCGAATAATCAAACAATTGGACGTCCCCATCTCCTGACTTGCCACTATCCTTCAGTTTAAAAAAGAACAGATCAGACAGCGTAAGAAAGTTAGATCGACTGAATGACCAATCAGCATGGCACGACAGATGTTGGGACACTCCACACACGATCCAAAAATTATATGAATGAAGGATTTGTACGATCGGATCTTTGCATCTATGGCCAGCTTTAGGCTATGTGCACACAGACTGTCAGTGGCTGGTGTCAGTGGCTGGTGTCAGTGGCTGGTGTCAGTGGCTGGTGTCAGTGGCTGGTGTCAGTGGCTGGTGTCAGCCTGCGTATTTTTGCATGGTAAGAGAAGCAGATCTGCTTCCGTTGATTTGAATCTAATCAGCCTGTGTGTGCTCATACACAGTGGAGCTAAAGCTGAGGTCAGCCCAAATAAGTGAAAGGAGGCACCTTTAGGCTGACCTCAGCTTCAGCTTCACTGTGTACGAGCGCACACAGGCTGATCATATTCAAATCAATCGACCAGTCTGCTGGTGGTCAATATAAATTATGTGTCCTCACTAATGTGCAGTTTTAATATATGTGCATATTCAAATATCCCTAAGCATGTATCGTCATTAACTTTTACCACTGCATCCTGCTCCAACATTCACTCACCACAGGTCACCATTAATATTGATAATTGAATTAGGCATCACTCACTGCTTGCCCTGCATTCAAGCTATTCATAATAACAGCTACAATCTTACAATCACCCATATCATGATACAAGAGAGCACCAACACACTTTCATTTAGTCAATTCTAATCTTTTACTATATGGTCATTCCATAACGAAATGGTCACTTTTTTTTTATAATTTTAACAAAACTGCAACTCTGAAGGTTTTTTTTGCAATTTTTAGCTTCTTCTGCAACTCACTATAAAACTTGTGAACAAATGTATGCAGCCTTTACTAAAAAAGCCCCATATCTTCTAGATTTATCTCCAAACAAGTGTTTGAAATTCACAGACCATGTTTCACAGCCCTTTGTGGAATATTATGGTGTTTTCTAATAATTAAATAATAAAGAAATTACCTCCAAATATGGCGAATAAGCAAAACATGACAGGGTAGAAGTAGCGAAGAGACAATGTAAAGACGTATTCATGAACGGAGGCAGAGATGAGGAACACCGTCAGCATGACCCCAGCACAGTACCGCTGCCTACACAGCTGGAGAAAATTTATAAAGAACTTAATTTCAGGAGGATGTTCTGTTGTAGATTCTGATAATGTTTTCTTATTAGGGCACGCCTAACTACCAGCTTCTACACCCTCTTTTTAGCTGGAGTGAGCACTAAGTTCTGTTAGTAGCTACACTCTGAGAATAATATTTTAGTACCAGCGATCTGTACAGTTACCATTACTCATGGCAATCTTATAAATTAATGGTATAATCAATCCTACTCGGCTATAACTAGAAAAATAAAGTACAGAAAGAGCAAGCTCCAATCATGCAACTTTTTCGAATTGTCTCTCAATCACCTTGACTTTTTCTCATTATAGCAAGAAAACCAGCACAGATCACGATGGCAAGAAGTATCTTCAAGTGTAAAAGGGACATCTGACATTGACTTCTACATAACAGGTTTAAAGGAGTTGTTCACCTTTAACTTTTAGTATGATGTAGAGAGTGATATTCTTTGTGGGTTTTGCGTTATTTTTATTCAGCAACTCTCCAATTTGCAATTTCAGCAATCAAAAATGTGGACCCTAGCAACCATGCATTGATTTGAATAAGAGACTGGAATATGAATAGAAAGACAAGTAATAAAAAGTAGCTGAATACAATAAATTTGTAGCCTTAGGGTTGGGGCAGATGGGGAGATTTAGGAGCAAATTCACTAAAGCGCGAAGCGTCTAACGCTAGCGCAAATTCGCCAGCGTGACGTCAAATCGTAACTTCGCAAATTCACTAACACCGACTCTGGCGAATTTACGCTAGCGAAGTAGATAGACTTGCGCAGCTTCGCACCCTTACGCCAGGTGAAGTTGCGCACTCGCGAAGGATCGTAAATTCGCAAATTCACCAAGATAAACTTTTTGCTGAATGTTATCACTTACGCTAGACTTCACTTCGCTTGCTCAGACCAGGCGAAGTTCAATACAATAGATAGGAGGTTGAAAAAAAAAATGTAAAATTTTTTCTAAGTCCCAAAAAAACGCTGGCATATTTTAGCATAGGAGAGTGATAGTCTGAAAAAGATCGATAATATTTTTGGGGGGTTACCCTTCTTCCACCCTACATTTCCTAACATATGGCAACACAACTATACAGGGGGCACATGTAGGGCAATAGGACAACTTTATTTTTTTTTATTAAACGTTTCCTGGGCTTGTGCAGTGGCTGTAACATATACTTCTATTATATTTTGTAATTCGCGCCGTATGCAAATTAGGCTTCGCTAGCATAATTGCGCTATGTCTAGCGAAGTAACACTATAGTAAATACACTGCCTGCTCCCTGCCCGCCGCCTGTTTGAATGAAGAAACGGCAGCGCCAATGCACTCGCGCGGTGATTCCGGAAATTGAAACGCTGCGAGTACATATAAATGTACAAATTTTCTTGCGCAAGAATATGTGTTCGCCAGTTATCTAATTTGCTGAAAATAATGCAATGTACACATTAATGCTTGGTTTACTAAACAGCGAAATGTGTGAAAGACAAAATTAAAGCCAGAATATTTGAAAAATTTTACTGCTGTCTATATAGTGGCGGTAAATAATTTTTTCATCAGAAAATTCTCAAGGGGACAGGAAATATCCCATAACACCTTGTTGTAACTATCATTCTGTTCCTGTTGCCATTCCTGACAGCAGAAGAGAGAAGTGACAGGATAATCAAAGATGTTTTGGATTATTTTTTTATAATGGCTAGGAGGGACCAAGGCTTTGTCAGCCTAGATTAAACTACATTTATATGATGCACACAGATTGATTGGTAAAACTTGTTTATGATTTTTTTAATATGATTCTACTGGCCGGGGACTGAATGTATTGAAATGTGGATTTATATGATGCATACATGTTTGATTGTGTAAAATCTGTTTACTGTGTTGTTGGTAATATCTATAAAGTTTAGCAGTTTTGAAGATACATAGCTGGCCATAAATCATGCCATAATAAATATTCACAAACTTAATTTGCAACTCGCTAAAATGACCACTAACGTCACTGAATGCAGAGCCAAAATTAGATATTTTAATATGGAAATTCACCATCTGCATAAACTGCCATGCCCTTACCGAAAGCAAATCTCGATACACATAATAATACAGCCAGTCATGTACAACAACATTCCATGTACGATAATAATTCGAGAATGATGTTGAATTCCACCAGTCCTAAACAGATGGACAAAAACAGTCATTGAAGTTAAATATGGAAGCCATTAATTCAAAGACAAAAATGGTTGGCTCTTACCTTGTAGAACATGCGGTCTGCAAAACGAAGCATCTCTGCAAAGGCATTCAACCAGCAATGCAGGAAGGCAAAAAATGACAGCAAAAGCACAAACGAACCTGTTGGGCACAAAGGAAATTACTTAATGTCTACACAGTGATCTCACTACATTTCTGGCATGTGAGAAGAACCCAAGAACATCGAGAATTATATATTTAACTAGAGAAAAAGTAATAGTTTGCAATACTATAAGTAGGGTAGGGGTTTTTACTAGCAAGGGGTTGCTTCTCCTTTAAGGGAATATAAATTAAGAAAAAACATACTTCTCCCTTTGGAAATGGATTTGTATATAGAGCTTTTAGACAAGGATATGCATTTAGAGGTAACAAATCTACCAAATAGAACAAAGCCAAAGCATAAAACAATGAACTCACAATATAAGTTTATGATAGCTATACCTATTGTTTTTTTTTTTCAGATTTTCAGGTCTATAGTGTTGCAAAATAAAATATAACATGTAAGTTTGAGGAACCCATTTAGTAGTATATAATGATACGCACATAGCATGAGTGATCTTTCTTATGCATTGTTTACCCCTAAAATATGATACAATGGGCCAGATTCAAAAAGTTATCTCATGGTGAAAACTCATGGATGAGATTCAATTCAGGAGAAAAAAAAAACTTCTCCAAATGCATTTCCAGTATTTCCCATAGATTCCAATAGAGTTTTCACATGATAAACTTTGAGATAAGTTTTTGTGAATTGAACCTGTCCCATTGTATCATATTTTAGCTGTGAGTTGAATTGCACCTCAAACTGAAACTCGTCCATGACTTTTCACATGATAAACCTTTTCTCATTGAATTGAATCTGGCCCAATAAATTATATGGAAAATATGTTGGCATTTTACAAAGACATATTATTTATAACAACAAGAGAAATAATAACAATAAAAAAAATAATAATATGTGATTATGAACACCAAAAGAAGAGAAGCACAAGCACAGCAGCACAGCAAATCCTAGGCAATCTTGGTCAGACAAAGATTTTTCCCCACCTGGAAGAGTAGCATGGAAGATGGACAGCACCAGTGTCTTAGTGCTAAATGGCTGTTTGCTCATGTTGGTGAAAACTGGAATGCACAGGGTGAAGAGAAGATAGTACCCAAAAAACAGACATCCAAGGAACTACAGACAGATAGTAAATTATAGAAACAAATCCAATATAGAAAAACATACACCTTAAAGGGCACGGAAAGTGTAAAATAGAATAAGGCTAGAAATGCTGTATTTTGTATACTAAACATAAACATGAACTTACTGCACCACAAGCCTAATCAAACAAATGATTTATGCTTTCAAAGTTGGCCACAGGGGGCTGTCATCTTGTAACTTTGTTAGACATCTCTGCAATATCAAGACTCGCACATGCTCAGTGTGATCTGGGCTTCTTAGGGGTCGTCACAAATCATCAAAAAAACTAAGCTGCTTGAGTTCTGCATGGCTGGTAAGTAAGGCAGGGGCTCCCCCTGCTGTTCATAAGTATGATTGTTTCCCTGTCAGAAGTTAGGGACTGTATGACAATTCCTATCCACAGAAGTAAATGAAGGGAGAATTTCACTGCATACAGTCAGGTTTCTTATAAAAACAGTACACATTTTTTAATTACAGTATATTGGAGATAGATTTCTTTTTCATTAAAGAAGGTAAAAATTGGATTTTATTTCTTTGCCTTTCCTTGCCCTTTAACTAAGAAAACACATTTCTCAGTTACAGTGAAATTCCATGGACTAATGTTATCAAACTGCATAAGGTGCATGAATAAAGAAACTGTGGGTAACTTATTAACATCCACTAAAATTCATTTGGCCTCAGAAATTAAAAGGATGATAGCAGCATTGGACTGGGAATGTCAGGGGCCTACCAGAAAACCTTAGACAGTTGGCACACTCTACAAACTATTTTCTTACACACTCAACCACTTTATTCTTATTATACTCCTAATATACTCCTAGGGGCAGATTTACTAAGGGTCGAATTCGAGGGTTAAAAAACTCTCGAATTCGACCATCGAATTTAAACCCTTCAAATTGGATATTCGGGTTTTAACAATATTCGATTAATAGTACGATCGAATAAAAAGAATTTGATCGATAAAATCGTTTGAATCGAACTATTTGAACGATTTTAACCATTCGATCAAATTTTTTTTTATTCGATCAAAAAAACTTGCCAAAATCCAATGGAAGCTTCCCATAGGGAATAGCAATTCGGTAGGTTTAAGCTGGCGAAGTAGGCAATCGAAAAATTTTTTTAAATGGCAAGTACTTTGACTATCGAATGATCGAATAAAAAAACGATCTATTCAAATCATTCGATTGAATTTTTAAGATTCGATGGTCGAAGTGGCCAAAAAAACTATTCGAAAATTCGAATTCGAAAGTTTTTTTAAATTCAATCGAATTTCGAATCATTCACACAAATTTAGCAAATCTGCCCCCTAGTCCTTTTTCTTGACATTCTATACTCTATATCAATCTATTCAGTCTATTTTTCCCCTAGAGAAACAGGAAATGACATGAAATAAGCCAAATATCTAGGAGGGCCCACTGACACCTGGGCACACCGGGAGGATATAATATGATATGAGGATATTAGACTTCACCTTGGAGCTCCATGACCTGTATAATATGGTTATAGAAATAATTGGCGACTTATAATATCCTAATATTTTACAATAGGGGGTACATTATTTACTATATATTTATATCTTATAATAAGTGTTACTATATATATATTTATAAGTGTTTAAATAAAGTGTTTAAATAAAGGTACACATTATACAGAGTGTGTTAGTCTAATTCTAGACTAATTCTTCTATCTATTTTGCAAAATATACTGTTGCACTATATGTTACTAGTGTGTTTCATTTATTGTTCTAAGTGGTTTCTGGTCACTGACTTACTTGAGCAAAATTCTTTGCAACAAAATTCCATCTGATACACGGAGTTCTAAAAAGACAGAAGGAGTGCTTAAAAATATGTGAATTAAAATGTGTCATATTATTCAACCAAATACAGACTCACAATAATTGCAAAACTGAAAGCTTATCTCATGAACTTCATTGAAATCTGAGGAGGTGTGCTTTCAAGAAGGTGGTCATCATCAACCTTTCCACAGTGCCCTATTTATATGCCGCCTTCCTTTCCACAGACAGTGCTATCTATATGACTAAACTTCAAAACAAAAAGATGAGAAATGACTGCTGCCCAATCCTCAGAAATGCATTGTGCCTCCAACATTAATATCTATAAAAATATATAAGATAAGCATTTTCTGCTGCAATTGAGACTTAATACATTTTCAGTGCTATGTATTGCTTTCCTTGGATATTTTTATTCTTATTTTTTTTTTATTTACCTGGGATAACTTTCTCTGTAAATCAGAGTTGGACAGAAGAGGAAATAAAGATAACTAGAAAACTTGGGTAGGTGGACCTCTTTTCCTAGGAGACAAAGGAAAACAAATGTTAAATGTTGTATTACCTTTAATTAACGTGTACCATGCCATACAAGAAGGAATCGTTAGATTAATGATATGGATAATATTTAACTAAGCTCTTTAGTGGATTGCATCACAGATTTCATCACAGACCAGACCCAGAGCCTTCTCCACATTTCATTTGGTTTAGGGACCCAAATACTGACGATTTTATCATTAAAGAAAAAACTATAGCATGAAATATAAAGACCATTGGAAAGGTTGCTAGGAATAGGATATTCTGTACTAAAATTTAAACTTCAGGGGACTGATAATTTAGTTCTAGATCAATGCGCCTTTTTGTAAGCATAATTTAAAAAATGAATTAATTGCTGCACAAGCTAAACCCAAACCAAAAACTGTACAACTGTGATAAGAAATGTCTTTCAAAGTGATACTGATATGGTTTCTATCATTGTTAGGAATGTGTCAGCATCACTTTAAAGCAGGAAAATAATTTGATTATATCAGACTCTGAAGAGGAAATGGTGCTTAAAGGGATTCTGTCATGGGAAAACATATTTTTTTCAAAACACATCAGTTAATAGTACTGCTCCAGTAGACTTCTGCACTGAAATCCATTTCTCAAAACAGCAAACAGATTTTTTTATATTCAGTTTTGAAATCTGACATGGGGCTAGATATTTCTCAGCTGCCCCTGGTCATATGACTTGTGCCAGCACTTTAGGAGGGAACTGCTTTCTGGCAGGCTGTCGTTTTTTCTTCTCAATGTAACCGAATAGTACGTAGTCGGACTTGGGTTTTTACTATTGAGTGCTGTTCTTAGAACCTACCAGGCAGCTGTTATCTTG
>CM044433.1:153392880-153408258 GCA_024363595.1 Xenopus borealis
TACCTAATACATCAGTACTTGATGCTTTTTTTTTATTTTTTTAATTGTGTACTTTTAGCCTAGTTCATTTACCAAAGTCATGGGTTGGCTTGGCAAGATACATGGAGAGCATCCCATTGGTCATATATACATGGCAATGTAGGGACTTAAAGGAACAGTAACATCAAAAAATAAAAGTGTTTTAAAGTAATGACAATATAATGTAGTGTTGCCCTGCTCTGGTAAAACTGCTGTGTTTGCTTTAGAAACACTACAATTGTTTATATAAATAAGCTGCTGTGTAGCAATGAGGGCAGCCATTCAAAGGAGAAACAGCTCAAGTTAGTCAGCAGATGAGCTCTGTCTGTCTAATGGTGTTATTTGTTATCCATTTAGCCGTTTTTCAATTTCCGCCATTGCTACATAGCAGCTTGTTTATATGAACTATAGTAGTGTTTCTGAAGTTCAGAACACATCAGTTTTAACAGCGCAGGGCAACACTACATGATATTTTCTTTCCTTTAAAATACTTTCATTTTTTGGTGTTACTGTTCCTTTAAAGGAGAAGGAAAGCTGCCAAAGCAGTTTATCGCCAATAGATTGGCCACAACACTTCAAGCTATAACACTATATTTATTCTGCAGAATGCTTTACCATACCTGAGAAAACAAAACGACTCTAAAAGCTCTCTGTTTAGGATAGCAGCTGCAGTATTAGTTTGATGTGACATCACTTCCTGCCTGAGTCTCTACATGCTCTGGGCTCAGATTACAGCAGAGAGGGGAGGAGATAGGAGCAAACTGAGCATGCTCACGCCTGGGGCAAATAGGTTTAAGCTGAAGGCAGGAAGTCTGATACAGAAGCCCATGTATACACAATAGAAGGAAAGAAATGCTGTGTTTCTTTTGACAGAGGATTCAGAGCAGCATTACTTTGAGGGTTTACTGGTATATTTCTAGACCTTTCTGATAAGGCTAACTTAGTTTTACCCTTTCCTTCTCCTTTAAAGGAACAGTAACCTCAAACAATGAAAGTGTTAATAAAACTATAATTTAGTGTAAAACAGTTTTACCAGTGCAGGGCAACACCAAGGGGCAGATTTATCAAATTCACATGAAGGATTCAAAATTCAAACGAATTTTCAAAAAGATTTGAATTCGAATTTTCAAAAGTTTTTGAAGACCAGTTCGACCAATCGAATAGTGATAAAATCCTTCGAATTGGAATGATTTTAATTCCCATGGTCGAATTCGAGGGTTTTTTTAAGCCTCGAATTCGATCCTTAGTAAATCTGCCCCTAAATTATATTTTATTTACTTTAAAACACTTTAATTTTTTTTTTTTTGGTGTCAGTGTTCCTTTAATCCGACAGTCCATACACGTGTGTGTCCTTTAGATCTGAAAATACTCTCCTCGCTGATCGTCCTTGTATATCAGATGGGGCCTCTTTATTAGGGTCAGTCCTTACACGGCTTGTGAGATGGAACTGGTCTGGTCATTTTTATTTTTTGAGTGCACTTATAAAACTGCCAACACTCTCAAAATCCTTTCTAATGTTTAATACAGCGCATTGCTGTGATGTGGACTGAACGTCAGCCTGGAAAGTTTTAGTTTGCAGATCCTACAATTAAAATGCTCCATTGACTTTCAGGGATAAGAAAAGGAGCAAATTGCCTGGTGTTTGCCCATATACACTTATTATGTGATGAGAGATGAATAGGAGCATCATAGAAGGGAATTGGATTGAAAGTAGAGTCTTGTTTTACGTTCCCTTATAATCTTCCTCTTGGTTACAGCCGCGAGCCTTTATGCTCCAGCCCTGGAGAGGATGAAATGGGAGGGGACTCCTAGAAGGCAGAAATGGGCAACACTTTGCAGGTAGTGTGACCTGTTGTAGCCGTATGTTCTGAGCCGGGTGGGTGGGAAGCTTTTATATAAGGGAAACTGGAGGAAACTGCCACTTTCTAACTCAAGCTGTTCAGGGAGAGATCAATGAATGGCTGTTGCCTCTGCAGAACGGTCACAGTGCTCCTACGAGTAGGAAATATTTATGTCCAAATTGTAACAACTCTCTGTGCTTCTTTGGACAAATGGTTGTGTGTTTAGAGCTGATCTATTGCAAGTCTCCCTGTTGTGTAGATGTTGTCAATGTTCTGGGGACATAGCCCAGGCCCATGGGCTGCTGGGAAAATATACCAACCAGTCACTGTATCGTTCCCGGTGGCTGACACAGCCTAAGTTTGTATGTGTACTTCTTTCCTTAGTGCAGGGATGTCCATGCAGCGGCCCCTCAGTGTCAGCCACTACCCCTATCTTTAAAGGAAAACTAAAGCCTAACCAAAGGCTTCTGTACCAGCACAAGGCAACCACAGCCCTTTAGGGTTAGACCACACGGAAAGATTTCAGGGAGATTAGTCGCCTGGCTTTCCTATGTCTCGTGCCAGCTAAACTGTAAGTCGCCTACTTCACACGCGGCGCTAAATCACTGAAAATTGCCTCATGTGAAATAATCTCCCCGAATCTTTCTGTGTGGTCCAGCCCTTCAGCAGTAAAGATCTGTGTCTCCCCAGTAGATGCCCCAGTAGCTCCCCATCTTCTTTTCTGCTGATTTACTGATTCACATGCTCTGTGCTGCTGTCACTTACTGAGCTTAGGGACCCACTCACAATATACAGTACACATAGAATAGAAATGTCACAATATAAGGCTGATTAGTCATTAATACAGATAATTACTACATGGCAGCACAGAAACCAGTGCAACTAGCATCAGAATTTAATAATCAGCCCTGTAGCATCAGCTAATAGTACAGACAAACCTCATTTTCTGCTGGATAATTAGTGACAACCCCTAAGCTTAGCTTCTCAACAGCTGCTCAGAGCCCACTGAGCATGTGAGTGTCACAGACACTTTCCAAGATGGTGACCCCCTGTGACAAGTTTGAAGTCCTGGATCATTGTTGCTATTGACAAGCTGAAACTGTGGGCTGGTGCAATAAGTTCACTATATAAAATATGGCATTTTTAGGGTTTAGTTCTCCTTTAACTCTGAGGTCTGGGAGATGTAGTTGGGAGGCAACTGATGCACCCTATCTTGTACATCTGGTCTCTAGTGTTCACTTCTGCACATTGTGTTACGTTATTTATTACACAGTTGGGAGAAGGTTCACGGGAGCAGATGTGAAGTGAAGGCCTTTGTACAACACTAAGCTTGACTCAAACACGTGTGAAATCTTGTTTCCTTTCTCTCAGCTGCTGCTTCCACCACCCATTTCCCTCCATAAGCCTCTGGCCACAGATTCCACGGAATTGCACTAGAACATACTCTGATGTCTGTACATAATCAATATACGTTTATTTACATATATTAAAGTCACAGATCTCTATATAATTCATGGGAGTCTTGTGTTTGTCCATTATCAGTGTTTTTCCCTACACTGCAGACCTGTGCGCGCCTCTTCCAGATGCACCACAATATCTGTGTCCATTCTATATAAGCGCTACACAACTACACTCGCACAAGGTTTACAATGGGTCGAATTTTATTTAAAGTTGACTTTTTCCATAGATACAGTTCCATAAATATATTTACCAAGTTGCATTAAAAAAAAATACACATATATATATGCACATCTATTCTAGCTATAAATGTCCTAGAAAAGCGCAAACATCTTTTTTCTCTTTCTGGCCAAGTTTGTTTATATATTACATGAATTCTTATAGATATATTTAATATATTTTTATTGTTCCTCCAACAAATTCCTTGCACAACTTCTGTAAATGTCATTGCAACTCAAAGCAGTCTGTTTATCTCTGCACTCACTTCTGGTTATGACTCCTGAAACCAAGAAGCTGAAGTCGCCTCCCCTCATGGTCTGTTAAATAGATGGTTTCATGAGTCAGAGCCAGCAGTGCAAATAAACTGCCTTTCAATGCGCGGGTTACCAGGGTGGCATACTTTTAAACTTTTCTTTAGATATTTAAAGGGGTGGTTCACCTTTAAGTTAACTTTTAGTATGTTCTAGAGTGGCTAATTCTAGGCAACATTTGAATTGATCATTATTTTCTATAGTGTTAATTACTTGCTGCCTTCGCTAGTGTTACTTCGCCAGGCAGAGCGCATTTACGCTAGCGATACCTAATTTGCATACGGCACAAAGTTAAAAGTATAATAGAAGTATATGTTACAGCCACTACATTCCACTACACAAGCCCAGGAAACCTTTAATAAATAAAATAAAGATGTCCTATTGCCCTACATGTGCCCCCTGTATAGTTGCGTTGCCATATGTTAGGAAATTACGCTATTTTTCAGACCATCACCCTTAAAAAAGTAAGACGCCAGTGTTTTTTTGGGACTTTTCAAACTCCTATCTATTGTATTGAACTTCACCAGGTCTGACCTAGCAAAGTAAAGTCTAGCGTAAGAGGTAACGTTCAGTAAAATGGGCATCTTAGTCACTTAGTGTAGTTACGTCACTACGCAACCTTGCCTGGTGTAAGGGAGCGAAGTTGTGATAGTCTATCTACTGCGTTAGCGAATTTTCACCAGCGACACTTAGTAAATTGGCGAAGTTGGGAAATGACGTCACGCTGGCGAATAAGCATTCGAAACTTTGCGCTTTACTGAATTTGCCCCTAAAAGTTAAATCAAAGGTGAACAGCCCCTTTAACAATCTGCCTGTTCCTCAATCTAACATGATGGCACCTAGACAATCCTGCTGTGAGTCACTGACTGATTCACCTGCTGTAACGGGGGGAGTTGGGTTGAGGAAGCACACTAAAGGCATTATATCTCAAAACTATGAGAAGTGTAATCTGTTTTTTGGTTTGACAGCCGAGGCTATTGGGGTTGTAATACAGGAAGTAGTTTAGGAATGGGGGGGGGGGGGGGGGGGGGGGGGCAGTGGTTGGACATGACATACTAGATCAAGTTTTATATGAGCTGTAGAGTTTAAGCCCTTGTGCAGAACTGAGGAACAGGGATGGGCAACTGCTGCCCCTCTAGATCTTGAAGAAAGACGACTCCCAGCATCACTGGAGACCGGCCAAGGATGGTTGGGAAGATAAAAAAGTGCTACTTGGACTTCCAGAACTTGTACATAAGAAAAGAGATCTCTATGGTGAGATTTGGGGAGATTTATTCTCCCGATGACAAATCAAATCTTCTGCTGACTGATCTCCATGAAAAGCCGTTGGGATGCCGCTCTGAGTACTTCATTTTCCAATGTCGCCTGAAGATTCCTCACGAGACTTTGGGCGACGGCAGAAAACTTAGTGCTCTAAGTGCCAATCTGCCAGTGACTTTGATTCTAGCAGGCGGAAGGCTTTTCCGGGAGATTAGTCAGCAGAAGAATATTCGCTTCACCAATCTAAAAGTGTCGGCATTTAATATTTGCAAGCAGCAGTGTTCAGTTTTCTTTGGTATTTATTGTATCAGTCGGAGTTCAGGTTTATTTGGATTGAGCCTGTCCCTTGTGTAGTGATTAATGTCTGTGACGTGAGGGTATTTGTACATCAGGGGAAATCTAGCTGAATGTGTGAGATTGTTGGGTGACCCCTGGAATTCTCACATTATCTGGGAGTTTTAAACTTCACAATGTCCCAGAGCATAAGTTCATATCTCGAGCCATTTAACACACCCAAAGGGACTTCTGAGTTAGGACACATTTCCAGAAGGTCCGTGGAACATAAGCTGACAATACAAAGCTGACAATACAAAGCGGACAATACAAAGCGGACAATACAAAGCGGACAATACAAAGCTGACAATACAAAGCGGACAATACAAAGCCAGACAGTGGAACAACAGGTGCTGGCCACATGCTACTATCCGCTTCCAAGGCAGAGCCCAGGGGGAACCAACTTTCTTTTTATTATCGGATTTACATTTCCAACGTTCCATGATAAAGACCAAGCGCACCTGTGGTAACAGATCAAACACTGCAATGGGCACGTCTTGTCAAGTCAACCTAATGGGAATCTAACACGTCGGTAGAATGGATTGAGCTGCAGCTTTGAGAGAGTTAAACATAATACGGATACACAAAAAGTGCCCCCTCGTCACCCTCTAACCATTCACTGGCCACATTATGTACATTTATATGTTTTATAGGCTGCTCAATATCTATGGCTTATGGTGAGAACAGCCCCAAATATATTTTTAGTTGCCCTCCTCGCTATTGTGGCTTAGAGCAACAACCTCCTCCTTACATAGTTATGGTGATTAATAAGCTGTAGTATGCTGTGGGCAAGCCCAGGGCTTAGCAGAAACCATAAAAAGAGTGTAAACATGGCTGCTTGTTAGTGTAGCTCCCATGGGTGAAAGGGGTGAATACTGACCCCCTTACTTATCCCTTGAAGGCACAAGCTGGGAATTTAGGGGTGTCTGACAATAAGGGCCCTAAACCACGCAGATAAGCAAAGGTGATAGATATTCCTATGAGCAGGTACATGACCGTTACATCATTATGTCTGATCCTTTCTACTGAGCCTTTACAGACCCCCGGGGGGAGCTGCCAGCTGCACTTACATTTTCTACAGTAATATTCAATACAGTATCGCAAGGTTAATGCTTGCACTGCTTTTCTCCATAGAGCGGGGAGTTTACATTCCCCCAGCATTCCATTTCCTTGTTGGGAATCTCCAGTAGAATTGAGTTATGGGAGGAACAGTATCCACACATGCTGCAAGCACTCACTCTCACATCTTCTGGGTCCCATCACATGACATTCTCTGACCTTTAGTCTCCTTCCCCAGAATTCCTTCCCCATGACCAGTGCTACCGTTTATCTCTTGTGTGCACCCAGCATGACTTTGGTGATAAAATTAACAATGGCTGACGCCGGTTGCTCGGGGTCCAGTTCCGCAAAAAGATGACACACATTTTCGGCCGCGGTGCCTGCTTTCCGAGCCACAAACCCAAACAACCTGCAAAGGGAAAGAACAGAGAGAAGGTTTTACGCTGAGAAGGAAAAAACAGACATGATGGCTTGTGCAACAATGGATCTTTGAGACGGAGGGTCTTAAAGGGAGGGTTCGCCTTTAAATTAATGTTCTAGAATGACCAGTTCTAACTTCTAAACAACTTTTCAATTGCTCTTCATTATTTAATTTTCATCTGACTCTTTCTGCCTTTCAAATGGGGGTCACTGACCCCATCTAAAAACAAATTCTCTGTAAGGCTACACATTAAGGGACAGATTTGTCAAGGGTCGGACCATCGAATATAAAACATTCGATCGATAATATCTCTCGATTCGAACGATTTTAACCATTCAATCGAGTATTTTTATTCAATCAAACTTTTTGAAATCCGATTCGGTAGCTTTGATCTGGCAAACTAGGCAGTCGAATAAAAATTTAAAGGGGGAGTAACCTGGCAGTCAAATATTCAAATAGATTTTTATTCGAATTATTCGATTCAATCAAATTTTCAAAATTCACCGGTCAGATTGGTCTTCAAAAACAAGAGATAATTCGAAACTTTTTGAAAATTCGATCGAACTTCGAATCGTTCATGTGAATTTGATAAATCTGCTCCTTCTTGTTATTGCTACTTTGCATTAATCATTTTTCAATTCAGTCCCTCTCCGATTCATATTCCAGGCTCTTATTGAAATCAATGTCTGGTTGCTCTGGGTACTGTTCAGTAAAACCAGAGACAAGCTCTGTTGCTGGAGACCTGGTATATCCATGCTTCTCCTGGTCTCCAATAAAAAGACAAAATGTTCTATATCTGTCCTCACTCAACGCTCCAGCATATTCCTTTCATTCTAAAGGAGGCCCTTCATTAACAGTAAATATGATGGGAGGTAACTGCAAAGACAGGGTGATATTAAAGCTACACCTACTTTGACGTTGTTCTGTCTGGATTGGTCCACCTGCAAAAAATAGAATTGGAAATAATATTGTAGTCAGAATTTCCTCTGGTTTTACTAAACTAATGGTCTTCTAGATCTCTTCTAGTGCCTTTTTAGTACAGTAACCGCTGTAGCATTATAGATACCTGCGGTCCTGTGGGTCGCTGCTGCAGAACGTTACACTAGAAACAGGATAATGACGCCGGAAGAACAGTCTGGAACACATGAAAACATCATACAGTTACTCATCTTCATCCCTCGGAGTGCTACAAGCAATGTTAGAAAAGCCTGAAGATCAGACTCACTTCCGCTGGCTGTCAGTGAGGGTGATACCCTGGTCTGACACTTTGAAATGGACAGTAGTTGCACTGGATCTTGGGGGAGTCAGGATGGCATTTGATGCTCTGGAAATGGCCTGGGGTCCGGTTAGAGATTCTGTGTCTACAGAGCCAAGGTAGAGCACGCTGCATGCTACAAGGAGAGACACATAAGGAAATTGCCTCCATTCAGTAATCTCTGCTTTTTAGAACCTCAGCAGGACTCGACTGAGAATCAAAATAGGCCCTGGCATTTCAGGTACACAGAGGCCCAATCAGCCCACACAGCTCCCCACCAGTCCACTAAATACTGACTTTCTATGGCACCTTATAGTAGCCCCTCTGGCATTTGCCAGAACCAACAGATTGCCAGTCCGGGCCTTAACCTGAGCCTTGGTCTATTGCTTGTCTGCCAATTACCTGCTCCTTGTCTCAATAAATCTGCTGCTGTGCTCATGTTTGTAGGCACCATGACCTCTGAGCTCTGCTCCACCAGATCTGGGAAAGAGAAGAACCAGGCAAAGATACATGTCAATGTGCAGAGGTGGAACAGAATCACTCGTATCTACTTGTTTTGCAGAGGAAGGAATTCCAATAGTAAGAAAAGCATAATGATGGGTATTGATTAATTCTTTGAGTTCAGGCATTCCTAAAATCCAGAGATTTCCTTCTAACCATTAATGTTGCAGTGAAGAAGGGAACGCGGTAAAGACCCAAATCCCACACCTCACCGGTGCTCCCCAATGAAAACAGCTACATGTGAAGGATCATCTTGTGGTGGGGGGAATAGAGGTGCTGCAATACAAATTCGGATCTCTACAAAAGTACAAATTTGCCTGTTTTAAAATGTACCCGAAGACTGTGCGTCCTACTCACCACAGGAAGGGATGTGAAGTCTGCATGGCAAAGACAACGGGGTGACCGAGTGCTGAGACACCAGCGCTGAGAGGCTGCCTGTAACAATAAAGCACAACTTACCATTAATACTATTTATTTTGCTGACTAAATTTGGCCATACACCTGAATATCTGCTTGTTTGGCAACATCACCAAACAAACTGATCTTTGCCCTATACAGTCACATAAATGCTTATCCATATTGGCCTGATCGGAGTGTTTAGCCCTCGGCCCAACAGCTGGATCATAACAAAGGCCAATGCAAACTGTCGGGAAAGAGCTGCATCAACAGCTGATTTGATCCTCACCCTAAAGGTCATGATTTGGCCGAATGAGCGGATGTCTCCCTGATATGCTCACCTTGAGGTGGGTGATATCGAGCTGATCCAATCGTGGGCCCTAGGGCCCAACAAGCGGGTCATAATGTTGTGAATATGGGCAGTCGGATCATGGAATTGCATCAACGAACAGATGCAGTCCAACATCCAACGGGATTTTAACCCTGCCCAATCGACATCTGGCCAACTTTCAGCAAGATATCTATCGAGGAAGCCTGTTGGAGAGCCCCACACATGGGGCTGCTGCTGACTCGGTCTGCCACCAGCTTTTATTGGCCCGTGTATGGCCAGCTTAATGGCCTTTTTAACCTGTCTGACAGCAGATGATGGTGGTGAAGGCCATGTAATGGAATAATCCTCCAAGCGTGGCTGATCCATTGTGGCCCACACCTGAGATTTTCAAACCTGTCTGATTGGACTGGTGGACATGCAAAACATTGTTTTGGCCCCATATTGAAGCCAATAAGCTGTAGGTTTGGTCTGGAGTGAGCAGAGAGTATATATGGCCAGTTTAATATTAAAAAGCTAATGTTAAGCTAGTGTTAACTATCAAGTCTGATTCATAACATTATAAGCAATTATTTTACCAAAATGGGGTTCAATTGGTGAGCCTTTAATCTTCACTCCTTTTGGTCCAGTCTCAATGAGGAAATGGCGAACCAGCTGCTCGGCAGAATCTCCTGTTGCAGAAAGGTGGAATTTGATTATACCTAACCTGAACCACATTGACGATCTTGTTATTTGTTCTGCTGAGCAAGACTTCCATGGCCCACGGCTAGGGTTGGCACCTTTTGTGGAAAAAAATACTGGCCTTCCTATATTCTTGCCATTTTTTCCTGTTAATAACATTGGCATCAAGCATCATTTTACAGGCCAGGTGGCAACCCTACCCACGGCTGATCTAACATCACCCTAATTAGTAAGTTACCTTTGTAAGGCTGCACTGCTAGGTTTGGAGGAGGGCTGGAGACCTTCAGTGCCAATCCATATGCCCCACGGAATGAGTTACTGTCCCGAATCAGGAAGGAGCCTGGCTCTGCACCTCTCAATATGGCAATAGCTGAAAGTGGGAATATAAGGAGAATGGAATAAGTTGCTTTATAACCCAGAACAAAACATTTATGTAACTGAAAACAGCAACATCTAGGCATACAAAAGTTAAATTAAAAAAGTGGGGAAGGGTGGAATTGACACAAAATCAGGGTATATAACTAGAAATACATTTTCCACAGCAGCTTGCCATCTTGGATCTTGTTAGGGCATCTTTTGAGTGCCAGTGGCATTGCACATGCTCAGCGTGCTCTGGGCGGCTGTTGAATAGGGCTAGGATTAGTTCAACATTTCAGTCACTCAATGTGACCTTCTTCAGACAGACAAACTGTTTGGTGTTTGTCCCTGAGGACTAATCAATAAATTTCTTTATATTTTTCATCTTGTAACTTTGTTATACATCTTTGCAAGACCAAGACTGTGCACATGCTCAGTGTGATCTGTGCTGCTTAGGGATTGTCATAAATGATCAAATAATAGTTTCTGGCAGCTATTATTCGACTGATACAGCTGATTAATAATCAGAATATGCACTGGGTCCTGTGTTGTCATGTAATCTAATGCAGATTTTATAGTTTTTGTTTTGTTTAATACAAACCTTCTCCAACTCCGCAGAACCAGTGAATGAAATTTGTACTATTATAAAAGTAGGGTTACTTCCACCTTAACACAAGTCAGAAAAGGGAAGAAGACAAGTCAGGCAAGTGAATGACAAATCCCTGCACATGTCTAAACCCACGTGTGCAACTATTTCCCCATGACAAAATCTTGAAGCACACACGGAACCCCCCTGGGAAATAAACAAATGGCATCGGATTCTGGAATGTCCCTCCCAGCACTGGCTGACAAACAGATTTTGTTCTGATTGAGTCAAAGCCGGGCTCACTTAGTTCTCTTATCTGCCGTGACCCCTTCATCCCTAAAGAGACTCATGCTGACCCCTGACCCCTGTGCACTCTACATCTGCTTGCACTTTATTAGTACCTTGCTCCCGGGAAATGGTCGGCTTATACCAAAACTTGGAAAAATCTTGAACAAAATTTCCTGTAACTGAAGCGTCTTGTTGGTTATCTGAATAACATAAAAAAAGGTTTCATTTATTAATAGCCAATAATAAACAGTACAGTCTATTATTTCTTCTGCACCTAGCCATGCATTATCCACACAAAAGCAGTCAATACCCAGACAGAGGTAGAAACTAACTGGCCTATTGATGGGCCTGTACAAAGTTTGCCATTGGAGGAGGAGCAAATCGGCGTGTGGATGTGATTCTCATCTAAAGGCTCTACAATTGGATCAGTCCAATCCCGTGTGGGTGGGTGGCCGAATTGGACCCTTATGCAATATCAGAAACAGGATAGACAATGAGGGACATGTTAAGTGCCTGTACAATTGGCAGTTGTGGTTTAACCAATCTAGTTGTTGGTGTTCTATCATGTACTGTTCATCAGGAAAATGTCACTATTTAAGATATGAAATACCAACCCACTGGTGATGAATGGCCTTTGTTGCACTCAGACAGTCCATTGGGATTCACTTCAGCTTTTTCCCCTTCTGCTGGAGAGTGACATTTTTCTGGCAGTTGCGGTGGCTGTATACTAGGTGGGCAAGGGCTGCTGGAATAATAGGCAGTTCTAATAGGGAATGAAGGTGTAGGAGAAGGAGGCAGGAGATCACTCTGACTTCCCATTGGTGATTTTGGTGGGCTGGTTGGTGCTTCCTTTCCTTGGGGGTTTACAGGGCTGACCGGCAAGGATATAGTGACACTTTTCTTTTGGAGTGGGACAGTGATCTTTGGCACAGAAAAACTCTGAGAACTGTAACTAGACCCAAAGGCAATTGTTCCACTGGTAGATGATACTGTAGGCCCAAACGTGGAGTGAATTCTCCTAGTCTCTGATGTTACAGGTACTGGCAGGACAACCTTAGTTACATGAGTTGGAGATGAAGAACTTCGCAACAATGTATTTGCTTCATTGGAAGAGGGGGCGGTATTCACATGAGATGCTGCTAGTCCAGGCCTGTAAATCACAAATAACATATTCATTGTCACAAAATATTTTGTGTTGCTACACTGTCATTTGCACAGACAAACTGCTTTATGGGTTACTAGGGCATAATTAAGGGCTTTGGAGAAGACCACAACTAGACACCATATCTGTTTTTTTTTAGAATAGCAGCTGCCATATTAGCGTGCTGTGACATCACTTCCTGCCTGAGTCTCTACCTACTCTGAGCTCAGATTACAGCAGAGAGGGGAGGAGAGAGGAGCAAACTGAGCATGCTCAAGCCCTAGCCCTGGAGGATTAAGCTGAAGGCAGGAAGTCTGATATAGAAGCCCATGTGTACACAATAGGAGGAAAGAAATGCTGTGTTTCTTTTGACAGAGGATTCAGAGCAGCACTTTGAGGGTTTAGGTATATTTAAGTGAACCTTCCTTATAAGGCATACTTAGTTTTAACCTTTCCTTCTCCTTTAAGAGAAGACAGAAACAAGAAATATGGAAGAGATGAACAGTGCAAAGCATGAGATTGTGCTTAACAATAAAATTGTAATAATACACTATTGATTAGTACACAGTAAGGTTCGTTCTATACATATATATTCTTACCTCTCAGTAACTGCAGCGCTGTTTGTGTCTGCGTGCGTGGGTGCAGGTTTCTGGGTCTGCACCGATGAACACTGACCCCCAATGGTTCTGTACAGTTGCACGGTAGGACTCTGCGTGTGTACAGTGTGGACTTGACTGGGTTTTGGCATGGGATGGTGCAACTGTTTAGGAGGGATCTGTGTCCCTACAGAAGTGTCTGTCTGCACAAGCTGACTCTGAGTATGGACTGTAACATGTGGCTTTACCGATGAACTGTTTGTGCTCACAGAGCTGTGACACTGGACCAGTTTTTGTTGAGGCCCATTTGGTTGTGTAGGTGCAAATGCTGGGGGGACAGGTGCCTGACCCTGTGAAGACTGGCTGTGATTCGGAGAATGTGGATATGAACTGGTCATCTGTTTGACTACATTGTTGCCTGTCTGTACATGTGCTTCAGAGGGTAAAGGAGGGTTGTGTAATTGTGTACAGGTATTTTGTGTATGGTTGGGGATGTCTGGTCGCTCTGGAGAAGTTGTGGTGTTGAGTGGATGGTTTGCTGTGAGTCCACGAGTGGGCACACTGTCTTGCACTTGTCCATGTTGATCAGGAGAGTGCAGTTGGCCATGCCCTTGTACAGACAAACTCATATGTTGGCTACTTCCATTCAGTTGTACAGCTGGACTGGGTATCTGTGTGGTGTGGCCTGTTTGGGGAGATGGACTGTGTGTTGGGGATGCTTGACCCAAACGTTGACTCTGAAAAGCTGGGTTCTGCGTGTGTACAGCTGGAATGTGTGGGGTGGATGTAGGACAGGTTTGCCCCTGACCAGGACTCTGCAGCGTTGGCTTGTGTACATGTATTGATGGGGCATGCGTGGGGGAAGTTGCATACGTTTGCCCCTGACTATGGCTTTGAAGAGCAGGAGTCTGCATGTATACGGGAGGAGCTGATATGTGCATTGTAGGACATGTTTGCCCCTGACTATGGCTTTGAAGAGATGGATTCTGCATTTGTACAGGTGGAGCTGTTCTCAGTGATGTTGGACTTGTTTGCCCCTGATTATGGCCAGGAAGAGTTGGATTCTGCACACGTGGATCAGGTGTGGGGGATGTAGGACTTGTTTGTGTCACACTATGGCCCTGGAGGGTGGGATTCTGCACATTCACAAGGTTATTTGTCTGTATAGACTGGCAGGGAGTATTTATGGGTGTGCTTGTGTGCACAGGACTTTGTGGATGCACAAACTGATTTGCCTGCACTGAGCTATGGACATACATGTTAATATCTGAGCTTCTTGTTATGTGAGTGTCCATGGGAGAGCTTGGCTGCTGAGGGCTCCCTTGTGCAGAAGAGTCTCCTTGTACAATAGCAGAGGAGCTGACAGCAGGTCCCGTCTCCATGTTCTTATGCAGCTGCAATTTCACGACACAATCACTGGGCTCTGTGGGGAGAGAAGGCAACAGGCATGTGCTTGAATCAGGCTGTTCTGAAAGCAAGGAAACAAGACTACTGACTTTACATTAATCTTTAGCCAAACCCCCACCCAGCAACTACTGAAACGCATGCACTGATGCACCATTCAAAGAAAAAACTGAGCAAAACTGGTACAAATGAGCCTTGTGACCGCGTGTAGATATGCTAGTGGTTTAAGCTTAGGCCATGGCACATTAACGCTAGCGTATACACGGCGGTCAGCACAAACAGCGCCAAAAACTACTCCGTAACTACGCATGTGTGTTTCCGGGGCCCAAGACTATACATTTATACATTTTATTATTACTTTTTATTATTTATCTTTCTAGTCAGGCCTCTCCTATTCAAATCAATGCATGGTTGCTAGGGGAATTAGGATGCTAGTAACTAGACTGCTGAAATTACAAATCGGAGAGCTGCTGAATAAAAACCAGAAGCAGATTGTCTCAGAATGCCACGCTCTACATCATAATAAAAATGAATTTAAAGGTGAACCTCCTTTTCCTTTCTGTAACTGGTATAGAGAAGGTTTCTCAACATATTAGGGGTGGGAGCATTATAGATAAACCTTTGAAACAAGAAGCAAAGTGGATTTTTTTCTTGGAATGAATCTGGAATATAAGGTTTCATGCTTCATTTAAATACCTTAATTAAAATATCTATTCTAGAGCTGTACATTTAATAATTAATTGTCACCCTATTTGAAGTACATATTTATACTCATGCTATTTAACGGCTCTATTTATCTGCAAAAATGTCTTTATATTTGTTTTAACATTTGTATCTTTAAAGGGAAACTGCCATGGTTTTTTTTAAATGCATCAGTTAATAGCGCTGCTCCAGCAGACTTCTGCACTGAAATCCATTTCTCAAA
>CM044433.1:153427742-153460646 GCA_024363595.1 Xenopus borealis
TCCTATTATCCATTGCTCTCTGCATCCTTTTATCCATTGCTCTCTGCATCCTATTATCTATGGTCACCTCACTGTTATTTTAATATAAAAGATGTAAAAGTTTAAATAAACCACACAAAAAGAAAAAGACAAAGTAAAATAAAGCTAGGAAAACAAGCAACTGTGTCTGGAGCCCAGACACACATATAACATTTGTATAATAACATTTCCAAAATGCGATTCCTTTAGATAAATCAGCGACAGGCATTGCCCTTAACCCTAAGGGTTAATTTTTTTTTTTTTACTCATTCATGGATCCAAAATCATCTCTAGTTAGTTACACTTTACATGAAGGAGAGAGAAAACAGAGGAAATGCTTTCTCATTCATTACTGGCCATACTAAATCCAACACTACTCCACCCCTTGTTTACCAGCCTCCATAATGAAAGCCAGATCCTCTGACAGTTGATATAAATGATCCATATATAACCATTGTTTCCAGTTAAAGGACTTACTCGTGCAGGGCTACAGTAAATTATTACATCATGGGCAGTACCGCATAGCATTCCACTTATGTTGTAGTATTGCCCCCCCCCATTACACAGCCATATTAATAAGCTGACCGTATCATGTAAATCATTTCACATATACATCAGAGACAACTGATTAAAGCTGTTTGGGGCCCTCATTCTTAGGTAGGGGTGTTCAACCTGCTAGGCTCTAACCAACATTGGACTTCTTCCCATGAACAGTTGAAGGCTGGGGGGCCACCAACTGGACACCCCTGTGCCCCCTAAGAGTAACTACAGCAGTAGTAGTAGTAGAGAGTAAAAGGGTATTTTTTATAATTGGAGCCCTGCATTGACACCTCTAACCCAAAGGTGCAATTAGCACACCTGTAAGGTGTCATATGTATGTCCAACTAACTAATGATATTTACAAAATCAATGAGTACTCATCATTGGTTGTAATGCTCACCATCCTGTTGCTGTTGTTCCACAGATGTGAGTTCACTGACACTGCTTGCGGAGATGGTGTCACCACTCATTCTTCTGGGAGCAGAGAGATTGGCTGGAGATACAGATCCAGAAGGAGGAGACTGACCTCTAGGTGGGCTATATGGGGAGATGGAATTAGGAAATGAGTGGGGACCATAGCCATTAGGTGGGCAATGAGGAGGGAGGTAAGACGGATTTAGAAAATGTGGATATGTATGGCCATAGCCACCTTCTGTGAAATGGTTAAAATGTTCTTCTCCGTGTGGAGGTGGATAGCCATAAAGCATCTTCGTTTGAGGGACTTGGAAAGGATGTGGAAAATCATGGTTGATTTGAACACTCTGTCCATAAGGTTGAGGAATATGCAACGGCAGCACTCCACGATGAAATGGCTGCATGTTAGTTACAGGGTAGCAGGCAGAGTTCTGACAATGAGAACAAGGGCATACTGGTGGGAAAAGGGGTTCATGTGTAGAAGGTTGGCAAATGTATGGGCGTGTATCTCTCAAACTGCCTCTCTTTGGTGGACTCTGTGCATGAGCTGGGTAATGCTGAGGTCCCTCAGATAATGAGCGAAACAGTCTCCTCCTTTCTTGTTCTCCGTACATCCCTGCATAATGAGCAGTTTGTAGGATTACACCAGCCCCTGCCCCTCCTCGAGAGTCAATAATGCCTTCTGGCCTGAAGTAACATCTGTTCGGTGGCCCCTCAATATTTGGACAGGAGTAGCCCAGCCTACAGGAGCAGTGTCTCGAGATCAAAGGCCTTCTGCCTGGGTACATAGCCAGTTCCCCATATTGTCCCATTTCTTCTTCCAGAATGGCTGCCTCTCTCTGACCATTCCAATGTGTCTCACAAGGTGCCTCTCTCTGCCCTTCCCAGCATGATGAAGCCAAAGGCAAGCATTGGGATGCTCCTCCATCAGGAGTTACTGGCCACAAGGGAGAATAAGGAGGTCTCACTTCTCCGTTTATCTTTGTCTGAATGTTTTGGTTTGCACCTTCTTGATTTGTATTATGCAGGCCTCTTTCCTCCATCTGTTGTCTTTGAGTTACATTTTGTGTTGCAACTTCTTCATGCTTAAGCACTTGAGAGTAATGGGGCTCCGCCTCTTTCTTCACACTGACACCAAAGCCACCCAAAAGCCTTTCCAGATCTTCCCTTTCAGTTGCTGTGGGCAATGACTTTTGAGGAGTTTCCTCCAACCTCTCTGTGGGGGCTGAAGAATGGCCAGAGTCACTGCTGACAGATAAGAGACGTCCATGCTGCTCTGGACTTCCATTACTAGATGTCACTGGGGTGACCTTCTTCTTCACACGTGCATAAAGGCTGCCATCCAAAGGTCCCCGAGTATGGCTCAAATCTAGAGGCAGAAACAAATCTGTCACACACAAATTCTCTGCAGCAGCAAGAATGCAAACACAATAATGCCACCTGTGTGACCTCACCTGAGGAAATTACAGTATTACCCTATTAGGGCAGAGACACATAGCTTTTCGGGAAATTAGTCGCCTGAAGAAGAGGCGACTAAATCTCCCCGAAACTCTTTGTGTGTCTCTGTCCTTATAGTATCAGTTAGGACAAGGACAGCTGTGGCGCACACCAAAGGGGAACTTAATTATAAATTGCAGTGATTCACTGAAAATCAAGGAAAACACAAGCAACACTATTTTATGATCACTCTTTTAAAGGCTATTTGTCAAGATTTATTATTAAATATATAAATTATTGATTATTATAAAAGCCTGCCAAGTTGCCATAGAAGTAGATGGAAAGTGTATCTTCAGCATTCTAGCAAGTTGATTATCAGGTTATCTCAGCTTGCTTGAAAATAAATTAAAATACAAATTTGGATTTTCTTCTCGATTGAAGATTTTCATAAATCCCAATCACAATGTTTTCCCCAAAATTGCACAAGTTCTGATGATTTGCCTCTAAAAGTAATAAAGTCCCAAATGTATAAACATGCAATAGCTTTGGCAACTCACCCTCCAGGCCGTCCTCATAGGTCATATTGAGGTTTTCATAGGAGTCATATCGCACCAGGGGATCAGTGATATCATAATCCACTGAAACATTGGGGTCTTTGCTGAACACTTCGCGACCTTAATGGGAACACAAGGTTAAAGCAGGAGTGATAACAAATTAGCAAAGAATCTGAACAGACCATAGTGAGGGACAGATGAGACAACACACAATGAGTTGGAGAAATAAAAGCCAATGCAAGCCCTACAGTTTAATCACTTCTTTAAAGGTTCAATCACTTCTTTAAAGTTCAACTTTAACTTTTAGTATGATGTATAATGTATAACAGAGATCCACAACCAGTGGCTTGTGAGCATGTTGCTCACCAACCCCATGCCCGTTGCTCGCAGTGACCTCAAAGCAGGTGCTTATTTTTTAATTTTTGGCTGAGAGTCAACGTTTGGCTGCATAAAAACCAGGTGTAATGCCAAACAACGTCTCCTGTAAGTTGCCAGTTCACACAGAGACTACCAATTAACTAATCACAGTCCTTATTTAGCACCCCAGTTACTTGTTTCAAGCTTTTTTTGCTCCCCAAATTTTTACAATTGAATGTGACATACAGTTAAAAAAGTTGAAAATCCCTGAGGTAGTGATAATCTGATAGTGAGTGATATTCAGAGACAATTTGCAAATGGCTTTCGTTTTTTATTATATGTTGTAATTTGAGTTATTCAGCAGCTCTTCAGTTTGCAATTTGAGCAATCTGGTTGCTAGGGTCAACATTACCCTAGCAACCACGCACTGACTTGAATAAGAGACTATAATACAAAGGGCCTCCGTAGAAAAAGAAGAAATAACAACTAGCAATAACAATACATTTGTAGCCTTACAGAGTATTTGTCATTCCATTTTCAATTTGAAAGAGTCAGAAAAGAAGACAAATAATAAAAAATGAAGACCAGTTGAAAAGTTGTTTTTAATTAGCCATTCTATAACATTTTAAGAGTTAAACCTAAATGTGAACCAACTCTTTATATCAAGGAAACATTTGAAAACTGACTCAGGGGCTGAGATGAAGCTGGATTGGAATTAGGCATCACTATATCGACAATGAATGATTATAATGAGTTAAGATTTAGCATTGCCATGGTCCCTGGTCTGGCCAATATCAGTGATCCCCATAACCAGCTTTACACTGCCATGTCTTTGTACCCTCATATTGCTGATAAAGGTTCCAGTTTTCAGGTAAGCCAATAACAGACCCATGCTCTGTATCATGTAATTCAGAATCAAACCTTTGCTTCAATAGGAAATATGAATAATAAACTTATCCTCTGCAGCAGCTGAAAACTAACTCAGAGCAGAGGGCAGGGAGACTATAAAAAATAGTGCACTGATGTGTGACTTTTGGCAGAGGAAGGCTTGTGAGAAACATACAGAGTAATGCCAATGTCAATACAAGGGCACATTGAATAGAGGAACTCACCGTTAGCTTTGTCTTGTCCAGCAGAAAACATGAATTCCACTGAAGCATCCTCTGGGAATCTGTCATCTTGAGAGTAAGGAAGAGAAAAGTCAATGTGTGCATAGTTTATCCATGCTTGGGTGACATGTGGGTTTGCACCTTGACTCACCTGTGAAGGCACAGTCCAGTTGGTCTTTGCTGAAGCTCAGATGTGTTTTATGGATGGTGCACGTGTGAAACTGCACCCTGAAAAGCACTTCCCTCTCGTGAGGCTTGCAGCGCTTGTGGTAGCATTTCACCTGTTGGGTTAATTGATCAGTATCAGTTTTTCTGTTTTACAACACTGCTTAGATCACCCCCTGTAGCAGTTGCAACCATTAGAAAAACTTAGAATACGCTGAGTTGACATCTGATGAGGTGGACTATTTGGTGCAGTAAAGCAAGGAGAAGGTGTCAATCCATGGCCATATCTATCTACTATGGTTATGAGTTGATTTGTTGGTTCTTCTTTGTATGAAAAATCTCCCAATTCACTTATGATGTGACATTTGATTTTTCTGTCTCGAACCCAATTGCATCTGCCGTTACCCAAATCAAGTTCAACCTATGCATGAGTTTCTATATTTGCATCTGATCCATCAGCTTCTCTGATGTCACAGAAGGGGGAGTGACAAGCAAATATACAAACAAGTGCCACCCTGTCACTACTGGAGTTTGGAAAACGCAGACACACCATTAGTGAATGCGGAAAGGTAATGGAGAAGATGGTCTGGCAGCGATATGGCCCACCACATACCTTTGCAGGCAAACACTCTTTCTGAACCCACCTATTGGGCGGGGGGGGGGGGGGGGGGGGCAGGCTGATCCACTCATCACTACAATACACCATATTGATCAGTGTGTGGTATATTGGCAGTTTAGAAAAGGCTTCCTGCTGCTCTGTTAATGCCATTGTGTACAGTAGTAGGACTTTGACACAGTGTAGAAATGATAGGACCTGCAGATTCCTATCATGCCAACCAAGCATTCAGTAAAATTGTCCATACACTTACCCATTCATATGATTGTGTATGCTGACCTGCCAATACTGGTCTGTTTGAAGACCAGTTCTCTGCCAATGCACCATATCTGCTGTAATATGATTAAGTGAAGAAGAGGCTCTATGCCTCACCAATATAAATGTAGCCATACCATGTATTTATCCCTTTGTATCCTATCCATCTGTTTGGCCTGTGGGTTGATAATTTTTTAGTTAGTGTACCTTGTCATGCGTAGCTGGCGTTAAGCTATCCTGGCATTCAGACACAATGACCATTAAAAACCATGACTTGAGTGGAAGGCTATTTTTGTATAGATGGATAAATAGCCAGCATGTTTTCCTGTAAGTTAATTCTATATCCTCACCATGATGTCCCCTTTCAGTAGTAGTGCTGGTTCCAAGCTGATGCACAGCTGACGCTTTTGAGGTGTCGTTCCTCCATGACTTGAACTAGGAAATAACAATTATTATTATAATTATCAACAATTATTAACCTCAAGTCCAACATATATATATGACAGATGGAGGCAACACACAGCAAATATCACACTCACTAGATTCCAGATGTGTAGACCAACTGCATGGACTGGTAGATCTTTAAAAAAGGACAGAATCCTGAAGAAGGGAAGCAGATAAGGTAATTCGAAAAATGCCTTCCAAGGATGGTATAAGACTCATGTGTGCATTAGGCCTCCTCATTTTGCAGATACAGTATACAATTCCCTGCATACTCACCACAAAAAAAGGTGGAAGTTGCATGGATATTCTTTAACATGATAACAGGGAATATAGTGACATAACAACAGGCACAGCAGCCCCAGTGGCTGACTAGGGGTTAGGGACATAGAGAAGGGCCCTCACAAACCCATCATTTCATAATATGAGTGCCACTTCACAGTATTCCACTTTTACTGAACATTCCTTTGACTAATGTGATAGGATTATAGTGACTGACAAGTGACTGACAAGTGTAAAGGACAAGTAAATCACTGGCACAACAAGGGAAATGCTAGCAGGGAAACCCTTGCTCGTTTATTGCGAATGCAACGTTGCAAGCAAGGGTTTCCCTGCTAGCATTTCCCTTGTTTTGCCATGGTTTACTTGTTTTCTACAGTACTTTGGAGGTCGCCAATTCCTCTATCATCGAGCACCGGGGAGTCGCATTGCATGGACGGCCAGGGTGTGCAAGTGGCCACCCCGATGTTCCTTACTTGGCTGGTTCCTTAAATCCCAAATTATATCAGTATTCTAAATGTAACCGCTCAAGTCAGGTCAGTGCCAAGCAGCTGTCGGCCATATGCAAGTATTGTTACTGGTATGCGCACACCACAAGGGAAACCAGCTGACTCGGGTCTGGGGATCTGCCTTCCGATCTACAGTATGGCTTCAGGGAAATGAGAAATTGCAGGAAAAAAATGTGATCTCTTTATTATTATTAACATACACTGAAGTTGCTTATCAGTCTGTATCCCACTAAGTCCCATTTTCATTTTGGTTCTTCCAGCAACTGTTTTCTATAGCTATCCCTCAACTTAGCTCATTCAGATGAGGCCTTCATGCCTGAGTCACTCCATTGTTACCTTGTCTTGTTTTTGGGATGATTGTCCTGCTGAAAGATGTAGTTTTGTCCAAGGTTCCCCTGCAGTATTTACATGTATTTTAGACTATCCATGTTTATCTTAAGAAAACGTTCAGTCCCACAGAATAAAGCTACCACCACTATACTTCACTGTATCTATGGGTCAACTATATGAAGAACTCTGCATAACACCGTAAGTGAAAATAGATTAACCAAATCACTGTATCCCCCCCCCCACTGCTGAGATCTGCCCTTGTAATAGTGGTAACCTGAACTAAACTGTGCCATACTTGTAAGATCTTTGTTGGATTAAGTGTAGCATTCTAATATCTGAAACAGGGACGTGACATCTGCTCTGCACCAACCGCTCCCAGCTACAATTCCAAGTATCCTCAGCTAACACTTCAAGCATCTTTATAATAATTACCGCCATCTGTCTGCAGGGCAGGAATGACGGGCAGCATCACACATTGAAGAGAGAGCATGTCACTGCTGATTTTAATGGTGCCAGACAGCAGGCCTCCAAAATAATTGATATACCTGTGTGGAAATAAATGTAGAATGTTTAGAAAAAAAATTAGACTGGTGTCAATATATACCCTCAATCGGGGAGGGGGGGGTCAACAACCTATTTTACCCGTGAGCCACATTTACATGTAAAAAAAGTTGGGGAGCAATGCAAGCATAAAAAATGGGTAGTGCAAAATAAGGGCTGTGATTGCCCATTTGGTATGGCCCCTATATGGAATGGCAGCCTACAGGAGGCTCTGTTTGCAAGTCACCTGGCTCTTATGCAACCAAAGCAAGCCAGGAATTCAAAAATAAGCACCTGCTTTGAGGCCACTGGGAGCAACATCCAAGGGGTTGGTGAGCAACATGTTGCTCGCGTGCCACTTTTTGGGGATCACTGCATTATTGTATGTTTCCCTTTTCATGGAAGGTTACCAAACTGTGAGGGTGGGACCCCTTCTAGGGTCCAAAAAAAGATGGGGGAGGGATAAGATTTGAGGTGCATTCTGATTAGGCCTTCTAGCAAGCAACAAACTGTAGCCTAATGTTCTCATATATCTGAAGACATTTTTTAAACAAGAGGCCAGTTGAGTGGCATGAAAGATCATATAAGTACAATTATACAATACATTGCTAACTAACTGTTTCCAAATAGTGGGCCAGTTATTCACTATGCTACATGTTCAGAGGGGCAGATTATACTAAAATGATGATGTCTTTCAATGAAGCCAACAGAGCTCTTGAGCAATTGGACTCTTTTTTACTAATTAATCTGAATATTTTTGGATTCATTTATGAAGCTTCCTGGTAAGTGTAAAAGAACTCTTGTTTCTGCTGTTCTTTCTAACAGGAAACAGGCTTTCTGATAAATAGTCTGTCGTTCTTGATAACAGGATAAGGACTGATGGAGGAATAATCTGCTCTCACAGGAAGAGCTTCCACTATCCCAATACTGTTTGTTATTACAGTGCAGAGTTTGGCCATTTTTATATGGATCAAGAGAACTATTTCCCGAGGCGACAGCAAATTTCACTTTTTCCCCTCCCATCACTGACCTGCGCTGGGATGGATGCAGAGACACGGAGACCTTATCTTCACAGAACTTTCTCATGGCCAGAGTGCTGAGAGCCTGATCTGCACTGTAGGCAGAGGAAAGGGGGAGTGTGAGTGCGGGAAAAGCCAGAGCACGAAAGGAAGGGAGAGACAAATGTCAAGAAAAAGAGCAGCACGAGTGGAGGAAAGGCAAGAGGGTGGCAGGAAAACGAGGCAGAACACAAACACAAAAGAGAGATATATGTAAAAGCAGAGAGTTTTGTTGAACAATATACCCCTTTTATCCTTGTCATTTCCTTGTGGGGTCACACGGTTACGTGGAGCTAGGGGTAAATGCTCTCTCTGTCCAAACTATAAACACTATGCATAGGAAAAACTCTTTCTCTAGTGCTTTAATTACTGATGATTTCTCCTTATAATATACTGTAGGAGAACATTGGCCCTTTTAATGTTTGAATGGGGGAATCAAAGCTGTAACACAGGTGTGTCAAACTCAAATACACAGTGGGCCAAAATTTAAAAAATGCTCCAAGTTGAGGGCCGGACAGGATAAAAGTTCATCTATGTCTGGGGTCAGGCTCTGAGCTGAGGAAATCCTCAGGATTGAGTGAAGGTGTTTGTCAGTAAGACGACTTTTGTGTGAAGTTTTGTTTATGTTCATCAAAGAGAACAGGTGTTCACACAGGTATGTACTGCCAAACATAGAGAGCATTTCAGCAGCTTGGGTATGCAGCTGAGGCATTGTGTCAGGATGAAACGCGCCCACATAATCATATTTTGCCGTGTGTCACTACATTGGAGCTCAATTTGGAGGTCTGATGGTGCGTTTTCCACGTCAGTTGCAAATGTATTACTGAACAGTTCAAAACTTTTTCTTTGGGCTTCAAAGACAGCAAATCGGTGTGTGAATTTGGCACCAAGTTTGCTGAGTTTTTCAGCAAACTGTGTACTGGGGAACCTCGTGATATATACCTGCACTTTCTTGGTTTGGCAGCATGGAAAATGGCAGACATTTTCTTGCTGCATCTGCATCTCCCATAGGCACAGCTTGTTTTAAAGGCCCTCGCTGAAGCGTACATTTCTGTGATTACATGGTCCCACCCTTGAAGTTGTGTGCATTTAGATGGCTCATGATGTCACAGAAATGCCAACTCACACAGACACTTTTTGTCCCGGCGCTGATTTGTCTTTCCCTTTGCTTTCCATAAACTCACAGATCTCCGTGCGCAACTTGAAACATATTTTCAGCACTTTTCCTTGGCTTAGCAACCACACCTCTGCGTGATAGGGCAACTCACCATATTCTAAATGTAACTCCTCCAGAAAAGCCTAGAACTGGCTTTGATGCAGTGATAAGCTGTCCGTTCACCTACGCCATTTTCCTCCTGCATCTTCTCCCAGATCCTGCCAACCAATCCACTTTTTTGATTGCACATCATGGGTGCTCCATCTGTGGTCAGGCCCACAAGTTTATCCCAAGGCAACCCTAATTCATTCACACTTTTGGATACCTCCTGAAAGATATCCTTTCCTGTAGTTGTGCCATGCATTGTGTGTAATCCCAAAAGTTCCTTTGTTACGCACAAACTTGAATCCACTGACAGCTGAGCAGTATCAGAAATGTTGTTGCTCTCATCCACAGCAAGGGAGAATGCAATGAAATATTTTCCCTCTTCCATCAGCTGTTGTTGCAGATTGGTGGAAAGCTGGTTTACACGATCAGCAACAGTGTTTCTGCTCAGGCTCATATTTAAAAATGCTTACCTTTTTTCCGGGCAAACAACGTCACAAACTTTTATCACGCAATTTTTGACAAATTCTCCCTCTGCTGCCACAATAAAACTGGCCTTTACAACAGCCTCGCTTTGTGATTTGATATTTCTGAGCATGGCCTGCTGTGTCATCAGACTTCTTTTTAACTCTTCTACCTTCTGGAGCCTTTGTTTCATGTCCACATCCTTGTAACTGTCACAGTGTTTTGTTTTGTAGTGTCTTCTTATGTTATATTCTTTCATTACAGCTGCACTGAAGACAAACAGCTTTGCCCTTCATATCCGTGAACATGTTCTCTGCCTCCCACCTTCTTTGAAAACCCCTGTTTTTAAACCCACCTTCCGTTTAGCTGCCATTGTTCAGGGAGAGGGGTAACACTAGCATCACAGGTAAGCTGCTGATAGACAAGAGGAACAGGGACTCGCTCACCCTTGATTGATGTTGCGTCGCACCAGCAGTGCATTGGGGGATTTGCAGTTCTAATAGTGTGGAGGCCATATACCAGCGGGCCAGATCTAATAATAATTATAAATTATCATGCAGGCCAAAGATAATCATGCAGGCCAAAGATAATAATAATCATGCAGGCCAACAAGATATTGTTATCATTATAAAGTTTATAATGTATGATGTATACAAAGGCTGGTTATAAAGCAGGGAAGATAGCCCCTTGAATTCAGAGGGCATTACCAAAGCTGGACATCCCTATTTTGTTTAAGTTGAGGCCTTGTACCTTTTTGGGAAGCTCTCAAAAAAACATTACAGAAAGTTCTGGAGAAAAATGTGATGCCCACCTTGCAGATACTTTGCTATAGTGCATGTAGGATGCAATGACAACTCCCGTTTTCCCATGATTTCCCTATGGAGAAAAAAGAAGGCAAATTAAATGCAATTCACACAATCCCACATTTACAACACTGTCCCCTGACACCAACTTTGCTGACAATATACAGGTATATTGTACATTTATTGCCCCTTTCTCTTAAGCTAGCAATATACAGAAAGATTAATTCATTTGCCAGTTCTGTTAGAAAAGAACCCAGTCAAAGACCCAATGCAGTGTTTGCCAACTGGGATTTGCAAGCATGCTCAATGGATATCTGGAATATCCTCAGTCAGATATTGGTTGGACATAAACATTCTCTTGTACACCACCCAATGGTACATAATTTTGCTGATGGAAAACATTCAATAGGATTCCCTTCCTCCATAGTGCATTACAAGTTCTGTCTAATCAACAGTAATATGTGTGTATTTGGGGAAGATATAAACCCTGTATGTATGCAAGTGGTTTGTGTCTAGTTGCTCTACCCTTCCCTAAACTAGTTTTTATCTTAAATACATGACTCTTTCCCACAGTTACAACCTACACTACAATATACAACACCATCTTGCCTTACAATATATATTTCCTACACTACTGTTCTGTGGTCCCACAAACCCTGGGCCTGTGTTGCATGCTCCTATTCATGGGCCCCTAAAGATGGCTCTGCCCATTGTTGCTTGGTTAGAACCAATTCTGCTTGGGTTAATGGCAAATTCAATTGGGCTTTGAGACTGGATACTATGGAGAATGTAGGAAGAAAACATAAGCTGTGTGCTGCATTTAACCTTTGCATAACACTCACTACTAGAGAAGGAAGTCAAATATCAACACATGTAATTAACTGTTTCCATAAACAAATAAGCCAGGCTAATGAGCAAACTAGGTGGTCCACATTGTCTTTAACTGCTTTTGCATTCAATTATTGTAATGTAGAAAGGTGAGAATTCTGGTGCAGAGCGACTTCCTAAAATGTATGAAAAGAAAATATTTAGTTCTTTTCTGCTTTTCCTTTGCCTATATTGAATATGGGAAAATCACCCTGCACCCCATCTCACTGCCTTTATAGCTGGTGGAGGTGACCTATAGCTTGTAGAATTACAACAAAAATATCTGGCGGGCCCTTTACTGCTAAATACATAATTCCACTCAATCGAAATTGCTGCCCACATTTGCTAAAAATGTCCTGAGACTCTGTACCACACAAGAACTGCACTAAAAGGGGGGCACTAAAAAAGGGGGGGAGACTACAGTTCTCTTTGAGCATGACATATATAATGGGGGTGTACATTGCAGGTTTATTAACAATGCATCCTTGAATCAAATACAAGTTATATAGAAACATCTCTGTGAACTGAATGATGCTTAGTAATTGCTGAAACTCTACTTTGCGGTTGGTCATTTTCTAGGAATACATAATTCAAAATTAGTGGCATTTTAGGAATTAAACTATTCCAGATGATTCCCTGAAAATCAGCATACTTGCCAGTATGTTATAATATACAGTATTCCACATGTTAACCATACTGAGAGTGAAGTGGTGATGAAGGTAAGCCAATATGGACAGTATGTCTAGACTATATGTCTATACATGTACAGCATGTAATATGTTCATATTTTATAAATAAATGCAATAATAATTATAACTGGCCAAATAAAGACCCCCCTAAAACCATAATGTGTTTTCCCCCTTCTACTCATTACCTTGCAATGCAGGACCACCACATGTTGAGGGTCTTGTGCCAGCCAGGCCTCCATGGCTTTACAGATGGAGCAGATAACATCCAGTGGGGGTGCATGGCCGTCTGGCCAAAAAAAGTCTTGCATCTGAAAAGTAGATGAAAAGGAAGTGACCCTCACAATGACACATTGTTACTGTGTAAAAGCTCTGACTCACTAACACTGAGATCATGTGATAATAAGCTGAATTTTAAACTACTACGAGCAAGGAAAAGGGAAAAATATTGGAAAAAAATCAGTACAGTGCTTTTACTCATAACGCATTGCAACTCTTTGCAACTGCGCTGGCGTACTTTAGCTCCAATTTAAATCAGCCCCATTGATCGTTAATATTATTACTAATGTGTTACCAATATCATCATCTGCCCGCCAACAGCCTTGACTGTCAGTGGATGATGGGTAGAGTTGTCAGCTGGCAGGAAAAAAAAAGATGCTTGATAGATGGTAACCCTAATGTTGGGTGACTACACGTTCGGCTGCCCTGATAGGAAGCATTTTTGACACTATCTTGTCTTGTGCAAGCAATATGCCACATTGGCAGCCCCTTCCCGGAAGAAAGATATATTGGAGGGTCATAATGGATTTTCGTTACTGCCCCAACACATAATTGTTGCCCTGCCACTTAAAAGACAGCCCTGGCACTATAATGCAGTCAAAGTTGCTTACCTTAGGATTGAGTTTGGCAATATCATGTCTCTTCCTGGATAGGTTAAAAAGCTGAGGAAGAGAAAAGACAACCAGTGGAAAAACATTTATTTTTGGGGTGCAGCGAGGCCTCTTTGGCATATATTTACATTTATTATCCAGAATACTTGTGACCTAGGGTTTCTGGATAAGGGAGGTTCAGTAATTTTGATCTCCATACACTAAAATGGACTTAATGGGAGATGGCTTTCCTGTAATACAGAGCTTGCTAAACATTGGATTTCCAGATTAGGAAACCCATACCTGTAAACTCCTACTAACCCCACAGTGTATGCTGCCCCTTTCTGCCTGACCTTACCAGGTATTTATCCTCATGTTTGGATTTCAGCATGCTCGCTACTTCCCGCAGGTTGGCGCGGTAGCGCTGTTCCTCTAGATTGTTTGGAAAAAAGACACTGATAATGCGTTCTGTGATGTACGTAAGATCCAGGTCATAGCTGCGCTGGATTACATGGTCCAAACTGAAATTTCTGAAGCAAAATAAAGAGAAAATCAGGTATTGCACTGTTATACCTACTCACTTTTAAACACATGGATCCATTTCATTGTTCAAGACTATTGTTCTATTGTAAATTGAGGACCTGTAAAATATGTCAATAATCTAACAAAGCTGGATTCCAAAGTCCCCAACATTAGGAATATTCTTGGCCAGTGATCCCCAACCAGTGGCTCGGGAACAACATTTTGCCCATCAACCCCTTAGATGTTGCTCCCAGAGGCCTCAAAGCAGTTGAAACAAATTCCTGCTTCTGTTATAAGTAAATGAACTGTAGATCTCAATTCAAGTTTGTTTAGCTCTCAAAAAGTGCCACCCCGTACAGAAACACAGCTAATTTATTAGTTTGACAGAGCACAGCTGTTGTGCAGGACGTATGCCAGTACCATCAGAATGTTCCCTCACCTTGGCAGAGAGCTTCTCTGTTTGATGTTCACAGATTTTGTGGAACCCTAAAAAAAGAGAGAAAATTAAAAGTTATATTACACATTATTTTTATTTCTACTCCTTTTTTATAGTTGCAAAACTCATGCTGTCCTTCCATACACTGCAGTTGAATTTAACCAAAAAACCCTAGTTCCCAAACATTCTGAATAACAAATCCCATATCGCTCTCTCTCTCTTTCTAATATATCTATATATATATACATATAGTGAATAAAGTACCCCCTCTTGTAAAATATAAGGTTATTATAAGTTATTAAGGAGGCAGAGTGTTTTTATAAGGTCACGGAAGTCCTTACAGTGAGTACTTTATTTATTATAATACACAAGTTTCAGTGAGTCATGTGACAGAAATGACATCACTAATCTCCAATTATAATTAATTACAACACTAAGCACTGTTTATATAGTAAATAAAGTATACAGGTCATGGAACTCCAAGGTAACTTCTAATATCCTCATATTTTGCAACTGGGGGTACTTTATTTATTATAATACACAAGTTTCAGTGAGCCATGTGACAGAAATGACATCAGAACTCACCGTTTATAACTGATGACATCAGAACTCACCGTTTATAAGGATATCATTTACAAGTTATACATGGCTTTTGTGTATTATAAGGATATAATTTACTGGATATTCATGGCTCTTGTGCAATGTATATATATATATATATATATATATATATATATATATATATATATATATATATATATACACATATATATACACACATATACAGGTATGGGAACTGTTATCCAGAAAGTTCTAAATCATGAGAAGACCATCTCCCTCACAGACTCCAATAATTCATATTTTTTAAAATTATTTTTCTCTGTAATAAGGAGACAGTACCTTATATGTAATCACAACGTAGTTATAATTGTAGGAGGCAAAACCCTCCTATTGGGTTTAGGTAATAGTTTCATAATTTTTAATAGCCTTACAGAAAAAACCCAGGTCCCGAGCATTCTGGATAACAGGTCCCTTATTTATCTGTGCTGTCCCCATCCACACCCTGCATATACTTCTAATGGGATGCATTGTTTGGATTAACAATTTGTCTCCTAAAAGGGCATGTAAAGGTAAAAAAATTAAATCCCATTTTTAATTTCTTTAATGAAAAAGAAATCGATCTTCAATATACTTTAATTAAAAAATGTGTGCAGTGAAATACTCCATTCATTTACTGCTGTGGATAGGAATTCTCAGACGGTCTCTAACTGCTGGGCAGGAAAACAATCATACTTTTGAACAGCAGGGGGAGCCCCCGCCTTACTTCTCAGCCGTGCTTAGATTCCTAAGCGGCCCAGATCACACTGAACATGTCCACAGTCTTAGTCTTGCAAAGATGTATAACAAAGTTACAAGATGACAGCCCCCTGTGGCCAACTTTGAAAGCATAAATCATTTGTTTGATTAGGCTTGTGGTGCAGTAAGTTCATGTTTATGTTTAGTATACAAAATATAGCATTTCTAGCCTTATTATATGCTAGACTTTCCTTGTCCTTTAAAGTTACCAGGGCAGATGGAAATGTACTGCCTGTGGCAAGTGTGCCTCAATGTAAAACCCATACTAAATAAATATGTTTTATAGGGTCAGGTCCATACAGTATATTACAGCCCAGTCACTTGATTAGGTGATTAGGTACTAATTTCTTATTTCGTAAGAGCCATGAAAGGCTGGAAACCCATGAAAGTCATACAGTGTAACAGGGTTGGCAGGAGAAGAAAGATTCTAGAAGAAACAACTCTAAAAAGAGGCTTCTACTTTATGTAATATCTCCATGATAAGATGTTCCTTTGTGGAAGGCCAGTCAGCGATTCTGAACTTCATGGTGTGTATGTGTGTGAGTTTCTGTTGTTAAATAGAGGAAGGTGACCCCTTACAGTTTTATGGCACTCTTACGGTTTCCCTTTCTTTTTATTGATTCTCTCTCCCCTGTTTCTGGGACCCTGTCATTCTCTCCCAAGCTTTAGCCAAGAAAAACTTCACAGAGAAATCCAGCCCTGTCCTGTTCATTTCCATCAGCCTCCCCCTCCTCCCTGCTCCATTAACCCGTCATCTGCACGTGCACAAATGCAAAGCTGCTCACCATGTGCTGGATGCTGGGTCCCGGGGCCGTCCTTCTCCTCTGTACATGAGAGGAACATGTTAGTGATCTCAGCAAACCAAGGACATTGCAAATAGCTCAGCCATTCCCCAGTCAATATATTGTTTTAATACCAAGCATTCCATGGAAGCTAACAGCCCATGCACAAACTGACAGACACACTAAAGGACTGTCCCTTTTGACCTAGCCTGCTTTTTCCCATAACCAAGAGACCATTGTCATAATCTAATAGGGATGGCCTTTATGACTCAACGGAGGAACACAACCTCTGAATCACAGCAATAAAGCACAATAAGACAGACCCACTAAAGCTAAATGCACCCATAGAGTACATGTAGGTTCCTTGACATTACTAGGAGGCAGATTGGCTTCTGCAAGATGTTGGGTGACAATCAGCTGACTAGCGCAGTATTTTATTAGATGTACCCAAAACCACCAATATTTGCAACTCCATGAGTACCTTTTCTCGGTTTGGTTAAAGGGATACTGTCATGGGCCATGCCAAGTTTCAAAAGAGTAAACAGATTATTTTATATTCAATTTTGAAATCTGACATGGGGCTAGACAAATTGTCAGTATCCCAGCTGCCCCCAGTAAGTGACTTGTGCCTGCACTTTAGGATGGAACTACTTTCTGGCAGGCTAGTATCTTGCACCCGAAAGCGCTAAAGTCGCCGGCCCCTATTCACAAGCGGCAATGCATTTTTTAAAGTCACTCGAAATTGCGGCGTGTGAATAGGTGCAGGTGACTTTAGTGCAAGAGACTAGCAAGCCATTCAGGGAGATTAGTCGCGGCGATTAGTCGCCAGGCGACAAATCTCCCCGAAATCTTCCCGTGTGGCCTTACCCTTAATGTAACTGAATGGGTCTCAGTGGGCCTTGGCTTTTACTATTGAATGTTCTGCCAGGCAGCTGTTATCTTGTGTTAGGGAGCTGTTATCAGGTTACCTTCCCATTTTTCTTTTGTTAGGCTGCTGTGAGGGGGGGAGGGGCGGTGGGGGATATCACTCCAACTTGCATTACAACAGTAAAGAGTGACTGAAGTTTATCAGAGCACAGGTCACATGACTGGGGGCAGCTGGGAAACTGACAATATGTCTAGCCCCATGTCAGATTTCAAAATTGAATAAAAAAAAAAATCTGTTTGCTCTTTTGAAAAATGGATTTCAGTGCAGAATTCTGCTGGAGCAGCACTACTAAGCGATACATTTAGAAAAAAAAACATGTTTTCCCATGACAGTATCCCTTTAAAAATGTTGTGTTTCAGCAATTTGAGTTCCAAGCAAGCCTTGCGTAATACACCCAAGAAAAATCTTAATCTGAGATACAACATTGTTGGCTGGCAATCTGCCATCTTTCTTGGCAAGTCGTCAGCAAGATGAAGTCAGAAAACACAAGACTTCACAATAAGTGAAAAACAAAACAGAATCAACAAGGAAAAACAACTTATATGCAAACCCAGCTCCTGATATCCAATCCATCCATCCATAAAGCTATATGCAAAAGGACTTACCATATCAGCTGGTGGGGGGGTGGAGCAGCCAGGAATCACCTAAAAACAAGAAAAGAATGTCAGAGTCATAACAATGGGTACAGTGGTCCTGTCCTCCTTACAATTACTTAAAGGGATCCTGTCATGGGAAAAAAAAAATTTCAAAATGAATCAGTTAATAATACTGTTCAAGAAGAATTCTGCAAAAAGAGCGAACAGATTTTTTTATATTTCATTTTCAAATCTGACATGGGGCTAGACATATTGTCAATTTCCCAGCTGCCCCAAGTCATGTGACTTGTGCTCTGATAAACTTCAATCACTCTTTACTGCTGTATTGCAAGTTGGAGTGATATGCCCCCCCCCCCAGCAGCCTAACAACAGAACAATGAGAAGGTAACCAGATAACAGCTCTCTAACACAAGATAACAGCTGCCTGGTAGATCTAAGAACAGCACTCAATAGTAAAAACCCATGTCCCACTGTGTACTATTCAGTTACATTGAGAAGGAAAACAACAGCCTGCCAGAAAGCAGTTCTCTCCTAAAGTGCTGGCACAAGTCACATGACCAGGGGCAGCTGGGAAATTGACAAAATGGCTAGCCCCATGTCAGATTTAAAAAATGAAATATAAAAAAAATCTGTTTGCTCTTTTGAGAAATGGATTTCAGTGCAGAAGTCTACTGGAGAAGCACTATTAACTGATGCGTTTTAAAAAAAAACATGTTTTCCCATGACAGTTTCCCTTTAAGGCTTAAAGGAAAGCTTTACCCCCAAGGCGAATATTTAAGCAACATATTTACTATCAATTTATATATTAAGTGGCATATTAAAGAAACTTACAAAACTGGTATATATAATTACGTAAATATTTCCCTTTTCCATCTCTTGCCTTGTGTGCTCCCTCAGAGATCACCTGACCAGAAATATTTCAACTCTAACTGTAACAGGAAGAAGCATGGAAGCAAAAGACACAACTGTCTGTTAATTAGATCATGTGACCTAACTTTATAGTTTGTTTGCACCGTGAATCCTACAATCCCAGGGGGTGGCCCTTATTTTTAAAAAAGGCAATTTTCTATTTAGTATTACCCAATGGCACATATTACTAAAAAGTATATTATTATGAAAATGGTTTATGTACATGAAGCAGGGTTTTACATATGAGCTGTTTTATGCAATATCTTTTTTTAAGAGATCTACATTGTTCGGGAGGTATAGTTTTCCTTTAAGCAGTGGGTTGTCCTATCAATCATGTAAACTCCTTATTCTTACAGAAGATCTTAGCACTGACTTGTTAGATGCAGATGGTGATGAAACTGGAAAATACTGTTCTTATTACAGTGAAGGGATATTGCTAATAAAAGTAAGTATATAATGATGGCAATTCTTGCAGTGAAGTTATATTTACATGTATTAAGTGCTGATAGATTAGTTAGTGTTCATATGAAGCATACTGTAGTGCAGTAGCCTACTCCTCAGTAAGCCATGGTCTAAACTTTATGTGAGAGATAATTAGTCAGCTTAATTCATAGGCACATTCATCAAGATTGCAACTCTATATATAGATGGGGAGCTGCCCACCCAGGGCTGGGACAGAAGGCCCATTCACACCCACTCTCTCCACGTATGGAAATACAAGTACCTTGTCTTGCCTGCAGCTCTGTATGAGTGAAAAAAATATCCACATTCTGCTTTTCAGCCATATCACTGATCACAGACCTTACTATAAGGTCCAGGTTGTCCAGCATGTGGCTCTCCAGCACTTGCTGAAGCATTCAAATAATAGTGGACGCTAGAGAGAGAGAGCACACCCAGTGTATCCCAGAAGTACAAGAGAGAGAGAGAGAGAGCAAACCCAGTGTATGCCAGAAATACAAGAGAGAGAGAGAGAGAGAGAGAGAGAGAGCAAACCCAGTGTATCCCAGAAGTACAAGAGAGAGCAAACCCAGTGTATCCCAGAAGTACAACAGAGAGAGAGAGAGAGAGAGCAAACCACTGGGTTTGCTCTCTCTCTCTGAAGAGAGAGCAAACCCAGTGTATCCCAGAAATACAAGAGAGAGAGAGAGAGAGAGAGAGAGAGAGAGCAAACCCAGTGTATCCCAGAAGTACAAGAAAGAGAAAGAGCAAACCCAGTGTATCCCAGAAGAACAAGAGAGAGAGAGCAAACCCTGTGTATCCCAGAAGTACGAGAGAGAGCAAACCCTGTGTATCCCACAAGTACAAGAGAGAGAAAGAGCAAACCCAGTGTATCTCAGACGTACAAGAGAGAGAGAGCAAACCCAGTGTATCCCAGAAGTACAAGAGAGAGAAAGAGCAAACCCAGTGTATCCCAGAAGTACAAGAGAGCGAAAGAGCAAACCCAGTGTATCCCAGAAGTACAAGAGAGCGAAAGAGCAAACCCAGTGTATCTCAGACGTACAAGAGAGAGAGAGAGCAAACCCAGTGTATCCCAGAAGTACAAGAGAGAGAGCAAACCCAGTGTATCCCAGAAGTATAAGACTTCCTCCAAGATTTGTGTTAAGATGCAATGCCATATCTCATAGGAAGCCATCAGCAATTGGCTTTCATCGGGTCTACAAATCTGCTCATAATGCAGGTATTACTAAAAAAAAACTCTATGACATTAGAACCAACAGGGAGAAATAGCAAACGAGGGAGAAGAATCATATTGCAGTTACCTTGCCTTCACATTTTTTATGACTTGTTATCTTGCACACTGAAAAACATAAGAGACACATACATCATAGTACAAAGCAAGTGGCCTAAGAATATAATGCTATAAATATTTTAGACAAAGATAACACAAAATAGTTCCCTACTACCTGCACAAGGAATGGAAACCTTTCTTTATTTATATCTATAGGTCTGCCCAAGTTTTACTTTATATCCTTTTAGTTATCTTTCTTTAAGGTGGCCATACACTGGCCAAATGCCAAGGCCCATTGTCTCACTGTCCAACTAGACATGAATAGTGATATTCATATACCGTAGTTCCGAATAAGAATCTGCGGAAGGAGCAGATAGGCTCCTTTCACATCCTCATTTCCCAGTGTACTATGGACTTCCCCACATTTTGCCCCAGCAGATGCATATTTCAGTTTACACAGATCAACTGCAATCAGATTAAATGGTACAATAATCTGCTAAAACTGATCTGAATTAGTTGGCTAATGTGATTTCATGCAATGACTTCCTTTGCTTAGTTTCAGCTCAGTAGGATAGGCAAATGGTGCAGGGCAGCCTTCAGGGGTACAGCCATAAGCCTAGGAATAAGTTCCCATTAAGCACTGTTTATTATAGCACAGGGGATCCATATATTACACTTGAACAGGGCCCCTATAAAAATGGGTTTCTAAATGTGACCCTGCAAGGGAGTTTAACTTGGGAATCATTAATGGCATTGGAGCATAATTGAATAAATGCAATGCCACATGTTCTGTAGGACACTGTTCCTAATCCTTCTGTGCTTTTTCCTCATGAATCATCCAAAGACTGAATTAGTATGAGACAAGCCCAGCAGTGTGTGTGACTGAGACACAGATTAATACTCATGCACATCAATGGAAGTTTCACTCATGTATTCCCAACTTCAATGTGAGCATTCATGTACTGCTGTTAGTGGAATACATTTTTTCCATCTCCTTCAAAAGCCTCAGCTATTTCACTGACCACAGAAGCTGTAATATATTTTCCAGGCCTGCAGAGTATTCTCCTGCTTCCTACAGCCAGCATTGATTTGACTAAATTGCTCTCCTAGGCTCCAAGGTGTGAATGTCAGGAAGTGATATGCCCAGGGTACCCCCCTACTTCAGCTCCTTGAGTTTAGGCAGATGCAGATCTCTAGAGTTTAGTACAGTAGATCCATAGAGGGGAAAACCAAAACTAAATGTCCTCAGGGCTGAACATATAGCAGTAGGCAAGCTTTTGTATTGCACAATATCAGGGGCTAACAGAGTAAGCTGTGGATCACAAACTGGGACTGGTGTGAACAGGGCCGGATTTACATAGCGGTGCCTCTAGGCCTGTTGCCGTTCATCGCCCCCATACTCTGCTTCATTCACAAATTCTCATCATGAGGACTGGAGCAATGGGGAATGGCGCATGGGAAATTTAAAAAAACAATTGTATCTCCTGCGTATCCCCAATGTTTCTGAACCAATATGGGTGTAGCTGGCCAGCATGCTGCCCCTTAAAGTCCTGCCACCCTAGGCCCGCCCGGGTGGCCTTTCCACAAATCCTGGCCTGGGTGTGAAGATGATTTCTCTCCTATGTTTTCTTGGAACGACTAGTGTATAAACAACATATAAACAAACCAGGAGGAGGAGGTAAGTATATAACAACAAGTAAGTCTCCCATTCATGGCTTGCTGGCTTTTTATTATACCAGTTCCATTACCCTTCTCCTGTAAACTGGACAGGGTGCAGGGATCTCATCTAAGTGATTAATGTCTAAAGAGAATAGGTGCATCTACTCTCCCTAGACTTCCCACTGTGTGAATCACCAAAACTAGTACATATGCACATGGTTGCCATCTTGTCTGGAAAAAAAATGCTAGCCTTCGGATCTGTTAAGCCTTTTTTCTTGTTAATGGCATTCACATGAAACAGATTTTTAACTGATCAAGCTGGTGATAAACACAGGTTGTAGGCTGCCCCACCGATTGGGGCTGTGGAATACAGTCTCATGACCATGTGGGTAAAGGGCAGATATCAATTAAAAATCTACCTGATCAACCCTCATATAAACTGTAGTTTACAACCATTCCTAGGTGAAAGCAGTCCTACCATTGTATCTCATTTTTTCACTATGGTATATAGCAGTGATCCTCACCTGGTGGCTCGTGAGCAACATGTTGCCTTGGATGTTACTCCCAGTGGCCTCAAAGCAGGTGCTTATTCTTGAATTCTAGGCTTGGAGGCAAGTTTTGGTTGCCAGGTGTACTGCCAATCAAGGCCTCCTGTAGGCTGCCAGTCCAAATAGGGCCCTTCAAATAGCCAGTCTTGGCCTTTACTTGGCACCCAGGAGTGTTTTTCCTGTTTGTGTTGCTCCCAACTATTTTTATATTTGAATGTGGCTCACAGGTAAAAAAAAGGTTGGGGAACCCTGGCCTATAGAACTGTATCTGCAACATGTTTGCTCTAACTGCAAGGAGATGGGAAGAAATGGAAATGTGACGTGTGTATGTTCTTTTTTATTTACTTCGACCAAAATAGAGCTGTTCGTACGCACTATGCTTCCTGCTTCATCCCTGTGGAATCAGCACATGTGTAGGTTATTGTTGCAATATTTCCTTTCACGTATTCCTGATCTAATAAAGATCTGTAGGGATGCGTACATTGGGACATAACAGGCTGACTTCTAAAACTCTTATTTTTGGAAATCAGCTCTTTCTGCTATCTCGGGTGCTCAACTTCCTCTATGGAGGCCAAACCTTTAGCTTATGTTGTCAAATATTCCTGAAACTTAAGTGAGCTCTATGTAGGTCCCACTAGCTTATATTTTATTTGTCAATTTCAGAAAATCTATGTTTTCCAGCAGATGTGATCACTTCCATCATGGTTCCTATCAAAAAAATGAAACCTAGTCTATTTTGCCTTATGCCTAGCTTGAACCCGTTGGGCATGGACCACATCCGAACAGATTTTTAATTATGTTTTTATTATATTATTATTAAAATAATTATCTGTATTATTATATCTGCATGATATCTGTATTATTTCTGGCCAAATATGAGTTTTATCGACCAAGTTTGCCCAGCCTTTAGGTGGCCATACACAGGGAGATCTGCTCGTTTAGCAAGTGGGCAATACCAGGCTGATCCAATCGTGGGCCCTAATGCCCAACGATCGGATCAAAATGGAGGTAATACAGGAGGTCGGATCATGGGACCCCATCAACAAACAGATGCGGCACAAACCAACGGGATTTTTTACCCAGCCCTATTGACATCTGCCCATAGGGGGGCCCTCAAATGGGCCAATAAGCTGCTGACTCGATCTGTCTGCAGCTTTTATCTCCCCGTGTATGGGGGCCTTTAAGGAGTCAAAGGACTGTAAGCTTTCAGGACACACAAACCCATTCATCAGGCAATTATCTCTGCATTGTATATGTTTAGCTTCTTACTTTGCCATTAAATACATTATTTCTATCCTATATCATTCTCTACACTAACCAGTATAATGTTAATGATTCAGTAGAACTCAGATCAGAGGCAAAAAGTGAATGTTTTGCTACATGTTTGCATCTGTAAGGGAAATCAAGGGATTTCCATGGTACATTTGATACTAGAAGAAGTTTGTATATGATGTGCAGCACTCTAGCAATAAATTTAGCACTGCCGCAATTTGGCAACCATACAATTCAATTGGCTTCCCATTCAAACAAAACAGATTATTAACATTTTTAAAGGCCAAAACTATAAAGGGGGGGGGGGTTAAGCAGTGCTTATAGCAAGGATTGTACCTTACCTACATGAACTAAGGTCGTGGCCAGCCAATAACAGCTTTGGGTTCCTGAGGTTCCTTTCTGCTCACTCATAGCTGGGTTGCTTTGCTCAGTTCTTTAAACGGGATTTAACCCAGTGCCACCACCTTCTAGTCTCCTGACACGATTTCTCAATCAGACTGCTGTGTCCATTATTTAGAAATAACATTCCTGTAGTTTCAGCTTTGAGTATTAAAGTGCTGGTCAAGTGTTTGTCTAACCTTCTCCCAGCCCTGCTTATCGGGGGCCAGTCATAGAATGGGTGGAGTCTGCCCAGTAGCATCTTACTAATCAGTGGCACAGCCTGGGTATACTTAACTGATTCCTCCCCGAGATGGATGAAAGAAAAAGATCTAAACAAGTGTAGCCTGAACAGTGATTTTGGATTTTTCTGCTGGTTATGCTACTAGTGGTACTAATGTACTACTTTGTACTTATGTAGTATAAACGTTACAGCTGCCAATCTAGCGGTAGCATAACACCAGTGGGAAAAATGTACTTTACCTTTATTGCTATGCAAGTGATCATGTTTTTCATAAAACCATGCCAAAATAAACTTCTGTAAATCAGTTACATTTATGGTATAAAGCCTGCCAAATGCCTACAAGCCATAATGTACTTTCACGGTTCCCCAGGGAAGCCCTTCTTCTCTCCCAGGATATAAGTATGGGGAGCAGGATCCTGGTGCATATGAAGAACCCTACATGCTCAATAACCATGCCCTGGGCATAGGAGAGGAGGGTACATTGCATAACTCCCAACATTTTGGAAATAGAAAGAGGGACAAAAAGAACTGGTGTGAGGAGCACTGCAAACGTTTTGTGGCCAAACCCCCAAATTACCATGTTAATTTTTTTGGCAAGTTATGAAAGTTTGAAAACCTGTGGTTTTTATGTGTTATTACAGTTTAGCTAATGAAGGTGATTTTCCCTTTAAGCTGTAAGTCACAGAATCCCCAAGAGACCTGCTTATCTTAAATTGTTACAATTGCTTATTTTCTTATCTTAAATTGTTACAAAAGTATCTAAGTGCACCCGCCAAGTGTTCTGGGCTCTCTACCAAAAGCCAGTTAAGTTTCAGAAGCTTTGTATCTTTTTCGACTGTTCAGTGCAGAAGATCAGAGATATTTTCAGTAACATCCGAGACTGTGGGCTGAGCTGTCAAAATCGGAACTGTCCAGCGAAAACAATGGGACGGTTGGGAGGAACGGGAGGCTGGCACAGGAGGCAGGGGTGTTTCCTGATGCCGCCCCCCCTCCTGCTCCGCGCTTTGAATTATAGCGTCGGAGCGGATGGAGGAGGGGCCACATCACTAGTGCAGCGAGCGATGTTGCGCTCGCTGCACTAGAAGAGCCGAATTACCATTTTAAAAAACAAAATTCGGCTCTTAAAAGTTACCAGAGGCGTCTTTTTGCCACACCTGGTAACTGGCCGCTCCGTGCCCCCCGAGGCAAGGTTCTCACCTTGCCTCATGGCTGGAGCGGTCCTGACAGGAGGAGTATCATGTTGTCTCTTTACAGTCTACTGCCACACAAAAATGGCTAAAAATGAGTTTGCAGTTCCATTAACTTCAGCTGTTTAAAATGCATCCAATAAACTTGCAGTATGATCAGAGGAGGAGAGCCAAAAGCTTGTTCAGATCTAAACAAAAAAATCCATTGGAAGAAGGCACATAAGGAACAGTGGGGCTCATGTACAGCATATGTGCAACATTGCCCCACTGCCTGATATATATAACAATCAATCCGATATTACCTAAAATGTTCTAACTTGTAGTAATCTGAGCAAAACTCATTACTGACTGTATACCAGCACATATGTAATAAATCAGCCCCATTATTTTGCCAATGAGTGCGAAGGCTACTTACTAGTTCCTTATGTATCGCAGTATGACAGGAGTAGCTGAACACTAGTACATATATCTATTTTGTTTTGTTAAACACTTACACAAATAGAATATCCAGAAAAGGTACTTTTTATTGCAATTGATTACAATTGTTGGCATTTCATATTTACTGTGCTGAATAAATTCTGTATCCAAAACACAGAACACAGATACACGGGTGCTACCTGCCCAGATGCTTGTTAGAGGTCAGACAACCAATAGGGTGCTTTTACACGATATCATGTAGAGAAGAAGACAAAAGGCAATGAAGAAAGCAAAGAGGTCCCCTCCACTCACCTCTGCAAACACTGCCCTGAGATACAACAGGTTCACTGCAAGCAGCACAAAGCCTCTTTTTCCTCAGCGTTTTCTCCTGAAACACATGGCGCTCCACTCCACTGGGCTGCAATGGAAAAAACCCAAAGGTTAACAAAATGTGATGTTTCCACTCAGGTCATGAAAGAGCAAGTGTGTGACTCTCAAGGAACTAAGAAAAACACATACACATGTAATGGAAAGGGAGTTCCTCATAAGAAACTTTTTGTGGAACGGAGTTCACTTCATGTCTTCTGGGAGAAAATACATTCTGGAGTTATTCTTTCCATTCACTTTTAGTATGATGTAGAGTGTGATATTCTGAGGCAATTTGCAATTGGCTTTCATTTTTTATAATTTGCAATTTTTGAGTTATTTAGCTTTTAATTCAGGAGCATGTCAGTTAGCAATTCCAGGAAACCTGGTTGTTAGTGTCCAAATTCCCCTAGCAACCATGCATTGAGTTAAATAAAGGTGGCCGTACACGGGCCGATAAAATCTGCCGACAGATTATTGGCCCGTGTATGGAGCCCTCCAATGGGCTTCCCCTGATCGATATCTGGCCAAAAGTCAGCCAGATGTCAATCACAAATAACTTCAGGTAAAATACAGAACTCTCTGAAAAATGTGGTGTGGCTGTTTCAAGATGCACAATAAGGAGGCAGTTGAAGAAAGATGGGCTGCATGGTCGAGTTTCCATAAGAAAGCCATTACTACGGAAATGCCACAAAGTATCCCACTTACAATATGCCAAACAGCACAAAGACAAGCCTCAAACCTTCTGGCACAAAGTCATTTGGAGAGATGAGACTAAAATTAACCTTTTTTGGCCACAACCATAAATGCTACATTTGGAGAGGAGTCAACAAGGCCTATGATGAAAGGTTCACCATTCCTACTGTGAAACATGGTGGTGGATCGCTGATGTTTTGGGATGTGTGAACTACAAAGGCACAGGATATTTGGTCAGAATTGATGGCAAAATGAATGTAGTAAGTTATCAAAAAATACTGGAAGAAAATTTGCACTCATCAGCCCTGGAGCTGCGCATGGGACAAACGTGGACATTCCAACATGACAATGATCCAAAACACAAGGCCAAGTTGACCTGTCATTGGCTATAGAAAAATAAAGTGAAGGTTCTGGAGTGGCCATCTCAGTCTCCTGACCTCAATATCATTGAGCCACTCTGGGGAGACTCAAACATGCAGTTCATGTAAGACAACCAAAGAATTTACGGGAACTGGAGGCTTTTTGCCAGGAAGAATGGGCAGCTTTACTGTCTAAGATGATAAAGAGCCTCATCCACAACTACCACAAAAGACTTCAAGCTGTCATTGATGTTAAAGGGGGCAATACACGGTATTATGTACTGGGGTATGTAAACTTTTGATCAGGGTGATTTGGGTAGTTTGTGTAGTGATTATGATTTAAAAAGAGTAAACACAGTTGTTTGACAATAAACGGCTTCAGCCAACCACTGACCATGAGTGAAAGAAAAGTTTTTGTGTTATCCTTCATAGTCTCTGAAAAATGGATAAGAAATCATAATTCTGCCAGGGTATGTAAACTTAAGAGTACAACTGTACTAAAAGTTAACTTAAAGGTGAACCACCCCTTTAATATAAATCAATATGTAGAACTCATACACAATGCCATTTATTGGTTACAAAGGAGTGTAATACAACAGATTTGCTAGGAAGTCACTTTTTTTCTATTAATTCCATTGCAACTGGAAAGTCATCCAATAAATTTAGCCTCAATGAGACTCTCATGCAAGGCACTGTGGTAATGGGAGTCTTGGGGGCAAATTCACTAAGATCCGAAAATTCGCCAGCGTTGGCTTCGCTAGCGTTCACCGCACTTCGCCAGGCGAATTTTCACCAGCGCTACGCAAATTCACTAAAGTACGAAGTTACGCTCAGGTTGGCAAACGGTAGCGTAGTTGTGCTAGTGTTATTTCACTAGGCAAAGCGCATTTACGCTAGCGAAGCCTAATTTGCATATGGTGGGAACTTTAACGTATAATAGAAGTAGCCACTACATTCCACTACACAAGCCCAGGAAACCTTTAATAAATTATATAAAGTTGTCCTATTGCCCTACATGTGCCCCCTGTATAGTTGTGTTGCCATATGTTAGGAAATGTAGTGGGGAAGGAGGGTAACCCCCCCCCCCAAAAAAAAATCGATCTTTTTCAGACTATCGCCCTCCAATGGTAAAACACGCCAGCGTTTTTTTGGGACTTACAAAAATTTTTACATTTTTTTCACAAACTCCTATGTATTGAACTTCGCCAGGTCTGACCAGAAACGAAAGTGGTAACGTTCACTGACGATCCTTCGTCAGTGCGCAACTTCGCCTGGCATAAGGGTGCAAAGTTGCGCAAGTCTATCTACTTCGCTAGCGAAAATTCGCCAGAGCCGGTGTTATTGAATTTCCGAATTTTCCAAATTGATGTCATGCTGGCGAATTAGCGCTAGCGTTAGATGCTTCGTGCTTTAGTGAATTTGGGTCTTGGCTGGAGGGGAGCATTGTATTTGGCACTACAGTTCAGGTGCTGCAGGGATGGGTAAGCTGAGCCCCCCCCGATGTTGCAGAACTACACATCTCACCACCATCCCACAGCCAGAAAAGGAACACAGAGCAGTTCTAATAAACAAAAGGAGACGGTCAGACATTTGTGCAACACATGGGATTTGTAAATGTATAAACAGATGGACATGTAAAGAGAAGCATATTTGAGAACCAGAAATAATTGGGCCCCTGCAGCAATTTTTTTATTATTATTTTTCATTGACATAGTGCATATTACTATGCAGAGGTTATACATCATGCCCTGCCCCAGTGGAACTGTGAAGTCACATTCACACAATATTGTATTTATAAATTAATCTTTTTTTACTAGTGTTTAAGCAATACCAAGTGGGGCAACTACCCAAAAGCAGACTCTGTGGCCACAGGGGGTCCATGGTTGCCTGGACTGTGGAGTCTGCTGTATGGTAGTTGCCCCATCTGTAAAGTAAAGACCTGTGTCATTAGAGCTGGCTTCTGTTATTGAAGGGATACAAGTAAAAGCCGGATAAGGACAGTGAATACAATTGGACCATGGGACTTTATATTTTTTGGTCAAGGCCCCCATACACAGATAGATAAATGCTGTCGACAGCCCATGTGAGGGGCACTTCGTTTGGGCTTCCCTGGATCGCTATCTGGCAGATGTTGATCAAGCAGGGTTAAAAATCCCGTTGGATCGTGGCCGCAACTGGTTGATGTGGTCCCGTGATTCGACCGCCTGTATAGCCTCCATTCTGACCCAATCTTTGGGCCCTAGGCCCACGTTCGGATCAGCCCGATATTCAATGTGGGCATATGGGGGAGAGATACGCTCATTTGCGGAATTCGCCGAGCAGGATCTCCCTGTGTATGGCAGTCTTAAGTGGTGGCCGGGCAGCTGACTCGGGCAAGCACATGTATGTAAAAGGGTGAGGGTGTCCACCTCTTAAAATGTTCCCTTTTAAAATGTTTTTTGCAGGGGGCGCAGTCGGTCTAAGGAATGTCACCAGGTGTACCTATAAAAACCCATGTAGACATGGGGAGAACATACTAACTTCTTGCAGATAATGCCCTGACTGGTATTCTACTAAGGACCCCATTCAGGTCCAGACCAGGATACAATATGGACCCTGACAGGCTTTTTGCAGGAAAGGTGGCAACCCGACCAATAAATAGTAACTGTCTATTGCATCTTACAGCAGCCTCTATGTCCCAAAAGGGAGATTGGGATCAAGCAGTAGACCTCTAGCTGGTGATCAGTAGATCTCAAGACATTTCTCGTCTAACTCGCCCTCCTATTTCATGCTTTTTATTCAGATATTTATTATGTTAAGATTACATAGAAATATTTGTATAACTATAGCAATATAAATTCTCTCATAAATCAATATTATAATTAAATATGATTTTCCATGGATCAGAAAGCTAACAATGCTTTTATGGATGTCGATCATTATGGGAAAGCATCACTAAAAGTAGACCTTGCATTAATAAAGTATGGCCACTCATGCTCTATGGGGTTGCATTAAACACTATTAAATTTTTTTGACCATGCCCATCTGTGTGGCCACACCCCCTAATTACTATGTTCATTTGGCAGATTATGAAAGTTTGAAAATATTTCTCCTGTTACAATTACTTATTTTCGTATCTCAAAAGTGTTACAAAGTATCTTATTTGCAGCATTCATCCAAATTGTGCAAAATTTGATTGTGAAATGAACTCTCACTTCAATAGGTTCTGCACACGTCGCCTCTTACCATGTGTAATCCCAAATAGAGTTTTGCAAAGGACCCAAGATAAATAATGGAAATGTGCTGTATGATGTGCGTCTCTCTATACAGTTTCACCCGCCACACTCTCATGACATTTATATAATATTTGTCTCCAGAAGATGCAAGGAAAGTTTCCAGTGTTTTGTTTTTCAATATCTGGTTACTTGAAACAGACTATATATAAGATTTGAAGGGGATTGGGGGGGGGGGTACATGCAGAGAAATGCTATAAAACTGCCAAGCACAATTTACTTTTTGGACAACCCTACAAAGCCACAAACATATTGACATTAACTTCTTCCATGGTGATCGTGCAACCAATGCTTAAAGGGAAACTGGAGCTAAAAAAACACATTGCTTTAAAAAATAAAATAAAATAAAAAACTTGTGGCACATGATTTAGGAAAATTCAATGGGTGTGTGCACCTAACCAAATAATGTTTTGTCTAGGTGTAACCACTAGAGCCAGAGCCATATCCAGTTAGATCATTAGAACACAATTATAAAACCCAGCCAGTAGCTAATCAGATGTTATAAATTAATGGTAAGATATGCTATAGCCAATCAAGTTGTTAAGGGTAGAACTACACGGCAGATTCTGAAGCGATTTCGGCAGATCCGATGCTGGGCGACATACCGGAAAGTAGGATGGTGTTGCAGAGTTGATCCGACGCAGCATGCAATCTGCATCCGATGGTCGTGTTGCCCTAAGGGCAGAACTACACGGACGATTGAGGTCCGTTTTCTTCGCATCCGCCGCTGGGAGTCAAAACTTATGCAGCGACAGAAAGAAGGCAAGTAATAGAAAGTAAGATTGAGTCTCAGGGCTGCAAACTGCGTCGGATCAACCCTGCGACACCATCTGACTTTCTATTACTTGCCTTGTTTATGTCCCAGCGTCGGATGCGCAGAAAATGGACCACAATCATCCGTGTAGTTCTGCCTAAGGGCCCTTACACACGGGCGTTTTTACCTGCGCTCCCCTGCATTCCGTTTTGCTGCGTTCAGCCGCAGGGGAGCGCAGGTATAGACGCACTCAATTATTTTCAATGGGGCTGTACTCACACGAACGCATGTAGGCGCCAAACGCAGGAAAAATGCAGCATGTTGCGTCTGAACCTGCGTTCGACGCTTACACGCGTCTCGTGGGTACAACCTCATTGAAAAGAATGAGGTGCGTCTAGACCTGCGCTCCCCTACGGCTGAACGCAGCCAAACGCAGCGCAAGACCAAAACGCTCATGTGTAAGAGCCCTAAAACATTTTGACAATTAGAGAAGCCTGTAATCAATCATGGTGTGACTATCCTGCAGCCTTCACTAACACCCTGTAAGTTACTGTCCAGCAGTTTAGCACATAGGGGCTAACTTCCAATATAACAATATGTGGGGTCATATTAAAATGATGCTGTCATAGAAAGAAATCCATGCAGCTCTTACACAGTTCTAGGAGCCATAAAGCCAGCCAACTGGAACGACTTCTGCAGCTAACAAGGCCTATCAGGACTGTATAAGACAGGCCAGAATTCTGCAACTATACAAATTGCATACAAAAACTAAAAACAGTGGCTTAACTAGATGTTGCTGGACCTCACAGCAAATTCAATTTATGGCCCAAAAAAATTGAGCTAGGTTGACCAATTCTACCAAGTGATATTGACAATGCTCACTAATTTGGGCTTTAAAGGGAAACTGTCATGGAAAACATG
>CM044433.1:153464313-153481697 GCA_024363595.1 Xenopus borealis
ATACATGCTCATTTAAAGCAACAAGCCTCTTCAGCCTCCTCTGAATTACTGTCATCCTGGACTCAACTGACTTGCACCAAGTGACTCCATTTCAACACAAAATATTGTGGGTCACAACTTGCGTAAAATTTGTGGCCATTAGGGTTGCCACCTTTTCTTGAAAAAAATATATATTTATCTTTTTTCCTATTAATAACATTGGGATCAACCATCAAAAATACCGGCCAGGTGGCAACCCTAGTGGCCATATTAGTTAATCACATCCAAGTTTAGGTGGGCACATGTACCTGCAATTATGTTGGAATTCTGGAGAGAAAAGACTGAATTGTGGGTAAAAAAAATGTGCTGATTTGCATCTAAAATGTACACTTTGCACACAGAACCACCTTCATAATAGAGGCATCATAAATCGGAGAGAAGGAAAAACAACCACCCATGCCATGACTTGCTTTAAGAAGACATTCAGAGCAGGCGTTAGAAACATGGCGTCCTTGAAAAATATCAATAAAACAGCAAAGCTGTAATCTGTAGCCCTGTTGATTTGTTATTCATCCTTATGGGAGCGGTTTTAGCGCTGCAGGATTGAATTCTCCTTTAACGGCCAGACGCACGTGGTGATTCGTCACCGTAACTTTTGAAATGACTCACGGCGATTAATCACCATACCGTAAACAGTCAGCTATTCATCACAGAAACTTGTATAATATCCTATGCCCGCTAAGTTGATGCAATCATGGTTTTAAAAAAGTCGCAACAACAAATCATCATGTGTGTCTTTGTCCCATCGAACAATAGTTGGGAGTCAGCTAAGAAATTTCCAATCTTGTTTGTAAAGTGCACGTACCATTAGTGGTCCATTTTCCACCAAGATAAATCCGCCGAAGAAGTTTGAAGTACAGCACCAAGTGATAAAATATGCCTTTATTCAAAATACATGGCAGCACCCGGTCAGCTGTCTTTGTCCCATGTCCACAAAAAATCCTTTAAACATTAAATAAGCCCAAAAGAACCGTTTTGTTTCCAATAAGGATTAATAATATATTAGCTATTAACAAGTACAAGGTACTCTTTTATTACAGAGAAAAAGGAAATAATTTAAAAAAATCTGTATTATTCGCTTTAAATGGAGAGTGTATGGGAGACAGCCTTCCTGTAATTTGGAGCTTTCTGGATAATGGTTTCTGTATAACAGATCCGATTCCTGTACAAACAGATCCAGATCAACAGACAGGGATGTACATAGTGCAAGAGTAACACAACACAACAAAAATTGAAAATCAGTAAGATGCTGTATTTAATCAGTCCCAAAATAAATGATAGTCTGTAAGGCATGATCACAGAATTTGGACAATGAAATATGATGTGCAAGCAGATCCTGTAAGTAAGGGTATTAGTTATATACACACTGGGGGATTATGTTGAGCACTTGGGGAAACATTACCCCTACCCAATGGAAAACTAACATTTATCAGCAAAGTTCCTATCCGTAAAGTTCTCCCAATACAAAAGAGACACTTGTCCTGCAAGCATATGTCCCACAAATAATAAAAAAGATGGCAGACTAGCTTTCATATTAATATTATGGACTAAATTAAACAAGTGTTGCAGCTGCATCAGTCTGTACTGCATAGTATAAATACATAGTGAAGGTTACATGAGTGACTGGGTGCAAAATGCTGTAAATAAATACACATTGCACTGAGAGCAATATTGTGCAGTGTATTAACTGGTCCAGACCTAGTCATCCACATCAGCCAATCACATGCCTGCTTTAAAACAGCAGCTCAGTAACTGCTACTTGTAGACGTCGGCCATGGCTGCATTGGGTATCCCAGAAGCTCCCCTGGGTGATGGGGTGCAAAACAGAAAGTTGCCATGTTTTGTCTTGATTTTAGAGATGGCTGAACAGTGAATGTTAGCATTGTTAAGAGCATCATTGAATTCTTACATAAATCATAGTATGATGTCAAATATAAGGATATATGCCATCTCCCACATACAAGATCTGTATATATGTAAAATCCTGCAGTTTGAGAGCACCCCTCTACAGTTCATTGGTGGATAGAGCTGTGGGGGGGGGGGAATGGCACAATATTTGCCCAGGTCTAATCACCCGTTGAAACCAAGATATTTGTTTTCACAAGGGGATCAGTGCTAGTCTACCAAGAGATAGTCTTATGCATCCCACCCTCATGTACATTCTTCTTCAATGTATATGGACACAGGACTCTCTGGGGAGAAACATATTGATATAGAATACTCCACTCCACCAACCCTACAGCTCATTTCAAGGACAAATTGCAATAAAATGTATTTGTTGTTAGTGAAAAGGCTTTATGTAATAATTTAGAAAAATTCCTCCCATCACTCATAATAATAAAGTATGGCTGCTGGACCCAACCTCCCGTTCTTCAGGCATTGTTGCTGCCATTTAGCATTTGCCAATTAGCAGGGCATGTACTGTAGCTGAAAATAGAATAGCCCATTCTAGGAGGATGAGTCTGGGTCTCCCACCAGAAGACACATCAGTTGCTGTTGTACTATGGCAGATTTAGTGACACATCATATGAGCTGGCCATAGACGCAAAGATCCGATCATACCAATTCTCAATTCGTACAATTTTCGGATCATGTGTGGAGTATCCCGACATTTGTTGTGCCATGTCGATCGGTTGTTCAGTAGACTGGACAAGTTAGAAGATTTCTGTCGGCTGCCGATGATATCTCTGCATGTATTGCCGATCTGATGATTTTCAGTGGGAGACTGTCACTGGCTTTGTCGGACATAAACTTTGGTACGATTGCTGGAGGGGCTGAACATCGTCTGATCTGTTCTTTTACCACTTCATTTAAACTGAAGGTTGGTGGCAGGTCGGAAGATGGGGACGTCCGATCGTTTGATGATTCATACGATCTGATCTTTGTGTCTATAGCCAGCTTTAGCCAAAACACCAGCTGGGCAACCTCTGGTCCTTTATATGCTGACTGCTATTGAACTACAACTGACGGGATCCCTAAGGGCCAAGGCTGTAGACACAACATCTGAAGAGCCTGAAGTTGCCATGCACAAACTCTATTTATTTTCTGCTGCACGTATGTATTACATGTGTCTGATACGGAGGGACAGGGGCTAGTTGTCAGTAGGGCTACACCTGCCACACAAACTGACAGACGCCTGTCAGGCCCCACACGTCCCCCACTCATGCACACACTGACCTTCCCTCACCAGCTCCCTGCACTACAATAACCCACACACACACAGCAGCTCCGCATATGAACGAGCAAAGTAAAACATTCCTGTCAGTTTATGATTGCCTTCATTCTGCCCCACTCCAGCCAGAAACAACACTTTCATTCATAACCCCCTTGGCGTGCCCTCTACTCACCTCTTGTCCAACCTACACACACACACACAGAGTCTATCATGTGCACACACGGGCAGCTTGTTATTAGATATAATTTATGCAAATGGACCCCTGCAGCAACAACAGTTTTATGAGCACGTACCCAGTGTCATGGTGCCAAGCTGTAAGCACAGGACCATTGCTTTTCTACAGTGACATGCACTCAATCATCTCATCAGATATACCACACTGTACCCCTAAAAACATACAGGGTCCCCCCTTTTTTGTACATACTGTGGCACAGTTGAAGCTCCTGCTCAGCCCTCTCAGCATGTCCTGCAGTGACTTTCTGGGCTTCATGGTTTAGGAGAGGCACCCCACTGCTGCAGCTCCCCAGTCTGCACTCCGTAGGAGCAGCGTGTGTGTATCTAGAGTGGGGGACTGTGCTGGGAGTGGTGGTTATTCAGGGCGGACGGAGGATGTGAGGTTGGGGGGGAAGGACATGATGGGGGGAACTGGCCTTTCCTGAAAGACAAAGCTCACATTTCCTCCCCACCTAACTTTAAGCATTGAACTTAACCTTTACACTGCCATGCCCATGCAGCCACCTAACCTGGGTCAATCTACCAATCCAATGCAGGCTTACACACCGAAATGGATATCTATTTATGTATGTGTGTATATATATATATATATATATATATATATTTATTAACGGATTTAGAATATAGTAAGCAGCTATTCCGCTAGAAACAGACAGGTTTAACTGCGGTGACGCTTATATCTTGGCTGCTTCTGCATAATCAGGTCTCACAGCTTCTCCTCTCAATAATTTATTTGTCCTCCTACCCTTGCATACCAGATCAACCTGCTGCTGTTAGTTTCTTAAAGTCTCAAGAGAGACTCTGATTTTAGCTTCTCCATCACTCAACTCTGCAGCCAATCAGATTCCCTCATGTAAGGCCAAGAAAAAACTGTCAAAAACATGTGGGTTTGGGGGCTAAAAATATATTTTTTTCTAATATATATAAGAACCTGCTGCAAACATAGTGACTTTCAAGTACATTTTTAGTACGTTATGTGTATGTTTAATATGTTTTGTATGTTATGGAATGTCCTGTTTATAGCAACATTTATTTTTCATAGTTTTTAATTACTTCTGTCTCTTTCCAGCTTTCAAATGGGGTTCAGTGACCCCAGTGGCTAAAACTGCTTTGTGAGGCTACAATTTTATTGTTATGATTTCTTTTCTATTACTTCTATTTATATATGGGCCCTCTCCTGTTCATCTTTCAGTTTGTTTTTCTAGCCACTGTCTGGTCGCTAGGGTAAACTAGAACCATAACCAGATTCCATTCTGATATTCCAAACTAAGGAGCAACTGAACAAAATGTTAATTCATATTCACATAAAATCAAACTTAAAGCCAACTGCAAATTTAAAGGTTAAATGTCCCCTTTAAAAAACAGGATTGGTTACTGGGCAAAGCAGACAGGGTGTCTGGCTCAGGCCTCTAGTCAGAAAATTACCTTACTACACAATAGCACAGTGTGTAACATTTCAGGATTTTCAGTATTCGTATGAGGAAAAACAGCCATGAGCTACCAGCTGTAAAACTACAACTCCCAGTACCCCACGACAGACAAGTGTTCCGGGAGATGCAGTTGAGCCATTACCAGAATGCCACAGACTGTATATCCTCTGACTAATTCTAATGAGGACACAATGTTCATGAGAGCTGAAGGAACTAACAAAAACTAGTCCTGGATTTTCTCTTTTTTTTTTGGTTAAATGCAAAGGAAGGTTCCAAACCACTTTTTTAAAAAGATTTATGAACAGTTTATATAACAAAAAACTCAACGAAGAAAGAGAGAAAGGGATTTCCTTTAAAATGTATTATTGTTTGATTTTAGGCTGGATTTAATGGAAATACAAGCAGGGGGAAATCCTGAAATGTTCTGGGACAGGAAATAAACATGATTGTTGGGGCCAGCTGTCACTGCACCTTCACTTATATATTCTCCATTCTCTATGTCTATGTCAATTGTTTCTAATGGGGATTTTAAGAACAAAATTTATACTTCCCTATAGTCGGATATAGACCATGTTGATGTTCACTGGACACCCTTATGGGTCCCCGTTGTTCTGTTCCAATGCTCACTGGAATGTTGAGCAAAGAGACAGTAGAATGAGGTAAAGGAAACCAAAGGCACTCGCAGTCATATCAGTACTAATTAAAGTTCCATTTACATAGTTGATATTTAGGTGGCAGGTTGGGATAGGAAATATATACATATATGTTGATCAGGAACCAGGTAGACAGCAGAATTACCAATAATACGAATATACGATAATGGCAAGAACAAAAGCCAGTTTGGGCAAAGACCAAAGTGAAGATTTAGGGGCAGATTTACTAAATTCACATGAAGGATTCGAAGTTCGATCGAATTTTCAAATGTTTTTGAAGACCACTTCAACCAGTTAATTTTGAAAATTCGATCGAATCGAATGATTCGTATAAAAATCTATTTGAATATTCGTCTATTCGACTGTCGAAGTACTTCCCCTTTAAATTTTTAATCAACTGTCTAATTCGCCAGGTCAAAGTTACCGAATTGGCTTTCATTATTTTTGATCGAATAAAAAAATTTGATTGAATGGTTAAAATCTTTTGTATTTGATCATTCAATTGCGGTAAAATTCTTTGAATACGATATTCGAATTCAAAGGATTTTACTTTCCGCAGTATTCCCAGCTATTCCCATGGTCGAATTCGAGGGTTTTTTAACCCTCGAATTTGACCCTTAGTAAATCTGCCCCTAAGTGTAAATGGAAATATCTCCAAATCCAGACTATGTTGATCTTTCAACTGCAGCAAATTGGTACTGTCCCACACAAAAACACTGTTTGGTACTATGCAAATTGCTTTTTTTGTGACTCTTGGGATTTTCATCATTAGTTTTATTTATATAAATGTCTGGCCATCATTATGCATTACAGAGAACTTTATCTCACTGTTAGTATTATTTATAGTATTATTTATATATGGCCATCAATACGCATAGAGCTTTAGTATATATTTAGCTGTTTGTACTGCAGAGATTCAGAAAATTCTTCCTTTGCACTGAGGGTGATTGAGAGAAAGGGAACATTGTGACAAGCTGATGTTTTTGTATTTTGCTCCTGAAAACTAGGAAAAATCTACCCATTTCTCAAACTTGATCTGCCCAGTGCCCAGCCGTTGTGACATCAGTAATCACTTGGCCCCCATACTACTAAGCTCAGTCCCAGGGCCCCCCAACTATTAGCTTAATGGTAACCTAGGTTGTGGGCTCTACCAGCAATTAACTAGGGAAGAGCCCACAACCTACGCACTTGCACGCATGGTAATACCCCAATACACCCTGACCAGTCCCAAATTATAATCATATTGCACCCATTATCCAGCCAAACCCTGCCCGCACCTGTGCAAGCCCTGTCCCTTTTATGACCCATTGAATTTTATGACCGTTTCTGCCTCCTCAATGCAGTACCCCTGTGTTGGTAACCTTTGTGATGTCATTGCTACACCCCACAGAGTGTACCCCCTAGCCTTAACAGAGTGGTTCACCTTTAATTTAATTCTAGTATATTATAGACTGGCCAATTCTAAGCAGGTTTTCAATTGGTCTTCATTATTTAGTTTTTGAATGATTTGCCTTCATCTTCTGACTCTTTCCAGCTTTCAAATGGGGGGTCACTGACCCCATCTAAAAAGCAAATCTTTACGTCATACTAAAAGTTAATCTAAAGGTGATTATATTATATCCATGTCTCTATTTATGGTGCGTATATGTGCATAAGCTGATCTAGATCCCGCACTGTGAACAAGGACTAGTGTACTCTCCCCCTGAGCCACATGAGGCTTATGAGCTGGCAATCATCTCTCATAGCCGTCCATTACTGCCTATGTTCCTGCTGTAGACCAGGTTCTTGCAATCCTTCACCAAGGGTCTATATAGGTCTGTTATTAGCTAGGTATATAACCTAAGCTTAATAAACTACCAGCATCAGGGGATCATACAAGCTCCTAATGCACAAAATACAGAATAAATGCATATGTCTACAAACCACCTTGCACCGACCAAATCATGATTACCAAGTATCTGACAAAAATACAATGGCATGAGCAGTTGTTTTGTTGACATTGCAGAACCACATCGCATCCTATTTATCCTACTCGTTTTCATGTTTGAAAACTTTCCATTCTATTCCACAAGAAAATTGTTGGACGACACTGGAAGCTTCTGATCAGATCAACTGGGAGGATCTCGAGTCTGACATCTCCTCCTTTTCAGATTGGTTCTTATATGACAGTGTTTGTCACAGTTTGTGAACCAATGGACTTGGTTAACCAAACCTCCCTTTTCCAGGGACAAATAAAAAAATGCATTTTACATGGCAGAGACGATAAGACTGTACCCGTGGATGTCCTGTTTAACTGCCCATCTAATAGGCTATGTTTAAGGGAAGGTCCTTTTGAACTATTGTGTGAAAAGTGGCATAGCTGTGAACTTTTAATCAACTTAAAGGCATTATTTTTAAGGACACTGATAGTCTGTGTAAGGCTTGCAACAGAAGGCTCTTCAAATTAGGCAAGAAGCAATTAAACATTGGCACAATTGGGAGAGGAGGAAGAAAAATGAGAAGAGAGAATTATATTGTGCACTAATGTCTGCACTCCTGAAACAAAGTAGCACAGGCCATGTGACACACAAACCTGGAGGAGAAATGATTTCTGCAACACTGTTTCAAGGAGCAGATAAACAGGAAGAATCAGTAAAACAAATACAGTAATGGGGCCAGTGCTTGGGAACTGCGGTTTTCTGGATAATGTCACTTTCCATAATTTGGATCATCATACCTCGAAAATCATGTAAATATTAAATAGATTTGCTTCCAATAAGGATTAATATATCTTAGTTGGGATCAAGTACAAGGTACTGTTTTATTATTACAGAGATAAATAGAGTCTATGGGAGATGGACTTTTCTTAATTCATAACCTTCTGGATAATGGGTTTCCTGATAACAGAGCCCATAACTGTACTGCTTTCAGTTGCCGTTACATTTACAAATGACATTAGAAACACTGAAAATCTGACCATTGCATAGAAATATATTTTCCTCCATTATGCAAAAGAAAAAAATCGTTTTGGCTTGGAGACATTGTTTATATCTGGGCTTTCTCCAAACTAGAAGCAATTTATGGGTCTACTCCTCCATCACAAAACAAGATAAATAACATCATCCCCATGGTAACATTGTATTTCTCCGATATAGTAGAAGTAAAAGCTACTGGAGAGCATCTTGCAATGTTACAGTGATTTATATTTGAACATCTCAAGTCTCTATATCAGATACTATATCAGATACATGTCTCTAGTCTCTTACTACTGTACAGCACTGGGGCATGTGTTAGAGGGTTAATAATCATAATTATGCCATAGCTTTAATAAGAAACATGATGTATTCCTAAAAGCAGGAATGATATCACCAGGGAGGATCTGGAATGCACATGGCTGCAAGTAAATCATATACTAAATACTATAGTCATTCTTCTATAAGTTCCCTTTAAATTCATATTAATAGCAAAGCTGACATGTATAGGTTGATGGTCATAAATAGTGTAATGCTTGCTCAGCGTTCCCAAGCTGTAACTAATGAATAAAGCAAATTTGCGACAAGGGAACAAGCTTATTTTAGGCTAGAAACAATATCATACAATGAATGGATTGTCTTTTGGAAGGGAACTGTTATTTATGTGAAATCCCCCTTATTGTTATAAATGTAAGTTATTTTGGTGGCTATGTTGTAATATGGGCAAGGTTTGTCCCTATGCAGAAACCTAAAGCAGGCGGCTTTTGCAGGTCTAACCACTATGCAACTAATGACTGCTAATATCTTATTTTCCTTACTGATGTTTTTATTTTATTCTTGTGCTCCCCACTACAACTGCTCCCTTTCTTCATGGTGCATGTAGTCAACAGTGAAGTGGACAGTGAATAGACACACAGATTCTGAGTTCAGTGGCAATTGTGTTGAATAGTATATATGGGCTGTTCATTCATTCCCTTCCATCCGGTGCCACATATAACCACAGAAGTCAAATGGTCCAAAAGCTAGCCTTTATGGTATAGTTAGATGCCCAAATAAAATAACTTGATAATAAAGTCTTAGCTGAAGCCAATTAGCACTGCCCAGTTTTACAAACATTTATTTTGCAATAGGGATAGCTCAAAATTTTCAGTCCTTCTGCCGATCTTTATATAGTCTCTCCGTTGTATAGAAAGCAGCTTTTCCAATAATGATCAATGCCCGAAGTCTGACGAAGGACAAAAAAATAAAAAATAATAAACATATACAGTATAGTATTTATGTTAACTTACTCAGCACTTGTGCTACTTAAAGGGCACTGAAATCCAATTCTCAAAAGAACAAACAGACTTTTTTAATATTTCATTTTGAAATCGTACATGGGGCTAGACATATTGTCTATTTCCCAGCTGCCCCAAGTCATGCGACTTCTGCTGTGATAACTTCAACTAAGAACAGCACTCAATAGTAAAAACCCATGTCCCACAGGGACGCTTTCAGTTACATTAAGGAGCAGATTTATTAAGGGTCAAATTTGAGGGTTAAAAAACCCTTGAATTCGACCATCGAATTTTGGTCGAATTTAAATCCTTCGAATTCGAATTCAAAGGATTTTACAGCAATTCTAATATTCGAATGATCGAATAGAAAAAAAATTTGATGGAATTATTAAATCGTTCGTATCGAACGATTTTAACTATTCGATCAAATTTTTTTTTATTCGATCTAAAACACTTAAAATAGCAATTCGGTAGGTTTAATCTGGCGAACTAGGCAGTCGAATAAAAATTTATGTAATTGACTGACGAATATTTGAATAGAATTTTATTAGAATTATTCCAATCATTCGATTCAATCAAATTTTCAAAATTCTATGGTCAAAGTGGTCTTCAAAAATATTCGAAAATTCTAATCTTTTTGAAAATTCGATCGAATTTCGAATCATTCATGTGAATTTGATAAATCTGCCCCTAAGAATGAAAAACAACAGCCTGCCAGAAAGCAGTTCCCTTGGAAAATTTTGGCACGAGTCACATGACCAGGGGCAGCTGGGAAATTGACAAAATGTCTAGCCCCATGTCAGATTTCAAAATTGAATCTAAAAAAATCTGTTTGCTGTTTTGAGAAATGGATTTCAGAGCAGAAGTTTGCTAAAAAAAATCTGTATGCTCTTTTGAGAAATGGATTTCAGAGCAGAAGTCTGCTGGAGCAGCCCTATTAACTGATGCTTATTGAAAAAACAGGTTTTCCCATGACAGTCTCCCTTTAAAGTGAAGCAAGTTATCAGACTTTAGGGTTTGGTTGCCCTTTAAACACACAGACCATAAACATTAGTGCAAAAGGATTAGTTAAATATTTGTCTCCATAGGGTGCTTTTTCACCAATTTGTATGGCAAGAAACTACTCACAGATGATTGCTTTCTCTCAGTGTCTTTTAGAGAGTAGTCTTGCTTGCTGTAAACTTCCCTCTTGTGGCAATCATATAATGAATTTAAAGGAACAGTTCAGTATAAAAATAAAAAATGGGTAAACAGAGACAGAGAAGGCAGTGTTAGAAAGGGATATGCATGTCATTATGTCCAACCCAGGTTGGTCCTGATTTGGAAAGTAGTATCTCTGAAGTCTAATTTCTGCCATCAGACTTTTCTAAGTGCCTCTCCAGCAGGACCCCAACAGGAAGCCATCAATAGAGAGATATGCTGCACAATTCCAAACAGGAAGCTCTTCATTGCCTTTGCATTGCTCAGCTATAGGAAGTTGTTCATGGGCTGCACTCACAAAGCAACAGGGAAGGGATTATCAGCTGCTGCCCTGCAGGGATGTCGGGAGATCCACTCCACCTGCACCCAACCCAAACTGACCCGCACCCAAGCCTGCCTGCACCCACCTTATTCGCTCTTTTTATAGACCCGCCACACCAATGATGTCACAAAAGGGGGTGCGGTCTATAAATCTGAAAGCAGGCAGTGTAAGGTTGCAAGTGGTGTGCCAAGGTCGGCCTAAACCCACATAAATCCGTGGGTATCGGTTAATAAGCAGTTTTATGCAGTATATTTATAGAGACCTACATTGTTTGGGGGGTATAGTTTTCCTTTGAAACCTAATATTATACCAAAACAGTGGACAGTATATGAAATGTAAACTGGTTTCCGTGAAGTTTCTGTATTTGCAAATATAACTACTCTTTAAAGCAGTATATACAAGTCTCTTTCTGTAATCTGTCCCGGTGGTTCCTGTTAATCTTAACATTATTGAAACAATGTAGCTGATTAACATACCTGTGAGGAAGTATGCAAGACTCACTTCTGCTGCATTATTTCAAGAGTCAGAAACAGCAGAGCAGACATGGTCACGCCGCTTAAAAAAATTTCTACTACCACTGCAAATGTGTAATGATCCCTGCTTAGAATCAAATTTTCTTTTACTGGGCAGAATAGTATTTTTGGGTGTATAGTCCCTTTAAGCTATGACGCTGAATGTTCAGACTACACTGGTGGCCATTTATAACTGGAAAGTGAGAACTTGCTAAGCCACTACACCCAGAGAAGTATGTCCACAGATGTAGAACAGAAAAGAGCCCTTTTATTTGGACTTATTTTTCCTTGTAAAAGATGTTCTGTTATAAGGTATCAGATCTCAGCAAGTATTTCTGGGTCTCAGGAATGCCCATAAATAACTGCTTGCTAAATAGCTGATTAACTAAGGGATTATTTATGGCAAGTGGCTGCTGGCACCAGGAAGGGATTTTCCGCTTCTCTTCCTGAAAGTCAACATGTTGGGGAGGGAATTACAAGAAGACACAGCTAAAGAGGGATGGGGGCTTGTTCTATAGTTTGGGAGCAGAAACAGCCCCCCTCCTTTCTGTTCCGGATGTCAGTCTCTTGATAAGAGAAGAAAAAGTAATTCCCCTGATATAATAGGAATGTGCTGTCAGATCCCAGCAGCTGGAATACAGGGAAGGGGGAAACTGAAAGAAGAGACAGAGAGAAATGAAGAAGAGGAATGTCGAAGAGGAGGGTAAAAGGGAAGAGTTCAGAGGGGCCAATTTTAGCTTTAACCACATAAGGGAAAAAGCCACATATCACTTTGCAATATACATGATCAATAACGTGAAAAGGAAAGAGCAAAGGAAGATTCACATGGAGATGACAAGAGATAGTGAGTATCATTGTATCTTCTGCTCCACAGGCACACTTAGTTAAATTGCTCTGCTGCTCCAATAAACAGCACCACCCAGAGGCTGAATTATCATGATTTCTCAACTGATCAAACTCATTTTAATCACTGATTGTGCTAATAGAACTGTAGGTAAAGAAGACAGGAAGCTGATATATCCAGTTACTAAGGCTATAAACTCATCGGTACCCAAACTGAAAGTTCCTCTGGTTCCAGTGTATGCTTATGAGAGACACAATGTCTGCCGATCACAGCTCATTCTGCCAATGAATGGCATTCATAGGGTTAATATCAGGTATGCTCCTGGCATAAACGGAAACCAGCGCATTTTCTGTCAGGATGAAGGAGTTTTTTCTTCATAGTTATGCTGTGGTTTTGGGAGAAACAGGATACATTCTAAAGATGAATAATCAGGTTGTTTTATTAATCTTAATAATATGCAATTAACAAAGCCTCTGGAACTAGACCCCCAACTTGAAAGCTTGCTGAGAAGCTCTTGATTGTGATGGGAACATAGGAAATGTGACTACTGTTGCGTTGTCAAAGGCAAATCAAATAGCCAAAAAGTTCAGAATGCCAAACAGCCCAGCATCCTGGTTATTTACCCCCATCATAGTCACATGTATTTTTGTCGCTGTTTTGTTTGCCTGATATATTTTCCTCTCCCGTCTTTACTTGCCTGTGCCTCTCGTGGCTGTGCTACTTTCTCCTCCGCTAGCCTGGCTTCTTCCTCAGCTCACTGAGCCTCCGTGCTGGACAGGAGCAAACTGCTGCCTGGATAATAGTGTCTCTGTGCTGTGTCCCCACGCCTGTATCATGGGAGTGGGGTTACTGCAGGAATGGTAGCGGGTCACTGCCCTCAAGTTCTGCAGCTCCCACTCTTCATTTTTCTATTAACCTTTAACACAGCAATACAATCCCCTGCCACGGCCTGGCTCTGATCCATTGGTCACACGCTGGGTTCTGCCTCACTCCACATTCAATGGACTATGAAGTCAGTCACAATCAGAACTCATTCACTGCTATGCAAACACGGCAGACACAACTCAACCAACCTGATGAAAACTATATATGGTTTACCAGCAAAATATTTTTATCATGTGAAGTCAACAAGGCTCATTTACAAATAGAGGTGATAAATTGCACAAGCGCATCTACTAATAGCAACCACACAGCCATTAGATTGGAACAGCCAAGTAGGGATGCACCAAATCCACTGTTTTGGATGCGTCCAAACCCCTGAATCCTTTGCAAAAGATTTGCATATGCAAATTAGGGGAGGGAAGGGGAAACATTTTTTCTTCCTTGATTTCTGACAAAAAGTAATCTAATTTCCCTCCCTCCCTCTAATTTGCATATGCAAATTAGGATTAGGATTTAGTTCAGCCAGGCAGAAGGATTCGGCCAAATCCGAATCCTGCTGAAAAAGGCCGAACACTGGCCAAATACTAAACTGAATACTGGATTTGGTGCATCTCTACAGCCAAGTACAAATCCGATTAGTGGTTATATTGTAACTGAAGTGGAGAAATTTAGCACTTACATTCATAAAGGTGTAGAGCATTAAAGGGAGTAGTACATATTCATCACATGCTACCATTCAGGAGACAGTAGCCCTTACTTTATGTGCTGTTGATTTAACACAGTACTGTACAATTTTCAGTCTAGGTAAGCCATTGTAGAACTGGCACAACAAATTACAGTTGTAAATGTAAGGCCCCCTGACAATGACCACCGAACTGTGGGCTAGGGGAACTTGGCATTGATAGCCTGAAAGACCAGTTAGGGTGAAATTTCAGGTGAATGCTTATTTTCTCCCTTAGATACACCCCAGCCAGAATGGGATTAAAAATAGGCCCTGGCATTTGAAATACAGTACACAGAGGGTCAAACAGCCCCTTACAGACCCAATAAATAGCGACAGTCTAAGGCAGGGGTCTCCAATCTTTTTTTTTACCCATGAGCCACATTCAAATGTAAAAAGATTTGGGGAGCAACACAAGCATAAAAAAGTCCCAGAGGATACCAAATAAGGGCTGTGATTGGCTATTTGGTAGCCAAATTTGTGCAGCCATCAGGTGAACACTGTTTTGCCATCATAATAAAAGGAGCAGATAGTACAATAAGCTCCAGGTTCCATTATTGTTGTTGTCAAGTGTCAGTCAGACAATGGCTGCATGAGTGCACTAAAGAAGTAAAATAATAGTGATATAGTTATATGATTATATATATCTCAACCAAAAGAGTTGTTCATCCCTGTTCAGTGCCATAGATTTATAGGACACAGTAATGCATATCTGTACAGCTTCTGCTATATTTTGGAGAGAACCTTGCATTCTGGGAGGGCCTGGGAACTGATCTTGTGATTCCCCAGAAGTGAACAAACTAGGGGAAGCGCTTTTTCCTCCTTGGGGGACATTAATTTCACAGGTCTGTAGCCCAGCTGTTAAATGCAGTAACATAATCCCAAACTGCAGGGAACACTCACAGATGCCTTCTGGTAGAACATCTGGGAAACGCCAGAACACGGCTTTCAAACTATTCATTTGTCTCATTATTAGAAGATGAATCCCAATGGGGTAATTTTGGCAATGGTGTATAATGGGACAATGCTGGATTTCAGCAGGTTGAGTTGATTTAGCACTTGCCTGGACAAGATCTGCTTGTCGCTAATGTGCTCTGGCACAAACATGGCTGGGACGGGATGAGTAAGGCTTTGCAGGAGGGTCTTGCTGAGTGTTATAGTTCTGGAGCAACTGGATGGGGCGCTCACCACAAGGAAATACTTTTTAAAGCAGAAATATCCAAGTTGCAGTCCTCCAGCTGCTGCTGAACAAGCTGGGTGGGGGCTGAAGAAATGATGTAAAACATTGACCAGTGTTTGTACACTGTAATAATATCCAATCTGAATTTACCAATTAGAACACCAATATAAATGTCAGCTTGCGCCTACCAATCAGCTGGATCTCCAAAAACTGCCTAAACCTTAGCTTTGGACTACCTATGCCCCTGCAGAAGCTACTGTTCTACAAGTCCAACCATCATACAGGCAAGTTCAGCAGCTTGTGGGGGTTGTGGTTTCTATACAGGCTCTACCTGCTCTACATTACATTTGTGCAGCGCTGCAAGGAAACAGAAACCCACTATAAATTAATTTTAGGAACAGGCTTCCCTTAGAGGATATCCACATGCAGAAGATACTCTGTGTCTAGGTTACCTCTGTAACATTAAAGAATTACAAAGTTTGGATCAGTAACCATGCAACAAGTGCTGGGGCAATATAAAGAATAAAGTCCAGAGCCCTTGTAGAGAAGTCAGAGAAAGTATATACGGCTGTGATATTACACAGAACTTGGGGGAGCTATGGTTCAAGGTTCAGGGTTGGTTCTTTTTACTAATGGCAAAATCAACCTGTACAGAACTATACAGAACGGAATTATTCCATGTAAGCATCAAGGAAATTAGAAGCAGGAGTCAGTCCATGATTCACAGAATGGGCCCTGAACTTATATTGCATCACTGGACAAGAGCTGTACCTTTCATTTTCTAAAGTTGTCCGTACATGGAGTGAAAATGTAGCACACCCATTAATATCTATTAATCTGAGACCTTCATCCTATCTCCCCTTCTGGATTAAAAGAGCAGCCCCTTCCTCTCTGACTGTTTAGAGTAAAGAGACGGGAAGCTTACATAATGTTATGTTTTATGTAGGATGATAGAAGGCAGTGTATACAGAGACACAGCCACTGCACCCAGCTCCTTCCTGCAGCACCCCCACAATTAACTCACTGCCGTCAATCTTGTCTCAGCAGGAAAATCTGGATTGCTAGGGAATCAGACTATAATCCTTCCTCAAATACTAAAGTACATGTACACTTTTGCTATTTGAATGGAGACATTTTAAAATGTACTTTTCCTAGATGCTGCACAGTGATATGCATTTTTTTCTTCTTCGGTCAACTGCAGGTTGAAGCATTTACTTGCCCGGGTGCAAATTTGCCTAGTGTTTACAAAATGTTTATAAATGGCCCCCCACTCTCAGAAAGATATTACTATATATACTTGTAGCAGCCCATGCATGGAGGTATCTGACTGAAGGAGTCATGGATTTCAATTGAACAAGGCAACTACTGCAACGTTTAAAGACCCCTTCTTCTAGCCATCTGGAGAGACCTTCCTGTTACTTCATCAAGTCTCAGTCTATCATTAAAGGCTGGTAATCCTGGTGGTAATCCTGGTGGCCAACAACTCCTTCAGGTGAATGTGGAAGACCACACCAACATAAGTGGCACCTCACTCTTCCGATTCCCATAAGATCCAGTTCCTCAGAGTTCGACATCCAGATCAGTCACCAAGTCAGACGGTAAGAGTCCATTGGAATGTTGTTGTCAGGCAAATAACCATTACAATCCATACTAATCAAGGGTACATAGTAAGTTAGGTTGAAAAAAAAAGACATCCATCAAGTTCAACCTTTTAAGACAATATATTACCTGCCTAACTGCTAGTTGATCCAGAGAAAGGCAAAAACCCCATGTGGAGTCACTCCAATTTGCCTCAGAGGGTAAAAATATTTCATCCCGACTCCAAGATGGCAATTGGACCAGTCATGTGCCTTTGATACATAACTTAGATCCTAGATACATAAATTAGAACCTAGTTCAGCATACCTCAACACAATGCTTTTGATATCTCAAACATCACATCAATGGGCTCCCTTTATCTCAAT
>CM044433.1:153500700-153523365 GCA_024363595.1 Xenopus borealis
TTTGATATTATGTGAGACAGGAATAGGCAATGTTTTGGTAGAGTAAATGGATTAGTAGATTGAAGTCAAATATCCAAACTATTTATTTGTACACCACATACTAATGGTAACCTGAATGGTACCTTAGAATAAAAATGGAGACTTTATGTATTGTAAAGGGAACTAGAAATGTATGCAAAGAGCGAATTCCACAGACTCATATATACTCAAGGTTCCCTTCAACAAATGCTGTGCACACGCAGTAGCTGCATTAAAATCTAGACTGCCCTCTCAGAGGAACATTTTAAGTGGGTCCTTTAAAAAGGTGGTTATTTGCAACCCAAGAAATCTCTTGAATTCTTAGCTCAAAGATACCACTATCTCACTTTGCTCTGCTTTCTCTACTGTTCTCAGTACAACCATCAGTTATCATGGGGCCCCCCCATACTACTAAGTTATCTGGGTCTTTCCCCTGGGGGCTGCAATGATGAGATGAACAGTTACTTGGGCCCCCTGAGTGGTGGGACCTGCCAACAATTAGAAAGGTTCCCCATAGAATAAAATGCCCCTTACACACACACATGACTATGCCCTTCATCTACTCAGCCCTAAAACCCTGCCAACTGCCCCACAAGCTGTGCCCCCTTTGCAAATCATGCAGTGAGACCCCCATACTGGCATACCTCCTGTCCTCCCCTGATAGTGGTCCTGACTATTTTTCAGTGTGTTCTTCTCATTTTGATTCTGGACAGGTTCCATGTTTTATCCAAGCACTACAAGAGGGTCTGGCCCTTCCATGGGCAAACAGTCTGACAACCATATCTGAAGTTTTGGATTCTGACGTTATTTCAGCAGTGACCTTTCCCAGCAAAGCCACACTATAGTGAGTGGGTGAAGCCACTGGAATTTTGACAAGAGAACTTCAGAGAAAACGTCAACAGTGTTGGGAAAGGTTTGTTTGTTTATGAATATTGATGTGGATAAATATCTGTAGATTCTGTAATATAAATATACATGTGAAAGGATAATTAACAAGAGCTTAAAAATAAGGTCATATACCTGTAATATATGGGGGAATGGGACTGCTCTAGGCAAATCACAGGAGCAGAGGGTAATTCTTCCTCTTTACAAAGCCCCATATAGAATATGCTTACAAAGAACCATGAATAATTCCCTGCTACTCTAATAACCAGTAGAAATAAGAGCATGTCATTAGGAAGAGTGAAAAGGTGGTTAGTTACTCTTAAATGTAAATTAATTTGTGGACTGGTCGGTCAACTTGGGAGTCTGGAAGGAATTTTCCCCCTTCTGGAGCAAATTGGATAGGTTTCTGATATTCTTTTATTTATTCTGGATAAACTAGCAATCAGGCAAGTTTCACAGTGTCACACACTGCAATGATTTCTGCTTTAAAGTAATGTATTTCTATGTGCAGGATAGAAATAAATCGAATGTAAAATCAAATGAAGTTTTATTTTGAGTGTTACTGCTCATTTAACAGAAGCAAGGATGTATAAAGCATAAAATGATTGATTTTGCCTTTTAATCCCAGAGGTTTTGCATCCTAGTTAGTCTTATACAACCAATGCATTCTTGCATTTTATTTTCAGCCTTTATAGCTACCCCACCAAGGCCCTCCGACCATGTAATTGGGCTTTTTCTATTTGTTGCACTGGATGTTTCCCAAGATAACTATTTGGTTTCTTGGGATAAAACATTATCTAGCTTTTTCTGGCTCCCGTTTCTCCTGCAGCTGTTAACATTACAGGTCAGCAGAAGTCTCCTTTCATTGGGTATTTGTTGGCCGAGAGAGCTGGCACGAGCTGCTTTACATCTATGTGATATCTATACACAGCTGGGCTGCACAACTGTATGGCCGAGGAGCAGGCTGGATCCTGCACAGGATTTCATATATGTTATTATAATTGATAGTTCCTGTTCATTTCTACTATATTGAATATTTGGCCCACTAGTTCAAAAAAGGTTGGACAGAATTGCTTAAAAATATGGGTTAAAAGTCAGGACAGTGGAGTGAGTAGCCATTGGTGCCTAAACTTGGGGAAAAAGAAATCTTTCTATAAACATTTTACAGCTGCTTATCCATCAACTTCTCAATAGACACCACCCCCACAGTCCCTAGGTCCCAGCAGTGGTCATGGAGTCTGCTAGTAGTCCCTCTTTCCTACCTCCAACAGCTGAGTTGAGTTGGGGCTGTGTGAACTCCTCAAATATTTTTAGCAAGGGGGCCTGATCCTTATACATTAATGCCACTGACCCCCCCAGCATTTGTATGGTCTGTTTCCTTTATCGTTACATCTCTGCTTTTCTGTAAGATGATTGGTGAGTTTATACCATAGTAGCTGTGGATGAAAAAGAAACACGCTCAACTCTCTATCACAGCAAAACCTACCTACCCTACCTGCTATGTGATCGTTTGTGTAGTGCTTGCAAGAGGCGTGGCCAAAGATCTCAGTACTACACTTGGTCCAACTCCAATAAAGAGGTATTGATGGGGTACCATCAAGCATTTGTTTCCTCTGATCTGCCTACGGAGTGAAGTCACTTTGGGTTTCACAAGTCCCTGTGCCAGATGGTAAGTAAACCTATTGTATGTGGGTATGGGTAGAGTGCATAGATTGGTGGGGATGGGTTGAGGTTGGGTCTGCTCAACCACACCTGTATAGGAGTCATGACTCTGCTGATTTACAGCATCCAGGGCATTACAGTTAAGCAACAGCTGGAGGGCTGCAGGTTGGACATCCTTGATAAAATATCGAACAATTGTCACAAAATATCAACATTCTGGACATTGATAGGACCAGCTATAGCTGAAGCTGTCAGTCCATACCCCAATAACTGAATGTGTAAAGCTCAGTGGAACATTACTGCTACAACAGATCTTACATTGCATGGGAGCCCAATTTCATATCCTGTTATTTGTTCTAACTGGACACTCAGGAGGAGCACATGCTGTTACCTTTGCCCCTCATTGTGTAAAGGAGACACAGATCTAGGAAAGAGAAGGCTGACAGCACACATTCCCCAGCTGTTTTGCTCTCCTCCATAGCCAAGAATCCATGGCATCCCTTCCTATCACAAAGCCAGCGCTGCTCTCGTACATATGGTTCCATTCTTTTATCCCTGCACACAAGCAATAGTAACTCAAACCTTTACATCTATACTAGGCGGAGAAGCAAATGCAAGCAGGGACAGCATTTATATTCAATATCAGAAATTATATTTTAGCACCTTATCATAATTCAGCACTACTCCAGAGCTTCAGTTCGGATATTAGAATCTCAGATACTAACACAGAACATAAATGGGTAGTCAAACCATTTAGGGGCCCATTTATCAAAGGTCGAGTTGAGCTTTCCCAAAAATTTTAGTTTTTTTTCAAGGGTAGTTTTCAGTTAAAGGGGAATTCAACCCCCCGGGCCCCTAAGTTGCTACTTACCCCTCTGTGTAAGTACCCTCCAGCGAAGCTCACAGGGGCCATCTTCTCTTCCAACCGCTTCTTCCTGGATGCATCAGTGCAAGCGCAATAGGACGCGGGTACTACTGCGCACAAAGTTTGCCAATTGAACTTCGTGAACTCTGCGCACATGCGCAGTAGTACCAGCGTCCTACTGAGCATGTGCCACCAATGGAGCAGCATCCAGGAAGAAGTGGTTAGAAGAGAAGATGGTCCCTGTGAACTTCGCTGGAGGGGACTTACACACAGGGTTAAGTGGCAACTTAGGGGCAATAGCCCGGGGGGTGGGGGGTTTGAATTCCCCTTTAAAAACTCATTTTTGGGGGTAAAAAAAAAAAAAACAATACCAAAATACTGTTATTGTCATAATGTTACTTTTAAATATGCCATGTTGAAAATGCATATAAAAATAATAGAAAAGGAAAAAATCTATTTTTTCGGGTTTCTGTAAAAAAAAAATTTAATTTTTCAAGATTTATTATACCCCAAAGTTGGAAATAGCTTGAATCCAAAAATACCCCAGTGAAAGCCTATCCCTGAAACCATTTGAAGATGTTAATAGCCTTCGTGATGTTTCAATTTTTTCCAGTGGGTTTTGCGTGAAAACTTAATTCGAGTTTTCCGGTTTTTCATTCCAAATTCACGGATTCAAGGTTTTTCTTAAATCGGAAACTAAATAACCCCCTACATAGCCCACCCTTTGTGGCTATTTGCTCCCATGCAAGGAAGGGAAAAATATTTCAAAACTACAACTAATGAGGAACTGATTGCTTCACTTGCAAATCCTTTAATACAATGTCTAGAGAATGTTAGTCCGAGATAATTTGCAAAAGGTCTTTTTTTTTTTACGATTTGTGATTTATAAAGTGATTTAGTTTTCTTCAGCTGCTCTTCAATTTGAAATGTCAGCAGTTGTCTGGCTGCTTGGATCTAAATTACCCAGGGACCACACAGTAGTTTTGAATGTGAGACTAGAATATGATCAGGAGAGGACCTGAACAGAAAGGGAAGTAATCAAAAATACCAACATTTATATGATTGAAGCCTCACAGAGCAATAGTTTATGCTGGGCTACCGGGGTCAATGACCCCCATTTGAAAGCGGCAAATTTAAAAACGATTAAAAAACTCAGTATTTCTTTGGTGGTAAGCAGCATGATATTATGAATATAAAGTTGCATTATTTTCTAATAGAGGACAGCTTTTCTAGGCACCATAAACACATGTGGCACAGAAATCCTTGTTAATTCATCCCCTCCCCAATCCCTGGCAACACAGAGCACATACTCCCTTTCTCAAATATGGTCTTAATTACAATTATAGTGTGCAGATCAGGGTATTCTAGTGGGAGGGGAGGCAGGGATGGGATATTGCTGTTAGACACACAGTCAATCTGTTTATGGGGAACCTTTGGTTAAACTTAAGTCCAGCAACAATAATGGGGCCATAGAAATGTGCTGTATGACTGGATTTCTGTAATAGAAGGGAAACTCCCATGCTGTGGCTAGGTGCTGCCAAGTTCTGGCCAGTTACATCATGACAAAACATGCCAGGGAGGAGGCAGCGCCATCTTGTGGTGGTATCTGAGATTACACTGTACTGCAGCATTTATAGAGCTCCAATACTTTCAGAAGAATGCAATGATTTTACGCGACGTACACGTTGTTCATTTTGCCCAAGCAACCATGCACTCATTTGAATAAGAGACTGGAATATGAATAGGAGAGGACCTGAATAAAAAAAAGACGAGTAATAAAAAGTAGAAACAATAATACATTAGTAGTTTTACATTTATTTTTATATGTGGTTAGTGACCCCCATTTGAAAGCTGGAAAGACCAGAAGAAAAAAAACTATAAAAAAAATAAAAAAAACCAATCAAAAAGTTGCTTAGAATTGGCCATTCTATAACATACTAAAAGTTAACAGAAAGCTGAACAACCTTTAAAGAATAAGTAAGACTTTTATTTTAAAATCCCATAAAACTACATTAAACAGCCCCCTGCATTCGGATTTAGTTTTCTCTATTATAACTAGTACAATGGCAGCTCTTTCAGCTACTTGCTTGTCTAGCATAAAGCGCCGCCCCTTTACTTTCTGAGCATGCCTTAAGTCACCGACTATGAGGACCTCAAAAAGGTGCCTACATTTCATGTTCCCTGCCTCTGCTCCACTGAAAACCAATAAGGCATGTGCAGTAGGTCTTTGAGATCGTCACGGTTGGAGAGAGATTTGCTTAATGCTAAACATAGTAACTAAATGAGCTGCAGTTCAACCGGCTCTCATAGGGAAAAATATACATCTGAAAGCAGGGAGGAAGGTATGTTTATTCTGGAGGGTGTTTAGAGTAATTTTAGAGATAGGAAAAAAAAAAGGCTTACTTACTCTTTGAAACTACAGCCTTCATACCTGCATGTCTAGCAGGGATTCCTGTCTGAAGAAAAAACAAGTTCCATGTACCAGATACTCAGGATACAACATTTTAAGGTCCATGCATGTTGTCCTTCAGAACAAAACAATTTATGGCAAGATAAAAGGTTAAAGCAATTGGTAAGGAATAACAGAGTCCCACTTGAGTGATGTCTTGGTCAGTGTTATAGATCTGTCCAGTGGAAATCCAGCCATTATTAAAGGTGACCATACGCGGGCCGATAAAAATGCTGCCGACAGACCAAGTCGGCAGCTTATTGGCCTGTGTATGGGGTCCTCCGACGGGCTTTACTGATCTATATCTGGCCGATTTTCGGCCAGATGTCAATCGGGCGGGACTAAAAATCGTGTCGGATCGTGGCAGCATCTGTTCGTTGATGTACAATCCGACCGCCCGTATCCCTAGGGCCCACGATCCGATAGGCCCGTTATCGCCCACCTCAAGTTGGACATATCAGGGAGAGATCCACTCGTTTGGCGTTCTCTCCATGTATGGCCACCTTTAGAAGCGGTTTAGAAGAGTCATTTAGTCCTGGCTGTTAAATAAAAACACCTTATTGAGTAAGTAACAAATGGCTATACAGACATTCTATTTTAAAGATTAGTTTATTTGATGAGGGACAGAGCTGATAAACAGAAATCAAAATTAAGAGGGCTGGTGAGGGATCTTTACATGATAATAAAACATCTCCCAGAAAGCAGATTACAAATCATTACATGTTTTATTATAGATTTTCCTTGATTTACACTTCTGTGCGAAGAGTAAAATGCTACAGGGAAGGTATGGCAAGCTGTCCCATGAGAAGAGAGACAGGAACACAGATCCTGGATGCACATCAATTATAAATTAGGGTAGGCCAGGTGAAGGGGATTTGAGAGGTGTAATTTGAGTTTAGGATTTTGTCGAATTTAGTATGAAAGGCAGTGTCTGGAATCTCTGTGCCATGCAAACACTGCCTAATCCAAATTTCTTTATATATTTTAATAAACTCTGCATAATATAGCCTTCCAACTGATGAAAATAGCACCGCTACAGCAGTCTCTTTCACACCCACAGCATCACACAAAGCTTGAGGAGGGAATTTTCTAGAAAAACCAATTCATGTTTTAAGTCCCCTTTAAGGGACATGGCTTTTTATTGATCATTTCTCTGGCAGACGGAGGTGGGCTTCTGGCAAATGTTCTAGAAGAGTGCAAACTATGCATCTAATGCCCTAGTGAAGCTGCAAAATAAGACTTCATTAGTTCAGTAGATTTGCCTAGCCATACTGTACTAGAAGGGCAAACATTTCTTTCATTCACCTCCAGCGAATTACCTCTGTCTGCTGGAGAATAATCATAAAAATAGAGCCACCTTGTCCTGGTTCCAGACCTCTGTCCTCCATATGAAGCAAGAACAGATTTTCTGCCATTAAAATGAAAACCTTTATACAGCAGGGCAGATGGGATTTGAGAATATCTTCTGATCTCACATAACTACTAGTTTCCTTAAGAATGAATATGCTTCCCTGCAATCCAGTGTTACTTTGCTACACACTGCATTTCTGCCCCCTCCTATCCCACGCACACACAGTAAAAAGCTGCAGCAGCATGCAAGAGAGAAAACAAACAGCCCATTGTTTTTTTCTAAGTAAAGGTCATTATCTGATGTGTTGAGGTTGGATTGCTTTTAGATTTCTGAAGGGACAGACAGCCGCAAGGGTGCTTTTCTTGCTCTGGCGAATGCCACCGACTGTTACAGAACAGGGAAGAAGGGAGAGTAAAGGATAGATTCGAGAGAGGAATCCATGAATACAGTTATTCCCACATTTAGTCTGCATATTCTTCTGTCTCCTCTTCCCCATCCACAGATAAAGCTGCATACTTACTCACTTGGCTGAATTTCTGCAAATATGAACAAAAAGAAGACGTCATGAAAGAAGGAACATCTGTAAAACAATACAGCTGTATGTGTACTGTGAAAAAACAATCTTCTGTTTTACTGGCCTGCCCAGTATTGTAGCTTTGAGATGTGAGCCTGCTAGTAACCAAACATATCCACAATACAAAAGTTTATTAGCTTTGTTTTTATAGGACAATTTAAAGGGGATTTATCATGAATATGAAAATTTTATATAAGCTTCAGCATACTGAAATAAGAAACTTTCTCAATTTAATCAGTTAAAATTTCTGTACTGTTTCTGAAATAATCAAGTTTATGTTCACTATTCCTCTCTCAGCATCTGTTTCTCTTCATTCTCTCTTTTTACAGGAGTTGGGTCAGATATTCATTGAACGTTAGATCCAATATATCTTATAGGGGCTCCTTTTGCCTAGATGTATTAGAGCTCACTATTAAAATTGCCAGACATCATGTCTCTCTACATGTAGGAATTGTGCAAAAGGCAGTTATTTTCTTAAATTCTGTTTGCACTGGAATCAGTTATTTGAGCAAGCTCTGCTAGGGAAGCAAGGCAAGGCCCCCTGAGTGACAAAACTCCCTAGTGCAGCTGGTTACACAGCTAATATGTTTTAGCACGGGCATAACAATAAAATTTAATGAATTCAGACCACAAGTCAAGTATTTTTTTCATTTATGAGTAACTGCTTGCTCCGAGGCCCCAGAGGGACTCATTCCACACTTCAATATGCACAGGTAAGAATATGGAGTTTATATACAACACTAATCAATCACTTTATACAGGAGATTCCCCAACACAGAATGAAAAAAAATGATAAAGAAAAAAAAAAGAGAAAGGTCTTACTACTGCCTGTTCCATTATTTTCGACTCTGGCATACCCCTTGAATCCAGATCTTTCTTTTCTCTCCTGATAAAATGAAAACCAACACACTTTTTAGACATTTTTCTTTGTGATGTGAAACAGTCATAGCATGCGATAGCAAGCAAAAGAAATCATTTGGGGGTCAGGATCCAAACTGGTCAATACAAGAAACTCTGACCAAAAAAACTTTTTTGATCAGTAAGGACATGGACAAGATGTAACTTTTGGTGTTTTTTTTTTTTCAATTTCCACAATGTCATGTCAAGGAGTTCAGTTTCAACAAAAATAAAAAAATAATAAAAAATGAGGGCCTTACTTATCAGGTGCTCGACTGTGATCTCCTACACTGTGCCCAGATTTAGATAGTTGCTCCAGTGCATCCACTTTGTTCTCATCTGTTAAAGACAAACACTTTAGTCACATATGTCCTACAGACATGAGAGAATACTATTCAGATAGGGCTATTTTTACTTACCTCTTTGGTGAGTTGTCCCAGTATGTCGCCTCTCATTTGGATGCGCATGGCCACTGGCATAGGAGGAAAAAAAAGTGGTCGGTTAAATAGCTATACTATTTTGGATAAAATACAAATGACAGTAATCTACAATGTGATATTAAATATTGAAAGAAATGTTATATATTGTCCTTGGAATGGACAGTAATATAATGAATAAAGTACCTCCTCCTGTAAAATATCAGGATATTATAAGTTACAGAGGAGTTCCATGACCATAACAAAGCTTGAGGCTGAATACTTTTATCCAGGTCATGGAACTCCGAGGTTACGTCTAATATCCTCATATTTTTCAATAGGGGGTGCGACAAAAAAGGGGATAACTAGTCACCGCTTATAAGGAAATAATTTACAAGCTAGTCATGGCTTTTGTGTACTATATATAATATTATACATGACATGATCCCAAATAATTAACATACTGGCATTACAGTTTATAATAAGAGTGGCTGAAAGAAAAAAAAGGGTACACCTCAACCCCATACTGAAATACTTATTGCTTCACTTTTAGCTGATCCAGAAAAGCCTAAAAAGCCCAATCTGGGCTGCTGCCAATTTTCCATGTTTTAATCAGGAAGGAATGGCCTCCCCCACTTAGGGGCAAGCAGATAAACAATGTACAATGTCTGTGGAGAAATGCCACAAGCCTTGCACAAGGGAGAACCATGATTTATGTTTAGTTAAAGTTAACAGTATCCCTGTAAGACAACAGCATTTGTTGCAAGTAGATTAATATAAAACAGTAATGGCTTAGGGCCCTGGCACAAAGGGCACTTCAACGACTGGCGGGAAATCTCTTCACCCACAGGAGCCCAACAGTACCTGCCCCTTCATTTTAGTTAGAATTGCCTGATTCCAGGAACAAAAGCAGCTTATACAAAGATCATGTACATATTGACTGTATATAGAATGGATATTAAGAAGCCTGCAGATTCAATGTGGAATTGTTGGTGGACAACTAGCGGTGCAGCGAAAGCAATGCTAATTCACACGAGTCACTGGCTGAAGGCAGGATTACATTTTCTAAATTTCTGCGTGCGTCTGGGAATGAATATGCAGCCTGCTTTCTGCCCAGCAGTCTTCCTGCCATGCTCCCCTAGTGCCTTCTAAATAAATGAGCAACTCTGCCCCTACTTAAAAGAAAAGCTAAGAGTTAAAATAAAAACTGGTTTAATAGGCTGGGCAAAATAAAAAAGGTTTCTAATACAGATAGTTAGCCAAAAATGTAATCTATAAAGGCTGAGTTAGTGGATGACTAAAAATGGCCAGAACATTAATACCTGTTGAGTAAGCTTGTAACTGATCCTCAGCATGCAGCTCTGGGTCAAAAGTAATAGTTATGACACAAGTCTCTGATTGGTTACTGCCTGGTAACCAATCAGTGGAGACCAAGAGAGCTGCAAAGCAGGAAGTAGTATCTTAGCTATTATGTTAGACACCCAGTCATTTCCACGCTTTATACATTACATTGTGGAAAACTCTATTAGACCAATCTGTAAAGGTCTGTAGGTGTGGGACAAATCCTAGACAGCGCTGGACTGCATAGACTTCTTTATTTGGGGGGTAGAGATACACAACATGTTTCGGGCTGTGCCCTTTGTCAAGTGTCAGCCCGAAACATGTTATGTATCTCTACCCCCCAATAAAGAAGTTAATGCAGTCCAGCGCTGTCTTGGATTTGTCCCACACCTACAGACCTTTACAGATTGACCTAATTGGGATATTGAACACAGGACACCCCATGGAAAGATCCGCTTAAACATATTTGGTGAGACTCACCTGAATTTTTTGGATAACTATTAGAAACATTTTGCACAGCCTATTTACCCAGTTTTTATACTAAACAATTCCTTTAAATGACAGATTAAATCACCAATGGACCAGTGAAGGGAGTCTGAACCAGTGTTCTGGCTGCTAGGTGGATGGTCAGACTTCCACCTCTGCCCATGTCCTTTCAAGCGAAATATGAAATTTACCCCATCATTACTCTTATGTAGCCCCAAAAACGAAAAATAAAAGTTTGCCATCATATACCTCAAGTATAAATAATTGCACACTTACCTTTGAGAGTATTCTGAGCTATGCGATTGGGAAGGAGGAGCTGCTGTGCTGCGTTTAACCCATGCATTCTCTTTTGGAGGAGGGGCTGGCATAACTTTAAGTGGGAGCTGGGAGTCAGATTTAGGGGATTTTGAACTAGGAGAAGGAACATCTTCATCCTTTCCAAATACCTCATTCTCTACTGATTTCTCACTCTCTCGTCTCCGGGAGACTGTAGGAAAGAAAAGGCATTCTTAGTAAAACCCATATAATTAAATTTACTACTTAGCTGGAAGCAGTGCTGGACAGCAAATGTTGGATAACACAAAGACTTAAAACTACCACAAAACCTTAATTAATACTTCTTAGAAGCCTACCAGCTGGTTCTTTGCTTCTAGATAAAAAATATTCCCACCACAAAAACCTTTAAGACTTATTTCCATTAGTTATGATCACATAACAGACTTTTTTTTTTGCAAATAATAAATCGAATCACATATTGCTAGTTTACATACACAGCAGACTGACACACCTAAAACTGAAACCTAAAAAAAAAAAAAAATGAATATGGCAAGAAATGCTGGATTTTATATACTGTACCAACTCAGAGGTTCTTCAGCCCTATAACATTCATGCCTTCAAAGTTGTCCTCAGCAGCTCCCCATCTTCTGATCTGTTTAGACCATCTTTTATGTGCCAGTGGCACTGCACATGCTCAGTGTGCTCTGGGCTGCTGTTGACAAGTTAAGCTTAGGGATCATCATCATCAATCATCAGAACATTAGGGAAAATGTGTGGTTGTATCTGTCATAGGAAAGGATGCTGCTGGGCTGATCAATTAATTCAGAAGCAGAACACTGCAGCTTCTACGCTGCTACGTAACGTTAACAGTTATTTAATGTAACATTAAGTAATGTAATATTGTGGGTCAGTCCCAAAGCCCAGGTCATAGCTGTAGAAAATTGGGAGATATTGGGATTCACAGATATGAATTGCTAAAGTCATGTGGTGGCCTTGGACTAGTACAGAAAACAAAGTATTGCACCTATAAACTAATTTGAAAAAGGAGAGTTATTTCCTTTAACATAGGGAGAGGTAAATGGTGGGTGAGAAAGATTATGAACATGGAAATTACCCCGAAACCTCATTTTCAATGTGTGTCATATGTGCTCATTAGGCAGCATCAATCAGCCTAGTGCAGTTCCCACAAGACTTTGTATATAAAACATCTTGGAACACCACTGCCAAAATATACAAATCCTTTGCCATTACCTGTATTTCTGCTTTATTCAAAAACTGCAGTTTTCAACAAATGCAATCTGCTTAAAGTAATAACTGAACTTCGGGACAACACTGAGCACATTGTTTGAACAAAGACTAGGTTGGGAAAAGTGTATAAATATTTAGGCAGCTTAACGTCTCCAAAACTGGTTTTAATGAATGATGAGTTGTTTGGTGTGACCTACCCTATTTTACTAGCAAAAGTGCACAAAATCTGATTTCTTCTTGCCTCAATAATGAGCTATGTTCATGCGAACATTACCCCCTACAAAGGGAATCCGTATGTAGAACGGGATAAGGCAAATCGCTAGAAGTAAGCACAGCACTGGCTCTGGAGCACACGTAGTCCACCAAGAACACAACCGCCTTGATAATAGGTCTGAACTACTGTAGCAATGGTCTGTGCCAATGATTCTAAATAAAGATTCAGCCCACACAATAACATACCTTTCATACCTGCATTGATTTCCTCTAGGTTATGGTTTATCATAAAGCACCACTTCATTCCTGAGCACTCCTCTCGTGACTGTGAAGACTGTCAGAGGTGTCCAATGTGCATGCTTACCTTCTCTGCTCCAATGGAAATCAATCAAGCATGTGCAGCAGGCACCATCTTCACAGTCAAAAAGAAAAAGAGGAAGAGCTCCAAAAATAAAAAATAAAAGGAGGCGGGGCTTCATGCTACACCAGAAACCAGCGGAGTCTTTCTATGGGATTTTTAAACAGAAGGCTTACTTATGCTTTAAGCTTATAGCACACAAAAAAATTCTAGTTCCTTTCGTCAATATGGAAGACCGTTTTCAAAACCCTTTTTTCAGAGCTGTATTTAAGTCCAGCGATGCCTTAAAGGCACACGACTTCAGCCCGCCCAATGTCCAGCCAATTAATGTGTGCACAGAACAGCCGGTCCCAGTTGCCCTAGCTGAAATAAGCGGCTTGTGATTTAGCAAGGCCATTCGGCTGGATGAGAAAGTTATATTGTCCTGGACACAGAGTAATTTTAGAGATATTATTTTTAAATTAAAGAGGAAACACGTTTTCTTCAAAATGCATCAGTTAATAGTGCTGCTTCAGCAAACTTCAGCACTGAAAGATTTTTTCTTACCATTAAATCTTTTTCTCTTCTACTACATTGGGGGACACAGGCACCATGGGGATGAAGTTCCTGCAGGTTGGAGACTGGACACTAAGATGTTAAAGGTGGCTTCTCCTCCTGCCTCGGCTTCATCCCCTGCCTCTTCCTGTACAGTCGGTTTCAACCGAAGGATACTCGTCACTGTGGCAAACAAAACAGAGGTGTCTCCCCCAACCCTCCAGACAATGCTGGGTAACTAAAATCCCTAAGGGAGGAAAAAACGTATAACTTCCATTTATCTTAACTGATGCCTTGGCATACCGAGTAGCATCTAGGTAACTATATACAGAATTTGGATCAGGGAGGGACGGCCTGTGTCCCCCAATGTAGGAGAAGAGAAAAAGTAAGAAAACGGTAACAGTAAGAAAAAAATCTCTCTCTCACTTCCCTAGATTGGGGAACATAGGCACCATGGGGATGTCCTAAAGCAACCCCTGAGGGCGGGTCACCTTAACCCCATGAGGTGTTCAGTTTAAAACAGTCTGTAACACCTTCCTCCCGAAGCTGGCTGAGGCTTGCATGTGAAGTTTGTAGAATCTTGTAAATGTATGCACAGACGACCAGGTAGCTGCTCTGCACACCTGTTCAACAGATGCTTGATGCCGTAAGGCCCAAGAAGGGCTAATTGCACGTGTGGAATGAGCCAAGACTTTGAAAGGAGGTGGTCTTCCCCTGACTGCGTAGGCTTTATTGATGGTAGATTGTATCCATCTAGCTACAGTCATCTTGGATGCCCTTGTTCCTCTTTTCGGGCCATCGGGAAGGATGAATAGTAACTCTCTTCTCCGTAGCCTCCAGGTAAGTAGTGAGGGCTGACTACATCCAGTGTGTTCAGTTTGTGTTCTAGTGGACTCTAGCGATGGAACCACCAAATCTTGATTTAGGTGGAATTCTGACACCACCTTTGGCAGAAATTCAGGTGTTGGAAGGAGAACCACCTTGTCAGTGTGAACAATGGTGAAAGGAGGTCTACAGGACAGTGTTGCTAGTTCAGACACTCTTCGTGCTGACGTAATTGCTAGAAGGAAAACTACCTTTTCTGAAAGCGTGGCTAGAGGAATGGCCCCTATGGGTTAGAAGGGTTCCTCCTGCAAGACCGAAAGTACCAGGTTTAAATCCCAAGGGGGAACTGGATTTTTATATGGTGGAACCAATCGGATCGCTCCCTGAAGAAACGTTCTCATGTTACTATGTGTCGCTAGTTTTTGTTGGAAAATAATTGAGAGCGCTGACACTTGCACTTTCAAGGAACTCAGTGCTAACCCTTTGGATAGTCCGTCCTGGAGAAAAGGTAAGACGTCCTTCTCTTTTGCCATCCGTGGATCTCTATGCTTTGATTCGCACCATTCGATGAATGTCTTCCAGACGTGATGATAGATCTTTGCCGAGACTGGCTTGCGTGCTCTTAACATGGTGGGAATGGCGTCAGAGGGAGCTCCATAGTTCTTGAGGATTAAGGCCTCAAGAGCCATGCCGTTAAAGCCCATTAATGTGAATTCGGGTGGACAATCGGCCTGAGTGATTAATTCGGGCCTCTGAGTGAGATGTAGCAGTGTGCCTGCCACCATGTCCACAATGTCCGCGAACCATGACCTTCTGAGCCAGTAGGGGTCTACTAGAATGGTTGTGGTTCCCTCATCTTTTTCACAACTTGTGGGATAAGAGCCAGTGGTGGGAAGACGTTTGCCAGACTGAATTTCCAACGGATCACTAGTGCGTCCACTGTGGATCTGTGCTTCTTGCCACAGAGTTTCGAACTTTGTGGTTGAGTCTGGATGCCATCAAGTCCACCTCTGGTCGGGACCACCTTTCTAATATATCCTGAAAGGCCATTGGATGAAGACTCCATTCCCCCTGATCTAATGACTAGCGGTTTAGATAATCCACCATCCAATTGTCTACTACTGGAATGTAGACCGCTGATATCTCTGGTACATGGCTGTCTGTCCATCACAGAATTTTTTGGGCTTCCAGTGCCACTGGACTTTGGGTGCTCCCTTGATGGTTTATGTACGCGACTGCCGTCACATTGTCAGATTGTATGCGTACTGCCTTTCCTTGAAGTCAGCTTGACCAGTGTTGTAACGAGTACGGAATCGCTCTTACAGTTAGAGAGTTACAGAAGGTTTATTTGGAGGAGTCTTTCTGCTTCGCTCCATCGACCCTGCACGGTGAGTTGATCTAGCACGCTGCCCCATCCATTGGAACTGGTGTCTGTAGTTACCACTGTCCAAGAGTGGTTGGGGAGGAACTTTCCCGACGTTAACCTCTGAGGAAGAAGCCACCATTAGAGTGAGGACTTGATCTGGTCTGGAATTCGGATTTTTCTGTCCAGGTTCTTGCGGTCTGTCCTCTGATGTTGCAATATTAGGTGTTGGAGAGCCCTGGTGTGAAGTTGTGCATAAGGAATAGTTGGGAAGGTCGACACCATGGTGCCGAGAGTCTTCATTGCTGACCTGAGCGTGACAGTGTGGGATGTCTGGAGGGTCTCGATGCGTCTCCACACCGTGTGGATCTTTTGTCGTGTGAGAAAAGTCTTGCTTTGTTTCGAGTCCAATATTAGGTCTAAGTTTTCTATAGTCTGAGTTGGGCATAGGTTGGATTTGTTGAGATTGATCAACCAGCCCAGCTGGGAGAGGGTTTGCAGCATCTGGGCGGTGTGGAGGTTTGCCAGTTCTGGTGAAAAGGCCTTGACCAGAATGTTGTCCAGGTATGGTATAACTCTTATACCTCCTTCTCTGAGTGGTGATACAGCTGCTGCCATTATCTTTGTAAAGATGCGAGGTGCCGAAGATGGACCGAAGGGGAGTGCCACAAATTGCCAGTATTCCCGTCACATAGAACCTCAGGAATCTGTGGTGACTGATGTGGATCGGGATATGCAAGTACGCATCCTTTAGGTCTATGACCGACATGAATTCGTCCTTCTCCATTGACATTAACACCGATTGGATTGACTCCATCTTGAAGTGTTGCTTCCTTATGAAGAGATTTAGGTGTTTCAAGTCTAGGACCGATCTTAGCGATAAATCTTTTTTGGGAACCAGGAACAGAATTGAGTAGAACCCCTTTCCCAGCTCTGCGTGTGGAACTGGTTGGATGACTCCGCAGGTCACCAGATCTTGAATGACCTTTAGAGCTGCTTCCTGTTTGGGATTGTTTGTAGGTAACCTGGACACAAAAAATCTTCGCGGAGGGGGTTGTTGAAGTTCTAATAGATATCCTTGGGTGATCACCTGAAGAACCCACTTGTCTGTGGTTTGACTTTGCCACACCTCCCGAAAGGATCTTAGGCGGCCACTTACGATGGTCCCCCCCGAGGATGGGCACACTTTCATGCAGCAGTAGACTTTTCCTGGGGAGGCTTGGTGGTTCCCTTGTTGGAAGACCAGCCTGATCCCTGTTTGTTGTGGTAACGCGAGCGTTGACCTGTAACGGGCTTGTCATTTTGTGGTTTTGTTTTCTGCCACTGACGTCTGCAATTTGGGATAAGAGTCTGTCTGTAGAGGGGGGCCTCCAACCCGAACAGCTGGGCTACCTGTTCCACCCAGACCTCCATCGCCTTTGCACCCCAGGCTATCACAAAGATGGGTCTGAAGGCCAATCCGGATGCTGTGAGGTGGCTTTGCAGAAACCCGGTAGTCTCGTCTATAGGGTCCTTAAACGAGGCTGCGTCCGCTACTGGAATGGTGGTAGTCTTGGAAAGTCTGGAAATCGGTGGGTCTACCATAGGAGGCGTAGACCACAAGTCCATACAGCCCTGAGGAAACGGATACGTTTGTGAGAAACGCTTGGAAACTTGAACCCTTTGTTCAGGGCTTTTCCACTGCATCTTGATAATTTCACCTAGTTGTTCATATGCTGGGAAAACAGAAGAGGACTTTCTTTGTCTTTTGAATATGTTCTTGCCAGTATCTATAACTGAATCCTCAAGATTGAGTGTCTTGAGTACCGCCTGAATCAAACCCTCCACCTCCCTAGGAGTTCTTGGAACCTCTTCATTCTCTTGTTCAAGGTCCTTCCTCCTCTGAGAAGGATTCCAGTACCTCAGGGGATCCAGGAGGAGAGGAGGGAAGTGGACGTTTTGATGTGGTTTAGTCGGGAATCCTGTGCTTGTGTATTGGACAGGTGTTAAAGAAATTTGTCGAGGGTCTCTGGGATACGAGCAAGGTTATGCAAGCCTGCTAGGGAGAGGGACAGAGCACGCACCAATTCAGAGTCTGGGCTCGTGGTCGGTGCTGCCTCAACTGCAGCGGTAGAGGGGTTGGTGGGTCTACACTCCAAGCACACGGGGGTCAGCTGAAGCCTTCATAAATTTTGCCTTACAGGATAGGCAGGCATAGTATGCCACCAAGGGTGAAGTGCACGTGTGTAGAGGATTTGGCAGGGTTAGCCCCCTCTGCCTCGTCTGTTATAGTAACCTGTGTGTGTTTGTGGCTCTGAAAAGAAGGGCCCTTATGAAGAGGCAGGGGATAGTGTGTGGAGCGTCTGGCTCAGAGTTTGCAAGGAGAAAAGAGCCCCCATTAGCGTGTCTGTCCCAGTATTAAGGTAATAAGAATGAAGCAAAGGAAAAGGGGGGCCCTATGCTTACCCCAGGTCCCGCTGATTCGGAAGAAACCGGAGCTGCGTTCGGGTAAGAGCGCTCAAAATTGCGTGGGAGGAAGGAGCGCACAACCCAGAAGGAGAAGAGCGCGTCGAACAGAGGGCGCCAATGGTGCGAAGCATTAGGCTGCGCAGGAAGGATTGCACGGCCGGCTGGAAGGTTTCCAGGGCAACAGTTCCGAAGGGGCGGAGCCAAGCGCAGGTAATGGAGGAGGGGTGTGGAGGGTTCTGTGGTAAGATGGTACTTACTTGTCCAGCTTGGATGAGAGCCCTGGAAAAAAAAGAGATCCCCTGTAACCTCTACCAGAAAGGTCTGAGAGCTGGTGCAGCCTCCGTAGAGCGGGAGCAACAGCCTAGGGAATGTGGAGCCAGCCTGCAGCCTCCGGAGAGCGGGAAGGCTAAGGGCTAAATATTTATTATTTTTTTTCTAGTCATGGGGAGTCTAGCTTGCTGGGGGAGGCGCTGTACCTGAAGGTCCCTGGCCTCAGAGTGGCATGACCCAAACCGTGGTCTATTAGTCACTTGCTCCTGCCACCGTGTGAATCCATGTCTTCCTTCTGAGGACACTAAAAAGAAACCGACTATATACAGGAAGAGGCAGGGGATGAAGCCGAGGCAGGAGGAGGAGCCACCTTTAACATCTTAGTGTCCAGTCTCCAACCTGCAGGAACTCCATCCCCATGGTGCCTGTGTCCCCCAATCTAGGGAAGAGAAAGACATTTTTCTAAAGAGCAAACCAGATTTTTTTTATTTTATTTTGAAATCTGACATGAGGCCAGACATTGTTAATTTCCCAGGAGCCTTCAGTTATGTGACATGTGTTCAGATAAACTTCAATCACTCTTTACTGCTACACTGCACTCCCAGCAGCCCATCAGCAGAGCAATGGGTAGTTAACCAGATAACAGCTGCCTGTTAAGAACAGCACTCAGTAGTAAAAATGTCCTACTGCGACTCCTTCAGTTACATTGAGTAGGTTAAACAAAAGCCTGCCAGAAAGCATTTCCATAGTGCAGCATTGGCTCTTTCTGAAAGCGCATGACAAAATACACACAAACATTACAACTAAAAAAAAAAATATATACATCTGGTGATTTGGAAATTACATTTTATATGGTAGAATGAATTTATATGCAGGATAAACAATGTAATTAAAGGTGGCCATAGACACACCAATATTGTATGGAACAAATTTCAGTAGGAACACTCATTGAGGAGTTCCAAACTATCTCTGGAAGCAATGTCAGCACTAAAACTATTCACAAGGAGCATGGGTTTTTATTTAATAGGTGACCAAAGGCAAACGAAAGTAGGAAACATGCCCCCTGGAATGATTCATTTCAACATAAAGAACTTGACCAGCCTGCATAGAGCCCTCACTGCAGTCTAACAGAACACCTAATTGGAATGCCAACTACAAGTCAGGCCTTATAGTTTATGTCCTGTGCACTGTCTGTGTTATATGATCAGGCTTGCATTCCATGATTTGTATGTTACACACCCAGTTTACCAATATACTGGCAATACCAACAAATTATAACTGTGCGACAGATTGTCAGACAGATATTTGAACCAGATAATTATTACTAAACTGGATTAACAAACAACCATACTGATGCTATATTTGCAGCCCCTCTGCTCGGAAATACAACTGGTTACACAACTTGGCAACTCCTGTACCCAGTTTCTGTCATTCCAGCAAATCATTTATATCCAAAGACCTCACTACTGTAAAAAGCTGCCTACCGTACATGTAACATTTATACTTTTGTTACACAGAGTACTGAACAAGTCGAACAGCAACAGAAAGCAAAAGCTCAGAACACTTGTAAAAAAAAAATACATATATAAATATATATATATTTTTTTAACACATTAAAATATCACATATATACATCAGGATTGTCGCACAAACTTTGCTGACTGTGCTGTTCTACATTCTAGCCCATGGCCTACATCATCTTTTCAGACTCAAATCTTGTTGCGCCTGGCTCTTGTATACTGCCAAAAGCCAGTTGAACATTAAATAGGCCATCATGTATCTTTGGAAAGAGAGAGTAGTCCTTAAATGCACAAATCAATGCTGATGTGCACCCCACTGAATGTATTATATTTCAACAGAGCACAGGTTATACAGCTATCAAGAAAACAAAGATTAAAGGGGTTGTTCACATTCCAACCACTTTTATTAGTTTTTTATTATTCTTTTAAAATTGAAGCTTAAAGTTAAATGTTCGTGTCTCTGGTGTCTCAGTCAGATCCGTAATCCAGGTGCAATCTGAACGGTTACATTTTGCTACATTGGCATTAGTGTATCCTGTGCCTATGATATCTTTGTAATAAAAAAAAAAACTAACTGAAAAGCTACGAAATATGTTGGCGCTATTGAAATACATGTTAATACATACTTAAAATAAATTGTTAAAACCCACTTAGGCAGGAGAGAACACTATCAACATAAGGCTAATGTCATACCACCCTTCACTGCCTGAAGTGCTGGAAGGACATCATTACACACACACGGTATGGATGGTTTTTCACTTTTCTTTATGAACAAATCCAGAAAGGGAGGCTTAGACGTGTGTATACTGCAGATATTTCAGATGATACCCGTCGCTAAATATTTTTAATACAATGGTATTGCAGATATCTTTCAATATAGGTCAGCAATCAATTGACTCACAGCAGTTACACCACCTTCAAAATGACCGTTTGTGTTTTTGCCTTAAAACTCTCCTCCAAAAAATTCACATGCCCGTATTTTTATTATCCATCATACTTTATTCATCTTTGTTTCAGGTAAAATATTTCATTAACTGTTGTTTTGGCAATGATGTAAAAACAAATACCCAAATCAAGAGAAATGTTGCTGTATTTGTTAAAGGTTTAGAGAAATCAGCCACCAACTATAAAAAGTCCATGTATCCCTCAACTTCTCTAGAACCATTAGCAGCTTCAGTATGAGACTCCTTTTGAAACAAGTGGTAAATACAAAAATGTTTTTCATCTGTTGAGAAGTTTATTTTTGCAGCATACTGCATGGGTGTTTTTAGGGCCTTTGTAAGGTGTGAAGAAAGAAACCTTTCATACATCACGCATGCTGTATACAATATGCACGCTGTAGAATTACTCCTGGTCACTAACACGGTACTCACTCCTGGATGAAGGACCAGTGGTGGCGGTTTGAGAAGACTCGCTTCCAGTCCTAGAACGTTCCTGATTTTCTTCACTGCGCCAACTAGGATGCCTGTAAGTAATTAAAACCAATATTAATTCAATGCTATCAAGTAGTTGCCGTAATTTGTGTAAAAAAAGTGCCATATTGTGGAGAAGTGAAAAAAATTGCCTTTTAATTAAGGGAAGAAAAGAATTAGTCTCAAAGATAGTCAAAAAAGTTCATATTATGTTACTTAAAGGAACAGTAAAAAAAAAAGTTGATCAAAGTAATTATAATATGATATAGTCTTGCCCTGTACGATTACAAGTTGTGTGTTTGCTTCAGAAAGACTGCTATAGTTTATATAAACAAAGCTTCTGTGTAGGGGGCAGCCATTTTAGCTGGAAAAAAGGCACAGGTTACATAGTGGAAAACAACATTGAAATCTACAGGGCTCATCTGTTATGTGCTATGTAACCTGTGCCTTTTTTCCAGCTCGATTGGCTGCCCCCAGGGCTGCACAGAAGCTATTTTTATATAAACTATAGCAGTCTTTCTAAAGCAAACACACAACTATTACCAGTGCAGGGTAACAGTATGTTATATATTATTAATTACTTTAAAACACTAACTTTTTGGTATAACTGTTCCTTTAATGTTAGCTTCTTCTCTTTACAGTATAGGGGACATGACTACAGGGGATAAAGCGATATAGAGAAAGGAATTTATTTCTACAGAATATTGTTCGCTCAGCTAACATACAGAAATATAATATTACCTTCTGTCCCTCTATAGAATATATCCATATACTGTCTATGGCCTGCTTCCTTGGAAGACATAAAACCTGGTGCTTTTTTAACAGCCCAAACAGACTGAAGCAGGATTAAGAGAGACATTAATATCATCATAGCACAACTTTGTATAAAAGTATCACAGATGGAAGTTCCAAAATAGTTCCAACAATATGGGCTCTGGAAGGTATAGCATTATGACGATAAGGAAATTAATGTGCAACGTTTTTCTTGCAAGTAAAAAACGTCACCTTTCTCTAGGTTTCCTCTCTATCTGTCGAGGTCTGTCATCATCCAAATGGCGTTGCTGCATTTTCTCTTGCTCTTTTTGTAACCTTTCTTCTACTTCTCGTTCACGAGCAGCAGTATCTACTGGCTTTGCACCACCAAAAATCGAAGCTGCACGACTGGAGGATGCAGGGGCCCCACTTGTTTCTTCTTCTTTTGGAGCACTACGTGGTTTCAGGTTCAGTTTTGGTCGCTGAGTGGGACCCGCTAAA
>CM044433.1:153525273-153541363 GCA_024363595.1 Xenopus borealis
TAGGCAGCTGCTGGCTTTCAATCAAAATGTCCTGTAAAAAAATGCTGTACAAGAGCTAGAGATCTGGTCATGCACCTTTTATTTATATAAAAAAACAACAGTTCAGTAATCATGCAAATGTGCCATTAAACATCACTAAAAGTGATAGCGACACTGGGTTTAAACAGTGTTTATGCCTTCATAAACCCTAGAGTCAATCTTTTCTTAGATGGTAGGGGGGCTTGAGGAAGCAGCGGGGTAACTTTGTAAAATGTGCCAGACCCAGACATCTTGAAAGCAAGCAGCTAAATTGGCACTATTCTTGGGTGTAGGTTAATGTTAGTGTGATAGGCTGTGGCAGTAAAAAATGCCCAGCACACAAGTCTATCCACATAACTACTAGGTGTAGTGGCACAGTACTATTATAAAATACTTTTTATATTTATACTTTTTGAGTTCAATAGCTCATTTTGGCTCAATGTTTGGACAATGCCCAATCCTACATAAAAAGATCACAGACATGAAAATATGTTTATAAGGCATCCTGATATAACAAAAATAGCTAAAATGTCAATTAGCTCCAAAATATTTGCTTCAAATATCACCCTATTGTTTCGTCAGGCTGGGCTTCTACGACAACCATAAAAGGTAACATTTAACCCTAGCTGTTTTCCCTCTGGCCCTTCCCACATTGCCACTACATATTAGAAGCCTTGTATTTAAACTAGAAGTTCAGGGGAGCATCCATCTGGTCATATATTTAGGGTCAGTCTACAGAAGCAGATTCTCGGTTTAGCGGGTGGAGGACAGGGAGAAGGCAGTTCGGGAGATTTTTGCCCCGAAGAAGAGGCGAGTTGTCACTGGGTCGACTAATTTCCCGAATCTGCTTGTGTAGACTAACCCTTAAAGGCAATAAAGCATTTAGGGTCTAGCAGATGTGTGTTTTGCTTAAACTAGCATTTATATATGTACCTCGTTCTTCCCGCCTGTCTTCACTGCGAGAGTATCCATTCCATTTATCTGATCGTTCATCTCGCCTGTCATCATAACGATCTCCTCCTCCACCACCACCACCACCTCTGTAATCATCACCTCGACGATAGCCACTACCAAATGCCCTCCTGCTCCCCTGGGAATCATAGCCTGCTGTGGGGTAAAAATAAAATCAGTACAAAAAACAAAACAGCAACAGTTATGTTCTGCACCTATTGAATAGCAATGGTGAATTACGGTTCATTACCTCTATCATAATCCCTTCGATCCCGATCATCATATCGATCTCTACCTCTATCACGATCATAGCGGTCTCCATCACGCCGTGGACCATCACGGTAACGGTCAGATTCATATCGGTCACTGCGATATCCTGTACGTGAAAAAAATTATTAAATGGCAGCTGGGGGAGCAAAATATATAGACTAGAAATCAACTTAATAAATTTTATTAAATCAACATTTATTATTGAAGTATGATTAATAATTAAGACCACAAAACTTACTGTCCCCTTGGCTGTCATCTCCACGACGTGGCGGATTATCATCAAAACTGTCTGTGCTAGGCCGAGCCCTCCAATCAGAAGAATCAGTCTTGTCAGAGTCTCTGTTGCGATCCCGATCCCTACCAAATGAACGATCATCCCGGTCTGTACAAAACAATAAGCATTGCATGAACTAAACGGAACATTACTGATAGAATCTAAGAAAGACAATAAATTAGACTAAACAATAAGTCCTAAAACCCATGCAGTTAAGGTTAAATTAAATAATCAATGTATGCAGTGGTAAAAGTCATGCAATTGCTTTAGAAAGATTACTGTAGTTTATACAAATAGGCAAATGTGGAACCATGGGGGCAGCCATTTAAGCTGAAAAAGGAGAAAAGGCACAGGATACTTAGCAGATAACAGATAAGCTCTGTAATAGAAAACAATGGTATTCTACACAGTGTATTTGTCGTCTGCTATGGAACCTGACCCTTGAATGGCTGCCCCCATGGCTACACAGCACCATGTTTATATAACTATAGTAGTGTTTCTAAAACACCAGTGCAGGGGCACAGTACATTACATGAATTGTTTTAAAGGGGTTATTCACCTTTCAGCACTTTCTGCAGTTCAGTTGGTTTCAGATCCTTCAACAGAAATAAAGGCTTTTCCCCCCACTTACTTTCAATTTTCTAAGTGTGATCATTTTTTTTAATATTGAAGTGTTAAGTCTAATTTTTCATCTTTCTAAAGATGCTCTGGGAGCGGGGGTCGCCGACCCTCTAAACTGTTCTAAATCGATATATTTAGTCAGAACACCGGATCTTCATTAAAGGCAGCTGTTTAGAATTGTTAGAATCTGCGAGTATGCGGTCCCGCAGTTTTACTATACAGATAGGGTATGGGAATGAAGGATGTATTTAAAACTAAACTGAACCTAAAAGCTTAAAGTCAACAGACTTTCATGCCCTGGTCATCTGACTGACAATTGTTTCAGGTGATGCAGTTTTGGGAGAATTTTGTATTAAATCTGAATAGGCAGATCTGGGTTTGGATACAGTATTGTGTTTAAAAGAACACCATGTGCAGTATTCAGTTGCATATAAATGTTATATATTTTGTCCACAACAAGGGTTGCACTCATTTTGCACACACTTTTTGCTCCATATTCTATATTCCATAATGGTTTAGTATGCATGCTTTTTTTAATGTTTTAGTCAACAAGCCTTAACAATAAAAAAAAATCTAACATTTTTAAAAATAGGCATTTCTATAATGTATTAAGTTAAATGAAATGGGAACCATCCCCTTGAGTTTAACCTACTCACTGAAAACTCTAGCAGAAAGAAATAATGTTAAATAAGTGCAAAGAAGATATGAAGAAAATACAATAATTAATAAGATAATACAGAAGATATGCTCATGAAAAGCTGCTCATGGAGTGCAATTTCATCAAGTCCCCAGACTGGGTCTATAGCTTAGTGGGTCAGCCCCTCCAGTAACTATTGCTACCATACTGTATATGTACATCCAGGATCATTGAGTGATCGCAACTGAAGGATGCCTTGTGTGTAAAACAAAAACCGCTCTGGAAAGAATAAAAAACATTCTAACAGTGCTCACCTTTATCTTGCGATTGATCAGCTATGTCCACTCTTATCCTTCTGTTCCCAAGAGACTATAAAAAAGTAAGGGGGAAGTCATGCAAATAAAGAAAACAATATGTACTTTTATACTACTTGAGCTATAAAAAAAAGAAAAAACAGACTCATAAGTAATCTCACAATTAATTGTGATAAAACCACAAAGCAACACTATCTCAGAAATGAAACTACCAATAGACGTTTCCTTCTCAGCTTAGCCAGGGCTTTCTACATATTTTGCAGTTTGTCAGTGACCATTTCTTAATCTGGTTCATTACCTGAATATTCAGGAATTCCCCTTCTCTACCAAATCCCACTAGCTTTCACTCACCCATAGCCTCTACATCCTGTGCATGCTCATTGCTTCTTTTGGAAGCCCTAATTTGAACGGATGTCAAGAACTTCAAGAGGAAACAGCGGCGCTAAGAGGAAGCGCTATTAAAAACGTACAATAAATTATCTTTTTTATTGTGAAGTGCACAACGTTTTGGATCAAAGATCACCATCATGTGATTAAAATAAGTACCTGATGAAGCATCTGATCCGAAACATTTTGTTCACTTCACAATTTAAAAAAATGACATTGAAGTACGTGGTTCTCCGGAGTGATAATGTTGCCAATTTGTAATTTCGATCCGAGTGGATTGTGCAGGAGACACGTCGGATGCACGGAATATAACGTAAGTAATAGAACTATCGCACCTACAAACTGATTGCATCCGACACAACACGCCTGACAGATGAAGAAGCAAAGTACAGCATTCCCATCGGACAGTCTTGTCGTATGCAGTAGATGCGATAGTTCTATCACTTACATTATATTCAGAACAACCAACATGACGCCTGCACTTCCTCTCAGTTCATTGGATCAGAAGAAAGTGCACCAAGTGGTTCAGCCGTAACAGGTGCATTGTTCAAGCAACTGGAGCTTAGCACAGCTCGGAGGGTGTTTGACACCATGATGCCTGACTTCTTGACAGCAAGTATAAATGTCATATATTTACTTTAAATAACACCCTAGGTTATTTAGGGCTCAGTAATCCAACCCTGCCACTAAATATGTCATTATCAGTTTACCATTTTTGCCCATGTGGCAGATCTATCAAAGCACTTGCTCCTGGTCCCTTTTAAGTATTTGAGTAAAAATGTTTTAATTTTTTTTCTCTTATAGTTTGCAGAATGGTTTGTTGTTTTTATATGAAAAGTGTTTCCGACTTGTTCTCCACCTCTAATACATCTAGGCAAAAGGAGCACACCTATAAGATAGATTGGATCTAACTGTCAATGATTACCTAACTCCAGAATGAAAAGAAACAGATGCTGAGAGAGGGATAGCAAAGATAAACTTGATTTTTTCAGAAACGGTACAGAATGTTTGATTATGTTTAGTAAACTTCTTATTTCAGTATGCTGAAGATCATAAAAGATTTTCATTTTCATGATAGTTCCCCTTTAAGAAACAAGTCTAGCCTATTGACAAAGCAAACAGTTGGCCATGCCCTCAAATATGAGGTACAGGTCATTTAAAGACCAATCGTACAAGAAATTTCAAATGACGAAAAGGGACTTATAGCCACCAATATAACAATGTAATATTCCTCCGAGTGCCCTTCTGAGCAATTTTAACATTTTTTTTTAAACTTGCTAATATCACCAATGATTAACAGGATCAGTCTCTGCTGTTTGGTACAGGAAAGTGCCAAACAGGACAGAAAAAGCTTAATCTACTTCTGCTGGTAGCATCGCTTGAAGCTTCCCATCTCATTTCAATGTGTTTACGGTCTTGAAAAGATGGGGGCTTGGGTGCAATTCTGAACAGTGCTTTCCATATTTGCATAAGTACTCTGGTTTCTGACCCTAGACTACTGTTAACATAAGGCCACCAAATGTTGTAAGGCTACAAAAGTCTACTCAAATGTATTTATGTTATTACATATTGATTGCCCCCAGGATGACATGTATTTACCAGGATTTGTGCTCAGTGTATTACAGCAATGTTTAAGTGAATGGAGGCACCTCAACTGTTCAAAACCAAACATGTTGAGTCAGCTTGAACTCACTGCAGCTCCCATAGTACAGAAAAACTGATTAGTTATGTAAGCTTGCAGGGGAGATAGATAAGTGGACTCGGTTACAATCTATTGCTCTGCTTAAGTAAGATTGTGGATAGAGCTGAGTCATCCAGCCTAGCTGGATATTGGACTGTAAAGTTACCTCCTTGTCCTTTATGAGCTTTATAAAAGGCCAGTAGTGACCTGAAACTATGCTCAGTCGTAAAATAAATGAGGTTTTAAATTAAGAAGTTTGGTGTGCTGTTCAAAATGAAGGGTAATGTCACACAAGTCATTTTACACAGCAACCGCACTGTTTAATAAGCACGGACAGGCATGTCATCTACTTGTCAGTGCTTGTGGGGATAGGGATTTTGGTTACTAGAGTTACTGCTAAAAATAATAATAATAATGTGCTCAATATTCAGAGGGACACCATGAGTTGTGAAAAAACTTTTTCTTTGCCATCTCAGAACTTATAAAATCTTTATTAATCTTCTATAAAGCTGGATAAGCACAGGCCAATTCCTATTCAGGATTAGAACATTTGTATGTGCAACTTATACCGATTCAACCAACCTGCTATTGGTTTGAATGAGTAGATCACACAGTAAGCATAAGGTGCAAGCCTTTACAATTTCTACTGGCTTATCTCTTACGTGTGCCAGTGGGAGGCATCGACTCAAATATTCATTAGGGAACAAAATAAAAATACTACATTTCTGTATACAAAATAGCATAGTGACGTTTATTGGAATTTGCAGCAAAATTCTAAAAAAGTGCTGGGATCATAATCATAAGAACAAGGCCAATGATGGAGGAACAAAGGAGGCTAAGGATTTACTCTTAGCAAATGTTAATTGGGCAACAGATCGAGAAACAACCCTGAACCAATGCAGTTACCAAAAGCCACATCTAGTAATTTGCAAATTAGGGATTGGAAGGGGAAAACATTTTTACTTCCTTGTTTTGTGACAAAAAAATCTTGCGATTTCCCTGCCCCTAATTTGCATATGCTAATTAGGATTCGGTTCAGCCGCGCTGAACCCGAATCCTGCTGAAAACGTTCGAATCCTGTCCGAATCCCTAGTTACCAGTCCATAGTTATTACTACAGTTTATACTATTAATAGCTATCTAGTTTATTAACTCACTTCCTCATTGAGGCTTAAAGCCTGTAGCAGAGAGTCCAAGTCATCGAATTCTGCATAACCAAAGCCTTTTAACCTCTCTGGATTGCTGGGCTCACGGGGCAGACGAACAGCACTAATCTAGATTTAAATCACAAAAATATTATTGGAACACAAATAAATATGTATTGCATGAATGCTTTATTACTTGCCAATAACTCATACTTACATTAAGCCCCCTAAAGAATTTCTGGATGGATTCCTCAGTTACATCATACGGAAGGTTACCAAGGAAGGCAGTGAAAGGGGGACTTTTAGGGAGACGGCTTCGGTCCACGTCAGGTTCGCGAGCGGCTCGAGGAGCCGTAGGTAGGATGGATCGATCAATAGCGGGAGCTCTGTACGCATCATCATCATTACTGTGCCACGTGGTAGAGACTGCAAGAAAAACGGACATTTTCTCTGAAAAGGTCAGGAACAAAACAACTCCAAATTGATCCCTGAACCTCTCCCATTGACTCAAACAGCAATTCGGCAGGTTTTAGGTAGGGAATAATCTAATTTGAATTCCTAAAGGGAAATTTTCAATTCAACCCTTGATAAATATGCCCCTTAGTGTTTTTTTTGGAATTACCATGAGTTTAAAACAAAGTGGAATATAAATTGTTGATAGGATGCAATAAATAAGACGTGGGAGACATGGAGTCACAGTTAAAGAACTAAACCCTAAAAATTAATAGAGCTAAAAACTGAACTTCTTGCACCAGCCTAAAGTTTCAGCTTATCAATAGCAGCAATGATCCAGGACTTCAAACTTGTCACATGGGGTCACCATCTTGGAAAGTGTCTGCGACACTCACTTAGTGGGCTCTGAGCAGCTGTTGAGAAGCTAAGCTTAGGGGTCGTCACTAATTATCCAGCAGAAAATGAGGTTGGTCTGTAATATAAACGGATTCTACAGGGCTGATTATTAAAATTTTGATGCTAGTTGCACTGGTTTCTGTGCTGCGGTGTAGTAATTATCTGAATTATTAATCAGCCTTATATTATATAATAATGAAACCCATTTAAAATATTGCTTAGTCATTCTATAACTTAAGTTAACTTTAAGGTGACCCACCCCCAATTCAATCTTTTATAAACAATTTTATAACAATACATTCCAGTTGAAATCCTTCTAACCTATAAAAAATATACCATTGTTAAAATATATATATATATATATATATATATATAAAAATATGAGTTTCTAAAGCTAACAGAATTCTGTTGCACAAATATGGCAGCCCCCACATGGAGAAACACAGAGGAATCAGATACGTAACCGAAAATCATCAATAAATACTTTTATGGCAAAATGATAGCTTGCAAAGAACGTTATGTTAAAAAAAAAAAACTACTAACTACATAACTACTACAACAAAGCTATAGATACTCCAATAGATTTTATTTTCAGACATAAAACCTTCTACAAAGTTATTGAGCACTGCATTAAAACAATTAAAAACTACTCACCATCTCCTTCCAAATCATCGGTCTCATCGGCCCAGCTGACAGGTTTAGGGGCATAGGTGCTGCTGCCTCCACCGCCGCCACCACCACCACCACCACCACCACCACCCCCACCACCACTGTTTCCTTCATCTGCTAGGAAGTCAGTCAGTGTCAGGGTCTTCCCCTTCTTGTTCTTCTTCTTAGCTGATGGAAAAAATCAATAATTTATTTTCACAAACCAAACTGCAAACACAAACACTTATTTTGCAAGTAATTGTAAGAGGTAAAATGCAGAGGGCCATACCACATTGTTTATGCACCAGAATGGGGCACCTGATGCCCATGCCTTGCACTGGTTACACAATTAGATGGTGAGAAGGGAGGGGAAATGTGGAGTGCAGTGACCTCTACTAAGTGCAGAATGGAAAATGAAAGTAATTACCTGCCTCTATACCTTAGGCCAGTGATCCCCAACCAGTAGCTCGTGAGCAGCATGTTGCTCTCCAAACCCTTGAATTTTGCTCCCAGTGGCGTCAAAGCAGGAGCTTATTTTTGAATTCCAGGCTTGGAGGCAAGTTCTGGTTGTATAAAAACCAGGTGCACTGCCAAACAGAGACTCAATGTAGGTTGACAATCCACATAGGGGCTACCAAATGGCCAATCACAACACTTATTTGGCACCACAAGAACATTTTTCATGCTTGTGTTGCTCCCCAACTTTTTCTTCTGAATGTTGCTCACGGGTTCAAAAGTTTGGGGATCCCTGCCTTAGGCATAGAGGCAGGGCAGGTACTTTCATTTTACATTCTGCACTTACTAGAGGTCACTGCAGAGGGGCAGGCAATATATGATTGAGTAGAACAGGTAGAGATGTTTCTCTTTAATTTTAAGACGCCATTTATTTTACAGCTTTTAGCATTTGGGTGACCGGTCCACTAAAGAGATGTATAAGACTGCTGGTAAAAGTAAATAAAGGTAAACTGCTGGTAAACGAACAGTACCCGTTGGATCTCATCAAGGTCGACAGGGAAGCAGTAGATGTGTTTCACCAAGGGAAACTGCATAATATGTGTGACATGCCATTTATACAACAAAGGGGATTCTCACTTAGCAGCCAAACTGGTTTCATATATCCAGTGACTGTTACAGTACAACACCTAGTTCAATATAAGTTCAATGAACAGGGATTTGCTTTTGTTTGTTTTTTTTACAAGTTTAGCGCAAGGAGGGTAGACTTCTCCTTTAAGGCACACAGGCAGATTTGGGGAAATTAGTTGCACCAGCGACAAATCTCCCAGCGGGATGGCACTCGCATCACTTCGTTTTCTGAAGTGACCCGAAGTTTCCTTGTGAGGCAACTTCGATAAACAAAACGCTCCGAGTTCCATCCCACCGCAATTTACATTCTAGCCGGTGGGAAGGCAGTTCGGGGAGATTGTCGACCCGAAGAGGAGATTTGTTCCGGGTGGTAAGTAATCTCCCCAAGTTTGCCCCTACCCTTAGAACAGAAGGTGCTAATTTCATGCTTATTCTTTTCTTTCACCGGAGATACACAGGGACACTAGTTAGCAATGGACTTCTAGGTTAACATATGTGCAGATGTTAAAATACTAATGAAAGCACATTTTAACCAAAAAAAGTGTGCACAGCCGTTCCTAGCACTCTACTTCTGCTGCACACACAGGGGCCATTATCTCATACAATCCAGTGTCAGACCAAACTGTATAAACTGCCATGAGTGTAAGCCTCCCCCACCCCAACAGCGATGTAGCCAATCAAACTCTGCTGCAGCAAAAACAAAGTAGATATTGATGTTCTGCATCTGATGATGTTCCATGTATAGAGTCTATACTCTTCAAACCTCTGTGGGATTCTAGTTTGTTTTGCCAGTAGTAATGAAGGATGTACTGAAAACATCATACAGCTATGCACTAGTGTGAGAATTTTCAATAATATGAATTACTGAGAGCCCAAATCAGCAGATGGGGAAGGAGTATTTACAACAGCCGGGAAGTGGTGAGACAATAGTTAAATTGCTATTCTTTATACTTTATGAAAACTATACTAAGGTGACAAAACAGTATTAGAAACATCTCTCAAAAGGAAATAAATAACCCCCTTTATAACATGCTCATTCAGTTGAGAGAAAAAAAAATCCTATCCTATCAATTATATCCTTATAAATGGTGCTTAGTGATGTAATTCCTGTCACATGACTCACTGAAATTTGTGTATTATAATAAACTACCCTCTGTCCTGCCTAGTGCTTTAATATGGTCATGGAACTCCTTGGTAAGTTACTTATTTTCCGAATAGTTTACAAGAGGGGGTACTTTATTCACTATATAATCACTAACCTAACCCCCCCCTCAGGATTTATACATTTCCTTCTCCCTGAAAAGAACGAAGAGCTGCTCCCAGTAGTTTCCCTTATCATAAGGAGGAAATGATGGAGAAGCATTACATCAGTAACCAGTAAAATGAATACAAAGTGTCAATGTTGTTTGAAAATTATCTAAACAGAAAACGCGTCCTTCTATTGAATGCACAGCAAACTATTTTATCCATATGAAATCAAAGCTCGTTTTCAGTTACTGTGACTGCACTAGTCAAACAGAAAAATTCAATAGCAACAAATTCAAACAATTGCAACTCAAGAGATCATGGCCCTGTTCACTGACTAAGTACAAAGAGAGACAACCAATCACAACAGCAAGTGCAGACAAAAAAAAAAACTAATGCAAAAAAAATGTTAGCTGCAGCATTATATCGTTTTTAAAAGTAAAAACTTGCACTAGTGAGTGAGGACGTGTTTTTGTACTAAGATTAACAGCGCATCAAAAAAAGATTTTTGTCACCCATGGATTGCGTGAGTTCAGGTTAAAATTTGGGTGCGCACTGCAAGTTGGGGTTGGGTGTGGGTTAAAATGGGGAAACGCTTCTCTGCTTCCAAAGATTCTCTATCTTGCATCCAGAGGCGTGCCCAGAAGTGGTGTATGGTATGGCAAGATGTAGATCCCACAATGGCAACTTTCTGTGGTTTAGGGTTGGGTGTGTAGTTTAAGGTTTTCGGTGTTGGGGGTCGGGTGCGGGTTAAGGTTTTTGGGGGTTGGGGTGAGGGTTAAGGTTTTTGGGATTGGGGACGAGTGCAGGTTAAGGTTTTTGGGGTTGGGGTGAGGGTTAAGGCTTTCGGGGGTTGGGGTGCAGGTTGACGTTTTCAGGATTGGGGAAGGGTGCAGGTTAAGGTTTTTGGGGTTAGGGTCGGGTGTGGGTTTTCAACCTGCACATCACTAGTAACCTAAGCGGAGGCAGTGCCCACAGCAAGAAGTGGAGGACAAGCCAGATAATTGTCAGCAGTCTGCCAAGCTGAAAAACTGTTGAGCACCACTACCGTTTTCCCTTGCATTGAAGGCATATGTAAATACAAGGCTGATGGGCTAGATGTGGAACATACAGAGTGACAGCACATCAAACATGGAAAGTTAATAGTAAACTAAACAGAATTGTATTTAGCTTCCCTTTGCCCAGCTGTGTGACTAAAGAGCCTGGCAAACAGAATGAGTCAAATCTATGTTTTCTTTTTATATAGAAGTACATGAACCTGTTGTCCAGCAAGAACAAAAAAAAAAGGTATGACAGTTGTGTGAATCAGTGTGGTACTCAGAATGCTATTGTGGAATTTAGAGATGCACCGAATCCAGGATTCGGGATTCTGCCATTTTCAGCAGGATTCAAATTTGGTCGAATCCTTGTCCCTGGCCGAACTGAATCCAAATCCAAAAAAATCAAGCGACTTTTTGTAACAAAACAAGAATAAAAATTTTGCCGCACCCTTCGTGCGCGCCACACTTTTACCCTCCCCCTAGCTAATTTGCATATGCAATATCAGTATTGAATCTTTTGCAATGGATTTGGGGTTTCAGCCGAATACAAAATAGTGGATTCTGTGCATCCCTAGTGGAATTACCAAAAAAACTGCATGCTAGACTCCAACCCTCAAAAGTCGCTGAAGACTTAGGCACCCCTAGGTAAAGTTTCTTGAAAAGCTTTTTTATCTTTCAACCCTATTAATAATATTGGCATCTAGGATCATTTTTACCAGCATAGCCAGTAAACTTTTGTAAGGGGGCAACCCCAACCCTAGTGTAGTTTGTCAAAACCCATTGGGCAAGTCTGAACCAATATTCCAAAGAGGTCTTGGTCTATAAGAAGAATATAAGCCCACACAGTGTCCCCCAAATAAACAGTGATTGTCAATGGCATCTTACAATAGGCCCTTTGGCACATGGGCTGTTAAGATGGGTGACCCATCATAAAGACCAGTTACCTATGACAAAGGGTTCCAATAACACTCCTTTGAGGGGAATCTACACCGAAAAACTGGCTATTCGCACCATTAAATAACATAATTCTCAGCAACTACATTAATTATAAAAGTGATATCAGACCCAGCGGTGGTGGTGGGGGGGACATAGGGTATAGGAGGGCTGGGACTTTGGGGAATGCGGCACAGAAATTCTCCCTCTCTGGCCACTTTCTAATGAAAATATCCTGCATTTGTGATGTGATCGAGCAGATGGGGAGAGGGGGAGCAGGGTGCAGTACGTCCCTGGCCCCTTTAAATATTTTTTTTTTGAGGGGTGGAATTACGACAGCTATTTACACCACTGAGTGCTATGGTTTTGAAGTCATTTCTAATTGCAAATTCAATTTAAAGGGGAACTATAGCGAAAATGAAAATAATATTTTGTATGCTTTCTGAAATAATCCTGTTTGTCTTCACTATCCCTCTCTCAGCATCTGTTTCTCTTCATGCAATAGTTGGGTGACAGATATTTAGATCCAATATATTTTATAGGGGGGCAGGTCTAGGTTGAGAATCAAAATAGACCCTGGTATTACAGGTACACGGAGGCCTAAAAAGCCCATAAAGAGGCCCAAATAGCCCCATACCAGCCCACTAAATTCTGACTTTCTATGGCACCTTATAACAGCCCCTTTGGAATTTGCCAAAATCCACAGATTGCTAGTCCGGGCCTGTAGAAGATGTATTGGAGTTCACTCAAAAAAACGATTCCAGTACAAACAGAATCTAGCAAAATAACTGCCTTTTGCACAAATTCTGCATGTAGAGAGACAGGATTTCTGGTGATTTTAAGAGTGAGTGCTAATACATCTAGGCAAAAGGAGTACCCCCACAAGATATATAGAATCTACATAAGATCCTATACATTCTTGGTCGTATTCTCAGAGCCACCATCTCTTCACAACATCCACTGTCACATCTAGTCTCAAACTCTTTCTGCTCCTTACCTCTGGAATTCCATCCCTGAATTCCTCTGTAAAGAACCCTCTCTCAATCTTTTCAAGAAAAAACTAAGAGCCTAAGCTGTCAAATAGTTCTAAACGACCGATAATCGGCAGCTTTATCTGCCAGTGTATGGCCAGCTTTAGACTGTAAGCTCTACGGGGCAGGACCTCCTTCCCACTATGTCTTTTAGCACACAGCACTTAAAGCTCTTTGTCCTATGATTCTGTATATATTTATTATGTGATTTGTCTCCCCATGTGTGTATATATATATATATATATATATATATATATATAATAAAGATGGATCCGCACTCCAAAATTCTGTGTTCAAGAGTGTTTATTCAATCACCGTTGCATCCAACGTTTCAGCCCTCCTTGGGGCCTTTATCATCCTTGATAAAGGCCCCAAGGAGGGCCGAAACGTTGGATGCAACGGTGATTGAATAAACACTCTTGAACACAGAATTTTGGAGTGCGGATCCATCTTTATTATATATGAAACCAATTTGATCCAGCACCCACAGATGACAATTGGAGTCCGAGTGCAGGTACTATCTTCAATATATATATATATATATATATATATATATATAGTACGTTTATGCGCTGTACAGCATTGCGGCTCCTTACCAGTGCTTTACAAATAAATTTATAATAGATTGCATTTAGAAAGTTTCTTAAGTCTGTACTCTAAAGGTTATGTTAAAACACCAGGCAGAACAGCACATGCAGCTAGCCTCAACTACACTACAGTTACAGGAGTTAGACCATTGCTGAAAAAAATAAACTAGCCAGATATTTCCAATGGCAAATATCAAAAACCAATGAAAATCGATGAAACCGTGGTAAAAGAGGCACTGGCATTATGCAAGAGTTTTTGGGTGGAGCACACCACTGCTCGCTAGTATAGGGGGCACTGGCCTGTGGGAGGTTTTTATGTGTAGCCCCTGCGCAGCCATATGCGCGCCTAGTTCCCCCCCATGTCACGTCTCCCATGACAAGAGCCGGCCGCGCGCACAGGCCATGCTGCTGATGACGTGTCTCCGGCCGCCGCGCTCTTAGAGGAAGGACGACGAATGGTTAGGGCCTTGCCGGCAGCCCATAATAAACAACACCACAATGATTTAGTTCGTAGGACTCACAGTCCACACGTTTAGGGGCAGATTTCCCCCCGTCCTCTTGTGCCACGTGTTTTAACCCTAATCAACATAGGGACACGCTCGCAATGAGTACGAGGCCCACGACCTAAACGCGCACTACAATTCCCAGGGTGCTGCGAAGTATTTGTTACTATAAATGAGATAGAACAGGACAAATATCACACTGTACGTAATAGTAGCAGAGAACATAAAGGCCTCGCATTGATTGTGTTGCTACATAGGCTGCAGCCAAACAGTGGCCCACTCTGTGTTGGAAGAGCACGACAGGCATTCTGGAACTTGTAGTTCAAAAGCAGAGTATCCACCCCAGCCTAGTAGGGATGAAAGGGCTCTGCTGTGGGGTAAATAAACAGCGTACATTGGCAGTCAGTGTGAGAATGCCGACACAGTACTACGCGCAAGCGAGAAGGACACAGGCCAGGGTGCGGCCTCAGTACAGAGGTGCGTCCATGGCTGCAGATGGCCGCGCGGCGAGATTGATCCGTGACCGCGCTCCTGCCGCACGCCGGACCACAAAACACACACAAACCGTCACGCTACCGACTCGCCACAAAACCTGAGGAATAAAGAAGCGCACAGGTACCTTACCCACCCAGCTGCAGATCCGACCCCGGTTCCCCCTCACACACTCACCTGAAGCAGCCATGTTGGGCCGAGAGTGAAAGAACGCCGAGAGACCCGGATGAGGCGGTCACGTGCTGCAAATGCCGAAGTCTTTCGGCAAAGGAAAGCAGCGCCGATCACGTGACAGGAAAACGCAAGTTGCACGTAGAGGGGACAGCGCGCCATATTTCTTAAGGGAAATGATGTTTTAATTTACACTCATCAATGAGCCCAAGACACGATATCTAGTTGCTTATTAACTCTGCCAAACTAAACAACTGCTCAAAGATAAGCTAAAATCAGTCGTTTTTCTACACAACGCGCTTTTATTAGTCTGTTGCTGCTAGGGTAGCCACATTTCCTTCAAGAAAATACAAACCTTTCTATATTATTAAGGTTTTACCATTTTAATAACACTGGCATCCTGCAACATATTTACTAGAAAAACACTGGTCAGTTGACATTCCTGAGGGTGGTACATAAACATTTAAACACTATTATAGTCTATGTAAACATACTGCTGCCTGTGACACTTAGGGGTAGATTTACAAAATTCATGTGAATAATTCGATTTCGGTTGAATTCCGATAGTATGATTTTATCGGATATTCAAATATGCAAATAGAAGCCTATGGGAATCCCCCCATAGGCTTTTTTTTCTATTACCTGCTCGATTAGCATTCGTACGATCGAACACCTCGATCGTTTGAAGCATATGAATTTTTCGAACGATCGAAGGAAATTTCACAATTTTTTCGTGAAATCGAAGGATCGCTGTTCGATCGTTCCAATTTTTTCGAGAAATCGAATAGCGCTCAAAAAATAGCCTAAAACTGTTCAATTTCCATTCGACAGTCAAATTTCTGCCGAATTTGAGGGCTCGAATTCGGGAATAATGATAAATTTGCCCCTTAGGGTTGCCACCTGGCTGGTATTTTTGATGGTTGATCCCAATATTATTAAAGAAAGAAAAAATAAATATATAGGAAGGCCGGTATTTTTTTTCAAGAAAAGGTGGCAACCCTATGGATAACACCATTATGTTCTACAGAGCTTATTGTGCTATCTGCTGTGTAACCAGAGCCTTTTCTCCTTTGAATGACTTCTCCCATTGCTATACTGCAGCTTATTTTTATAAACAATAGTAGTGTTTCTGAAGCAAACACACCAGTTGTACCAGTGCAGCGCAAAACTGCATTATATTTTATTACTTTAAAACACTTTCATTTTTAATT
>CM044433.1:153543867-153558398 GCA_024363595.1 Xenopus borealis
CACTATGAACTGATGCATTTTGAAAGAAACATTTTCACCCTTGACAGTATCCCTTTAAGGGTCCTCTGTGCTATGTCTAAGGTAGCAACACGTTGTTTTCAAGGGCCCCTGAGATGTCATGAGGGAGATGATCCAGACTTGTTTTTTTAGGCCTACATTTCTCCTCACACTAAATAATATAATGAATGAATGCACCCCTAGTATATAGTGTAACCCCGTTAACGGCTGGCATTCCTGCTGATGTTCCACATATACCTAGACCAAGCATATCAACAAAAACAAACATTTTAGAAAGGAGATCATTGCTTCAGCACATAGATTGACACATAAAGCATCTGTTTAAGCTATGAGTGCCACTTTGGCAAGTAATATAAAAGTGTAAACGGACACTTAAAATAGTTTTCCCACTGCAAGTGAGGCAGGCTAGGGAGGATACCAGCTGGATATGCTAGTCGATGGACCAGTGATGATGATAATGGGATGGATTTGGGTAGATTTACAGGATAAGTAAGTATGAGTATGAATTGGGAACTAGAGGGCATTATAAATTTACTGGCAAATACATTCTCTAGAATTATCAGACTGTGTGAAGTGAGTATAACTCTTCCCAGAGCAATCTACTGCCAAAATATTTACTGAAGCTATTATCCTCTCAAGTATAGACTATTGCAACATACTGTTGACTGGTGTACCAATCTCTGATCTTCACCCACTGCAATCCTATCTCATTGATGCTGCTTGCATGATCTCATATGCACCTAAACAACTCTCCTTCCATTCATGCCTACAGTCTCTCTCCTAGCTCCTAGTCAAGCAACCAGGCAAAGTTTTGGTAGACAGAATAGAAGATGAATTTGAGACACACAAAAAGCAATATAAAAAGCAATAACAATAAAATTGAAGCCTGAAAGGGAATAGATTGTTTGGTTGCTGGACTCAGTGACAACTAAATAGCATTTTCTGTTATTGGTTGAAATGGCTAAGAATAAAAAAACACACACAAAACAAAGATTAATTAAAAAGATGCTTAGGATAGCTCCATATTTTAATAGTGAATGTGCCCTCTATGGGGATCATAGTAAGATTGCAAGAGTTTTGAGTTCATGGGGGAAGTTGTGGGATGCTTGAGTACTTGAAATTGGAGCAGGCAGCAGGAGGAACAACCTGGGCTAATGGTTCATAAAATGGTAATAGCACACCATGTGCTTTCTCCACCAGTGGCCAAAACTGCCCTGTGTGTTTGCAGTGAGGTGGTATCTGCTACAATTTCAGCCAGAAAATGTTCATTTAAGCACAGGGCTGTTTGATTTGTTCCAACATGATGAAGAAACCGCTTGTTGTGCTTAAGAATGAGTGTATGGCACAAAATGTGTTGCATGTTTTAGCCACCTTCTAATTGCTGTTGATTGGTGGTCTAGTGGAGTTCACATTCTTAAGATGCATGGTGTGCCATTACCCTAACTCAGCTGAACGCATTGAATGTGTCACTACTCTAAGCTGGATCGATAGGTATGTATTGGTTTCAGTCTGGGCATACAGCCAGTTGCTTCAGAGCAAAAGGAAGTATGCTAAGATTTGCATTACTCATTTGACTGCCTGTCCAGACCAAAAACACAGCAGAAATCCTCTGCTTCAAAGGGGTTGTTCACCTTCAAATTAACTTTTAGGGCTAAATTTATCAAAGAGTGAAGTTCCGCCACTAGAGTGAAATTCCGCTGCTCTCCATGCATTTCTATGGGATTTTGAAAGGCCTTTTTATCAATGGGTGAAGACAAAGTTCACCCTTTGATAAATACGCCTTTACAAATCCCATAGAAATGAATGGAGAGCGGTGGAATTTCACTCTAGTGGCGGAAATTCACTCTTAACTTCACTCTTTGATGAATCTACCCCTTAGTATGATGCAGAGAAAGATATTCTGAGACACTTTGACACTGGTTTTCATTTTTTATCTTTTGTGGTTTTTGATTCCTTTAGCTTTTTATTAATCAACTGTTTAGTTTGCAAGTTCAGAAATCTGGTTGCTAGGGTCTAAATTACTGTAGTGACTATGTATTGATGTAAATTATAGACTATAATATAAATAGGAGAGGGTCTGAATGGAAAGATGAGTAATAAAAAGTAGCAATAACAATACATTTGTAGGCATTACAGAGCATTTGGTCATTTGAAAGCTGGAAAGAGTCAGCAGAAAAAGACCAATAATTCAAAAACCATGAAAATATATAGTTGCTTAGAATTAGCCATGTATCACATACTAAAAGTTTACTTAAAGGTGAACCACCCCTTTAAAGTGATACGATAGTCTTCAGATTTGGTCTTTGAAATTGCCTCCTACATATAGTAGGTTCCCTCCATTAATCTGTATGACAGAGTAGATGAAATTTCCTTGCATTCCTGCATGTCCTGCTTATTAAAAAAATATTTATCTTTGCAACCAGATTCCACAGTCCAGTACTTTTAGTACTGACAGATCCTGCAGTAAAGTACTGGAGACCAGGAGGGTTCACTGATCTTTCAACATGAACATTTATATATTATAGGGGATAAAGGACATCAATTTAAAAGGGTTTGGGCATTCATTAGTGCAGGTATAATCAATACACAGCCAGGTCAAGTCCATCCACACCAAGGGGCAGATTTACCAAATTCACATGAAGGATTCGAAGTTCGATCGAATTTTCAAAAAGATTAAAATTTTCAAATCTTTTTGAAGACCACTTCGACCAGTGAATTTTGAAAATTTGATTGAATCGAATGATTAAAATAATTAGACTTAAATCTATTCGACAGTCGAAGTACTTAAATTTTTATTCGACTGTCTAGTTCGCCAGATCAAAGCTACCAAATTGGTTTTGGTTATTTTTGATCGAATAAAAATATTCGATCGAATGGGTAAAATCATTTGAATCAATCAAATAGATTTTTATTTTCAAAATTCACTGGTCGAAGTGGTCTTCAAAAACATTCGAAAATTCGAATCTTTTTGAAAATTCGATCTGATTTTATTGATAGATCGAAAATTTGCCATTCGCTCGTTCGACCAATCGAATTGTGGTAAAATCCTTTGAATTCGATTTTCATTCCCCATCTATTCACATGGTCGAATTTGAGGGTTTTTTAACCCTCGACTTGGACCAATAGTAAATCTGCCCCTAAGGGATTGTCATGGTCAGAGCAAGGTCCAGATATGTAATTAGTTCCCTTTGCTTTTACTTTTTTTTGCTATGGACAAGCAAGACAAAACAGAATCCCCAGTAATAATTTATAAAGATCTCTGCAACTTTTTTGATGATTTATTTATACCTCTGTCATCAGGTGATATCCAGGTCCTAAGTGAAATACAAGAAAAGTTGGCTAACTGGGTCAGCACACTATAAGTGACACAGATTTCTACCTGGTAGTTCCCGGAGTTGGGTTGGCTGGTTAGGCTAAAGCCCAACATAAATGACTCCAAAACTTTTGGCCACTGGATAGATGCTGTAGGCTTGGCCAATACCTTAGCTATTAACATGCTACTCTGTCACATACATGGCATTGTCACACACACACACTGAAGGGTTTTTAGTTACTGCAACATTTGGTGGAGGCAGCATTGGTATTGGTAAATAATCATAGGATAAGCATCTGAGAATGTGGTTTAGTTTCCAAACAAGGCCTTTCTATGTCTTATATGTATTTCATTAATCAAAAATGAAAATTTCCTTTGATCTATGTGCTTGAAAATTGTGGTGGAAGGAGACCTGGATAGCAGCTCCTCAGGGGAAACCAAAGCCACACTAGTTGGCATTACAGACAGGAGATAGAGTTGCCACCTGGCCGTTTTTTTACCGGCCTGACCGGTATTTTTGATGGCTGATCCCAATGTTATTAACAGGAAAAAAAGCTAAATATATAGGAAGGCCGGTATTTTTTTAAAGAAAATGTGGCAGCCCTAGCAAGAGATGACATCTCCCACACAGTGATTCAGTGGGTGATTGGAAAGGATAAGGTGCTTTTCCTAGAACATACACAAACACCAGAGTGCTTTGTACAATGCTTTCAACAAATTTACACTTCTACTACTCCCTCTGGATACCTCATAGAGTTTTCAGCATACCTCAATAAGATTATAGCCTGACTGCCTCTAGGGAGCTTTCACTAATCACTACAACTAGAGATTGATATAACATCTGATGAGATGCCAACAGCAGTTCTTGTATATCTCAGGAGTTCTCCTGGTCCACATGATATGCCTAAGCGCCTCATCTGATTTAATAAGGTTACAGAGAAGCAAATGGTCTCAGAAAAAAATTATATGGCCTAGATAACGTTAATCCCCAAAGAAGGTAAACTTTTATAGAGATATGACTAGTACAAGCACAATATTGTACAGTTACTTCAAAGTACTTGATAAAGTTTTAGCCCCTTTTTTACCTTAAAAATTTTATTGAGGAGGGTGTCAATCTGATTGGCTTTTTGCTCTCCCTCCTGTTGATGCTTTTAAGAGGGGCTTGGATGATAATGACAGACATAATATGAAAGGCTATTGTGATACTAAACTCTACAGTTAGTATAGCTATGGGCATATATGGTTTGTGTGAAAGTGTGGAGGGTGTGTGGCTGCTGGGTTTTAATTTGCAGGGGTTGAACTTGATGGACTTTTTTCAACCCAATTTAACTATGTAACTATGGGCAGCAGATATAGAAATTAGGCAAATAATTAACATGACAATGCTGAACAAAGGTTTAGACACAACCAAAAACATTTTAGGTGACCATACACAATTGAGAGGTTTTCTAAAACCATTGGTCACAGACATTCAGAACTGTATCATCAGATATACAGGTATAAACAGTAGAATTCTACCTGTATCTGTTGATTCAGCAGTAACCCTCGCCAATGCTCAGGTCTTTCAAAGGTTGCCTCCAGTAACTGAACTAGGTGGTGGTGGGCCCTGGTGCGGGCCATGCAGCTTCCCCTGGGGCCCTGCGGGGGTGTGGGCCCTGGCCCAGTTGCACCCCCTGCTCCCCAGTAGTTACGCCCCTGGTTGCCTTACCCTTCTGTTTTCTCTGGCAATTGAGCCAGGTGGAGTGATTGAAAAACACTGTATGGTAACAACATGCTAATATAGGTTACTAGTCTGGTTGGGGCCCTAGATGTGCTCTTCCACATGGAGGCAGAATTTGGGATTTTTTCTGAACTACAAACCAACAGAACTAAGGGGGTATTTACTAAAACTCAAATTTATCTCACTTTTTAAGTAAAACAAGTCCATCTAACTGCCATACACGAATCTAACTCATTAATCAGCTAGAAAAAATCAGTGCAGGGAAAGTCTTAGTGTAGACAAAATAAAAAAAAAAAAAATTAAAATTGTATAACTTTTTTGGACTTGACAACCGAAACACTCGATTTTTTCATATTATCATCCAAAAACCCCAAGTTTTTCCGATTATACTATGAAACCCAACACAGATCTTCAAATTGTAAAAGGGAGACCTACCATTAACTTCTTTATGACCTCTACAGGTTTTAGCTGGAGTATTTTAGGATTTGGATTTTTGGCAGAGTTGCGGTACAATAAATCTAAAAAAAAACAATTTCCTGTAAAAATTGTCCTTTAAAAACTCAACCAGAAAAAAATCGAGCTTTAATAAATAGACCCCTAAGTCAGTATTATTCCCTATAGATCCCCTGCCAGTTGATGGCCCTTTGATGACAGGTCAGCTTCAGGTAGTCAACTGTTTTAAACACCCTGACATTATAGCATGGATATATGGCACTGTAAAGAATTATCTGCCTAAACTTTTGTATGTGACCCCCCGAGAACAAACAGGCTGCAGTGCAGAAATGTACGGGAGAGGAGAAAGGCTCCATCTAGCTACCATGATTGAAGGATGCATGGCATTGCCCCATTTTAATTTATATTACCTGGATTGCAAGTCTTTGCACACTGGTGGCTCTTGCAATGACTAGACAACCATGCACTAATTCTTGAGTTGCCTGTACAGGGGACCAACAAAGATCTTCAAGAACCACTGCCCCAATGAATACAGTGGTTTCGCACTCATTTCAAAAAGCTCTTGAGATTGCAGATAACAACAATCTAAACCATTTGAGGCACTCCCAGACATAAATAGGCTGCATGCATTTCATTTGCATTTTCAAAGTAGAACAGTTGAATGGGTTATCAGACCTAGATGTCCTATGTTCTCTGTCTGTTTCTCCTCAAACCCCCCACCTTGTCAAACCACCTCAAAGTAAACTAATAACCACACTGCAAACAAGGTTTCTTATGGAGAAATTGATGAACCAATTTCTGTCTGTTAAGCGCAGAGCAAAATGTGACTTTCCAGTACAAATGAGGGACTGCAGGTTGAGCTGTCAAAAGAGGGGCTGTCCCTCTAAAAACGGGACAGCTTTATTAAACAATTAGAAGTCCCTGTCACTAAAAATGCAGCCCATATAGTCCTCCAAGGAAGAGCCAAGAACCTCCTGCCCTGTTTCCTTGGTTTTTCTTCTAACCGTGCACACTGCTGGTAGGGTTGCCACCTGGCCGGCATTTCACCGGCCTGGCCGGTATTTTTGATGGTTGATCGAATGTTATTAATAGGAAAAAAAGATAAATTTAAAGGAAGGCCGGTATTTTTTTCTAGAAAAGGTGGCAACCCTAACTGCTGGTCCAGGTCCCCAGCTTCCACACAAGTCTGGCTGTACAATCACAGCCTGCTAGTCTGGGCATAGCTCCACCCTCTGGCGCTTTTTCCCTCCTGAAGTATTTTGCTCCCAGTTCTGACATAAGTTCTGCAACTCTTGCTTGTGACCTCTGTCCTCTTGAGAAGCAGCCAAAACACCTGTGAGTTGCGAGCAGGGCCGCCATCAGGGGGCGACAGGGGGGACAAGTGTCCCGGGCCCGGGGCTGAAGGGGGGCCTGGCAGTGCTGCATTTTCCCAAGAGCCGGGCCCCCCTTACCAGCGCCGAGCCTATGCAGAAGCGCTGATGCGGAAGTGCCGAACAGACGCGAAGGAGCTGACACTGAAGTCTTGAAGTCACGGAAAGACCTAAAGTCACGAAGGAGCCGACACTGAAGTCCTGAAGCGGCGAAAATACCCGAAGTCACGAAAGGAGCTGATGCTGAAGTCCTGAAGCCACGAGTTCAATTCTACTGACACCAATGTGGGTTTTTATTTTTTTTAATCCCCTGACCTCAAATGTTTTCTTTTAATACTCGATAGGCCCCTGTCACAAATTAAAAAAAAATATATTTTATGGGGCTCCAATTTTTTTTCTAACTTATTAACGGGGGCCCTGCCACCAATGTTTTTAAAAAAAATATTTTTGGGGCCCCAATTTTTTTTATCTTGTAAGGGGGGCCCTGTCGCCAATGTTTTATTACCAAACAGCCCCCACCAGCCCATTAAATGCTGATTTTCTATGGCACCTTATAGCAGCCCCTCTGGCATTTGCCAGAACCCACAGATTGCTGGTCCGGGCCTGCCCACCTAGGCTGACGCCGGTGTCACGACTAGGGTTGCCACCTGGCCGGTATTTTACCGGCCTGGCCGGTATTTTTGATGGTTAATCCCAATGTTATTAATAGGAAAAAAATCCAGATGTATAGGAAGGCCGGTATTTTTTTCAAGAAAAGGTGGCAACCCTAGTCACGACACCAGCGCAATGAAGTCATGGGCCCGGCATGAAATTTTAATTTAATTTAAGGACTTCCAGGTCTCGGTTTGATGCCCGATCATAGGATTTGTTTGGAACATTCCTGAGTGTTTGATTAATTCTTCCTGTATTGATTCCTGGACTGTGAGCCTGCCTGAACCTCAACTTTGATATTTTCTGCCTGCTTTTAGGATTTTTGCCTGGACTTTGATTAAGATTTTTGCCTGTTCCCATTTGTACCACAAACTTGGACTTAACCCCTAAAAGCTTCCTCCTTGGTCCTGACTACTCCCTCTGGGAGCCAATAGGCCCCCTGACACCTACCTTATATCCCCCACCAGCCAACCCCCACGCCTACCAAGGGGAGAGGGTCCTGCTCACACCTATCAGGGGAGGGGGGCTGCTGACTCACCTGCCCCCCAGTTAAAACAGCATGAACTGCAGTAAAATCTCAATGTTTTGTCTGAACTGACAACCTTAGATTATTGTACAGGAACTGTACACCTTTTCAATGATTTATTGGTTTTCTCATTTTCAAGACAGGATACATTTTTACAATGTTAATCTAATGAAACTGACACAACATTGTCATGTACTGGTCATTTTTGACAACTGGCCTGATAGTCAAGATATAATTTCAGACATCTCTGACACTGAAACGTCTCTCTGTTCTTCTCAATACACGATCAGAAGATTTTTCTCTTCTGAAAAGCAGAACTGAACAGAAGGTGCTGTTGTTTCAATGTAATTATTTTAGAAGCGTTAACGGGGTGGTTCACCTGGGTATAGAATGGCTAATTCTAAGCAACTTTTCAATTGGCCTTTATTTTTTTATAATGTTTTAATTATTAAAAATTTTAATTATTGGCCTTCTTCTTCTGACTCTTTCCTTCTTCTGACTCTTTCCAACTTTACAAATGCTCTGTAAATCTACAACTGTATCATTGTTATTGTTACATTTTATAACTCATCTTTCTATTCAGGCCTCTCTTTTTCATATTCCAGTCTTATTCAATTCATAGAGAAATGGGGAATGACCATAATATAGACAAAATCAGCCCAGGCCCATAGAAAGTGGATACACAACATTTTGGGAGTGTGACTCTGTATCAGGTGTGCAAATACAATCCAGGAGGCCTAAGGACAAAAAGTAGCAATAGCTAAATGCAACAATTTGAGCCGGAAACACAAACATTGTTACCAAGTTCAGTACAGAATTAGCAAAATATAATTGTATCGTTTTATGTTTCCCCAGAACAGCGAAAAACAAAATGCTTAACAGCCTAGACTAAATTGTCTATTTTTAAAGCTCACCTATTATTGTTAAATTGTTGCTCCGACCACAGGTGCGGGCTTATAGAGCTTGCACTCTGATTGAGGGGAACATTTCTATTTAAAGAAGAACCAAACCCATACTTAAAAAAACCCTCTCCCCGTAGAACCCCATTCCACTCCTCCTCCAGCCTACTTTCTGCCCCTGGCAAATGCTCCAAACTTTTTACTCACCACTTGCAGCAGATTGAGGCATTGGAGTTCACAGCAGCCATCTTCTTCGGTAATCTTTGTGTCTTCTTTCAGCTCTTCAGTGATTCCTGTGCGTTTCAGCGCTGTCAATACACGCAGATTACCAAAGAAGAATATGGTTGCCGTGAGGGGTGAGTAAAAAGTTTGGGGCAGTGAAACACTGCATTATATTTTTACTACTTTAAAACACTTTTTTTCTTGTTACTGGTCCTTTAAATAACAAAGACATTGACTGTATTACCTCATACAACCACTAGATGGTAGTCATTTACCAGAATATTTTATTCTGAGGAATTTACATTTTTGCTTCAAGCCAAAGGCAGTATTAATAAGGAGCACCTACTGCTTACACAGTCTTGTTTCTTTATAACAGAACCCCCCTATATATTGAATAAAAATGTACATGTTGCTGAACAGACACCTAAGCTGTTTTTATATTGTTTGACATTCATCATTTTTTAAATGGCAAAGATTTTCCATTTAAGACAGAACCTTGCTTTCCATTTGTAGCCCTCCCCGCCTTGGTAGCACAGCACAAATATAAGGGCTCTTTATAGCTAACAAGAAACAACAGAAATGTAATAACACAAGTACAAACAGGAAAAAAAAACAAAGAAAGGGAATATAAGAATATAAGATTAAAGGACAAGGAAAGTCTTAAATAGAATGAGGCCATAAATGCTGTATTTAGTATATTAAACATAAACATGAACTTACTGCACCACAATCCTAATCAAACAAATGATTTATGCTTTCAAATTGGTCACAGGGGGCTGTCATCAAAACATCTTTGCAAGACCAAGACTGTGCACATGCTCAGAGCGATCTGTGCTGCTTAGGGATCATCATAAATTATCAAAACAGGGAAACAAACAAAGCTGTTTGAGTTCTGCATGGCTGGAAAGTAAGGTGGGGCTCCCCCTGTAGTTCATAAGTATGATTGTTACCCTGCCTAGCATTAAGGGACCGTCTGACAATTCCTATCCACAGCAGTAAATGAAGGGAGAATTTCACTTCATACAGTCAGGTTTCTTATAAAAACCGTGCACATTTTTTAATTAAAGTATATTGGAGATTGGTTTCTTTTTCATTAAAGAAAGTAAAAATGGGATTGCCTTTCCTTGTCCTTTAAAACTCAGTGAGTGAGAAAGGGAATGGTTTAACTAAAGAGGTGTACCCCTAGGAGCCCTGGCTGGTGCTGGAAGGCAGGGATCTCTCTGCACTCTCTGTGCAAGTGTAGCCAGATAAGTTGGTCTCTAGTATGTACATAAAACAATGATAGAGGTGTGTAATTTAATCATGGCACCTGTACAGCAAAACAGGAAGGCTGCAGAATAAAGCAGCGGGTACTTGATTGTGTAAGCATGTAAGGGGCAGACTGAATTTTTTGCACAGAATAATATGAGTAGTCTTTGGCACTGCCGCAGGCTAAACACAGCTTCCTTGTCTCAGCTTCTCCGTTACATTGCACTGATAATTACTGGCGTAACCCACACCACCATTACTGTCACTGTGCCAATAATAAAACAAACGGGGTTATTTACTTGTACCTCAGACTAACATGCAGGTGGACTAAGGGGAGCAAAATTATACCCTATAATGCTTATTTAAAATCACTTGCATTGGGCACCTGGCTGCTATAGGGCAGGCAGGAAGTACAAGGATCAGTTCTGACCCCTAGCATTAGGTACTTACACACATGAACGAGGCACAAGTTATCAGTAGTGATGGGTGAATATATTCTCCTAGCTCGACAATTTGCGGAACACACCTGAAAATTCGCTGGCGTCAATTTCTGATTTTCTGTGAAAATGTTCAAATTTTTAGTGAAATCGCTCAAAATTCACAAAATTTTTGTGAAATTGCTCGAAATTCACAAATTTTTTGTGAAATCATTTGAATTTCACAAATTTTTCGTGAAAACGTTCAAATTTTTCATGAACTTTCCAATCTCACTGTTTTCGCGAATTTTTCGCTGTTTCACGAATTTCTCTGGAAATTTGCGAAAAATTCAGCGTAGTGAAATGCCCAGATTCAGCCCATCACTAGTTATCAGATAAGTAGGAGAGCCCATTGTTTGCACTTTACACCTTGCCGAGCCCATAGTAAATGACCCATAAGTTGTATTACGGATCTAATGCACACACACTGATGTACAAAGGGTGAAAATAGAGTTCACCAGAGGGTAACTCCCCAGTTCTCTATTCACTTCTTTATTTCTTTATTTCTTTATTTAGCAAATATTATACAAGGGAATATCGAGTTCTGGCGTTCCCCTTAGACAGACTGTTCTGTTTTTTCAGTTGCTTTCCATTTTTTTTTTACAATGTTGAACCTTTCAGTCTGGCAGCTCAATGATCCAGATGCAGATTCTGAACTGTTACAATTTTCTACATTAGTTGATACATTTCTCAGTAGCATCTGTGGAAAATCAGCAATTTTTTAATCAATTATAACAGCTGTCTTTAAAGTTAACTTTTAGAATGTTATAGAATGTCCAGTTCTAAGCAACATTTTAATTATTCATTATTTATTTTGTATAGTTTTTAATTATTTGACTTCTTGTTCTGACACGTTCCAGTTTCAAATGTGGGTCACTGGGACCCCATCTAAAAAACAAATGCTCTGTAAGACTACTCATTTATTCTTATAGATACTTTATTACTCTTCTTTCTATTCAGGCCTTCTCCTATTCATATTCATATCCAATCTCTTATTAAAGGGGTGGTTCACCTTTAAGGTAACTTTTAATTAGGGATGCACTAAATCCAGGATTTGGCCTTTTTCTGCAGGATTCGGATGAATTTTGGTGCCCAGCTGATGCAAAATTAGGGGTGGGAGGGAAATAATGTGACTTATGGTCACAAAACAAGGAAGTAAAAATATTTTCCCCTTCTCAACCCTAATTAACATATGCAAATTAGGATTCAGCTTTGGTTTAGTATTAGGTTGAATCTTTTGTGAAGGATTCGGGGGTTTTGCCGAATCCAAAATATTGGATTCGGTGCATCCCTACTTTTAATATGTTAAGTGGCCAATTGTAAGCAAATTTTCAATTGGTCTTCATTATTTATTTTTTATAGTTTTATATTTATTTGGCTTTTTCTTCTGACTCTTTGCAGCATTCAAATGGGAGTTGCTGACCCTGTCTAAAAAAACAAATGCTCTGTGAGGCAATTTTTTTGTTCAGGCCTATTCATATTCAGATCAATGTATGGTTGCTAGGGTAATTTGGACCCCAGGAGCGATCCAGCCCATTTTTCCACCTTAGGCAGCCTTCAATTTGCACCCCCCCCACTGCACTCACTTTTTCAGCGCCAGACGGGGGTCCACAGCGCTAGTGCAGAGCGTGCAACTGTGCGAAATTCGACTCTTAGTTACCAGGAGCGGCATTTTTGCCGCCCCTGGTAACCAGGGGGGCCTGAGACAAGTGCCTCAACTTGCCTCATAGGCCCCTGTTGGACCCTAGTAACTAGAGGGCTGAAATCTCAAAAGGGAGAGCTTCTGAATAAAAAGCTAATTAACTCAAAAACTGTAAATAATAAAAAATGAAAAACAATGGCAAATTATGTCAGAATATCACACTCTACATCATACTAAAAGTTATCACAAAGGTGAAGAACTCCTTTAATATAAATACATGGTTGCTAGGGTAATTTGGACCCTAGAAACCAGATTGCTGATACAGCAAACTGGAGAGCTGCTGAATAAAAAGCTAAATAACTCAAAAACCACAATTTTATGTCAGTATAAAATGCGTAAATGAAAGTGCTGAAAAGCCGAACAGCCGAAGTCCTGAAGAGGCGAAAAGACCCAAAGTCTCAAAAACAACCAAAACTGATGTCCCGAAGTGGCAAAAAGAACCAAAATCACGAAAGGAGGCGAAGTTGAATTCCTAAAGCCACAAGTTCAATTCTACTGAACAACAATGTGTTTGTTTGTTTTTTTAAATACCCTGGCCACCAATGTATTATTTCAATATTTCTATAGTCCCCTGCCACCAATGTTTTTTTTAAAAATGGGGCCCCATTTTTTTTTACTTATAGGGGGCCCTGTCGCCAATTATTTTATTTAACTTTTTTGGGGGACCCTGGAACCACAGTTTTTAGCATATAAGGGGGCCCTGACTATCTGTTTGGTCTTTTAACTGTGGTGTGGAGTGGTTGGCATCTGGGGTGGGGCATAGAGGCTGGGGTGGGCAGAGCCCAGCGGACCCTGAAAATGTTGTTGTATGGGGCCCAGATGGTCACGAATAGAAAACAGAAAGTCATTGGAAAAAGCATTTATTTCAGGTGAACTATCTGAAACCAACTAAATGAAAAAAGTGTTGGAAGGTGAACACCCCCTTCAACCCCTCATGTTTTTTTATAGAGAAGTGAGGGACGTGTGGTGCCCAGCAGCCAGTATTTAAAGGGAACATGCTAGTTTAGGTATGCCATGGGCAGAACACTTTCCACAAACTATAACAGGAAACACCTGTCAGTGTCTGAATAAGATTTCCATGGAAAGAGTGTAACAATAAAAGTATTCTAGGTGTATGTGGGTTACCAAGGACCAGATTTAATTTTAATGGTGCCCTGGGTTGATTCTGTTGTAGCATCCCTCCCCTTGCCATAATGTTGCCACCTGTTGTCCCATGCATTCCTAATTTCCCTATCATGATTGGTGTATGCAAAGGGGACACTCACATACAAAGCAAACAGAGTACATGAGCAAACAGATGCTTAAAAATGTCATAACATACATTGTCACTTTCCCTTCATTTTCCATGTGTGACTCCCTCATCCAATTGCCTGGGGCAAAGCAGACTTTATATTTATATAAAGCAGGATTGTCTGGCTTGCAAACCTTTAGCTGCTATTCCCAACAACACTTTCAACATCCATGTAACAGCTATTGTATGCTGCTGAGTGATCCTTTAGATTGCAAGCTCTATCAATTAGGGCCTGCTAGCCCAATTCTTACTCTGTAAACATTTGTTTGTTACATTTTTGTAAGATCCTTGTTTGTTATAAATAAATGTAAAGCGCTACATAATTTGCTGGCTCTGTATAAATAAATAATGATAGGAGTTGCTCTGTTATTGTCCTACTATATCTGTTATATCACAGCCACAGTCCCATCCCTGAGTCTATTATACCACTGCTACTATAGATACAATTTATCCCCTATGTTACCTGCTATCCCACAGCCACAGTCCCTTCCCAGAAGCTATTACCTCAACTGCTACTACAGGCAACTTCTCTCCCTACTATACCTGCTATCCCACAGCCACACTGCCTTCACAGAGACTATAATCCCCACTGCTACTATAGGCACCATCTCTCCCTACTATACCTGCTATCCCACAGTCACA
>CM044433.1:153563329-153574740 GCA_024363595.1 Xenopus borealis
TGACAAGCTGAAACTTTAGGCTGGTGCAATAAGTTCAGTATATAAAATATGACATTTTTAACCATATTCATTTTCAGGGTTTCGCTCTCCTTTAATGTCCTAAATATATTGATATATGTGAATGCAGAACATTTATTGTCTTTGTCTGTATAGGATATTGCGTTTTCAAGATTTTTACTATAGAGGTGGTGGTGGTGATTTTATTATACGGCAGTGGCAGGATATACAATCTACAGATTTGTAGTTCTTCTTCCCTTTCCACTGGTGCAGGTACCTGTACCTCCCCCAGTTCAACATACACCTTTGTGCTGATAAACTGATTAAAGTGCACATATGCTGCATTATGCTGGGAGGTATATTAGCAGAGTACTTTGCCCGTGTATAACTACCAGTGTCAGAGAAGCAGCGTCTGTTCCAACTATGGCAGGTATGTTTTTTTTTCTGCTACAAAGGGAAAGTGCTTGGCAACGCAGCCACTGACACCTGGAATTGTGTGATTGGTTGGCAGGGTGCTGCCCATTAGCAGAAAGACTAATCCTTTCTTTCATATGACTTTTAATGCAGTAGGGGGAGGAGGCCCAGCTGCTCTCTGATTTTCCATTTTATGTACTGTACATATGAAACTGAGTCTCTGTACAAGGTGTGTGTGTGTGTGTTAGTTCACGTTGTCATGTGCACCTTTATTGATCTCCTTTGTGTCTTCCACATGTTTGTCTGCGCCCTATAGCTGCCCAGCCCCAGCAGATATGAGCTGATAGCTCACAGCTTTTCCTACCTGTTCCAGGATACTCTGGAACCTGCCCTTCTCCTATGATTTTTAATTAAACAATGAAAAGCTAAAATATGTGCAGATAGCGCAGACGTGATGTATGGGGCACTGCTACTGTATGCGGAAAAAAAAAATCCCATTTACATGTTTTTATTCTTCTATTGGCAAACCTGTTAAAGTTCTCATTTATGGAAGTATGCAAATCCATACAGATGATAACATGAATAGATAAAAGATAAGGATAATAAGGGAGGTGGGTGAACAGAGAAGAAAAATATTTTTGTAGACTGGGCCTATGGGCTAAGGTTTTCAGGTGGCTCTGTTATTTTAGACACAGTCTCCCTCTACTATACCTACTATCCCACAGCCACAGTCCTTTACCCAATACTATTACCCCCACTTCTACTATAAGCATCATCTCTCCCTACAATACCTGCTATCCCACAGCCATAGTCCCTTCCCAGAGACTTTTATGCCACTGCTACTATAGGCATCATCTCTCCATACTATACCTGCTATCCCACAGTCACAGTCCCTTCCCAGAGACTATTATCCCCACTGATACTATAGGAACCATGTCTCCCTACTATACCTGCTATCCCACAGTCACACTCCCTTCCCAGAGACTATTATCTCCACTGATACTATAGGAACCATGTCTCCCTATTATACCTGCTATCCCTCAACCACAATCCCTTCCCAAATACTATTATCCTCAGTTCTACTATAGGCACCATCTCTCCCTACTATACCTGCTATCCCACAGCCACACTCCCTTCCCAGAGACTATTATCCCACTGTTACTATAGGCACCATCTCTCCCTACTATACCTGCTATCCCACAGCCACACTCCCTTCCCAGAGACTTTTATGCCACTGTTACTATAGGCACCATCTCTCCCTACTATACCTGCTATCCCACAGCCACAGTCCCTTCCCAGAGACTATTATCCCACTGCTACTATAGGCACCATCTCTCCCTACTATACCTGCTATCCCACAGTCACAGTCCCTTCCCAGAGACTATTATCCCACTGTTACTATAGACACAATCTCTCCCTACTATACCTGCTATCCCACAGTCACAGTCCCTCCCAGAGATTATTATCTCAACTGCTACAATAGGCACCATTTCTCCCTACCATACACTGCTATCCCTCAGCCACAGTCCCTTCCCAGAGACTATTATCCCACTGCTACCGTAGGCACCATCTCTCCCTACTATACCTACTATCCCACAGACACACTGCCTACCGAGAGTGTATTATACAGGTGCCATATTTATTCCCACAGCATAGGACTGCATCAGTCAATTGATATGATCCTCTGGTAGTGGGTCTCCATAGGCCCAAATGATTGTGTCATCCTTGGCCAGGGGCCACCCAATCATATTAGCCCAGTCTGGCAATATTTTTTTTCTGTTTATGGAACTGTGACTATTTATAAATTGTTTTGGAGCAAACAGGCACAATAGCTGCCATCAGTTCACAGAGTTTTCTGATGTTTGTTTAGAGAAGAACTGCTTGACGTAGTGTACTTCCCCCTAAGCCATTGTGTACACTATCAAACTCTCAGGGCTTCCCGCTGCTTTGCACTCTCACACAACTTGCACACACACAGAGCACAATGCAACAAACAAAACACACAGGAAAACACAGCTGTGCACACACAGCAATGGTCCCAGATTTGCTTTCACATCTCATTATGAACCAAATCTTTCATTTAATTCTTCAAAAATAGGAATAGGAATCTCCTCTTGTAAAGCAAACAAATGAAGTTACCTCTCAAGAAATTATGCAACTATGTTTTCCCTACAGCTATTTGCATTAATGCCAGTATGAAGGTATTTTCAGGTGCTTAGTCGTCTTTGGAAGAGGAGATTTCCCATGGGTGACAAAGTGATCAGTGTGATTTCAGCCTAATCATTACCTTCATTTAGAGGAGGAGCAAGTTTAAGGCAAGTGGGAGATAGTCGAAAAGACCTAATATAAGGATGTGTACACTTTGGATTTGACCTTTCATATCTTGATAGAAATGTATGTTTGTTTGTATATGAGAGCAGCTTAGGGGACACAGTTTGAATTTGTGCTAGTTAGTTCCCAAGTACAAAGTAATTTCTCAAGACATTACTGTCAATGATTGATAAAGTCACTCAGCATGGTCATACCTGATTTAGCTGGTGAGGAGCAAGTTGCTTATGGCAGAGTGAGTGCATTGCTAAAATTACTAGGGGTGGTTCACTGGTGTTTTGGCTCCTTTCCACGTTATGTATCTAATCAACACTGCCTATGGCCTGCAATGGACAGTGTATGATTAGTGCATTTAGCATCGAGTAACAAGTATCTCACCTGACGTTTCCATGGAACATGGTGCTGGTGGCAACAATAGAGACAGTCTACCAATCTACAGTATCTACCTGTATAAAATGCAATAAGTGCAGTTATTGAGACTTCAACCTCTGTAAAATTGTTGCATTGGCTCGAGCATCAAAAAAAATAGTCGCCCAGAGACCTTAATGCATTTGGGAGAATTTTCACAATTTTGCAAATTTTCAGCAAAATAAAACAGGTCATAGCTAGAATCACTAGAAGTATGTCAGCAGCAAGGCCAGGCAGGTGGTGTGACTAGGCCCGGATTTGTGGAGAGGCCACCTATGCTGCCCAACCAAACCCACATTGGTTCAGAAATTTAAATTTCCTGTGTGCCAATTCCCATTGCTCTGTCCTGATTATGAAAATTTTAGCAAATAAAAGGGAAGGTACAGGGGCGACAAACAACAGCAGACATAGGGGCACCATCTATGTAAATTTGGCCCTGGGTGTGACCCCACAACTACCAACAGCAACCCTGTCCCTGTGTTCCAACATGCTTCATGTCACTCATCACCTAACCCAAAAAATTATGCCTCTCTAGAACAAAGAATTTACTTCTGGAGGCAGGTCAGTATCAGGACCGCTGGGTGGAAGAGATTTGTAGAAGGATGACCTCTCCTACACCTCCCACTGAGGATGAACAGTTGCTGAATATGGGGGGACAGGACTGCACCTAGTGGAGGTGTGGCAGGAGTGCTGGAAAAGTCCAATAGAGTTATAAACAGGAAGCGATAATGCAATAGAGTAGTCAAACAGGCCAAGGTCAGTTCAGGCAGCGAGAAAAACAGGATACAAGAAACAGGCCGAGTCTAAACACAAGAAGATCAATCAGGAAATAATAGCTTAGCGACGATCACTTCTCAATGAGATTAATTATTTAGCGTCCTTTTAAACCCTTTGCGCATGCGCCTAAAAAGGGGCGGTGACATAACGCCTGCAATGTGATGTAACTCGCACAAATTAAAGCCCGGGACATAACGCCTGCGACGTAGCTCCGAGAGTGGAAATGGATGCCTGCGAAGTGACGCTTTAGAGATAGAAGCACCATTTCGAGGAAGGGCAGTTCCTTACATTGCCCCCCCTCGACGGACGACTTCTGGATGTCCACAGGTTCAGGCTTATCAGGATACTTCTTGTGAAATAAGTTGACCAAACGAGGAGCATGAATGTTATCAGTAGGTTCCCAAGAATTGTCCTCAGGAGGGTACCCCTTCCACTGGATCAAATGCTGCAGGCGACGTCTGTAGAACCTTGAATCCAGAATCTTCTGGACCTCGAATTCTTCAACACCCTGAACGTTCACTGGTTTAGGAGGCGGTTCAACCCTATTGGAAAAGGATTATTAACAAACTTATTCAACAGAGAAACATGAAAAACTGGATGGATACAGAATTTGGCAGGTAATTGCAACTTAAAAGCCACTGGATTGATTTGTTTGACCACAAGAAAAGGACTGATAAATCTGCACCAACTTTTTAGAAGGACAGGAAAGCTTCAGATTGCGCGTAGAGAGTCACACCAAGTCCCCCACATGAAAGTCAGGATTCTTCAAGAGTTTTCTATCTGCATATCTTTTAAAAGCTGTCTGAGCCTCCAAAATGGTCTGTTGAAGGACCTCAAAGTTACGAGCCAGAAACGAAAGTCTTTCCTGAATAGCGGGAACCAGAACTTCCGTAAGTCCAGGAAGAGAAGTGGGATGAAAACCGTAGTTGGAAAAATAAGGTGTTAGTTTGGAGGATGAATGAACAGCATTTTTGTAAGAAAATTCTGCCAAAGGAAGTAATGAAAACCAATCCTCTTGGGAAAATGAAGAAAAACAGCGAATATATTGTTCCAAAGTTTGGTTGGTGCATTCAGTCTGCCCATTAGTCTGAGGATGGAAGGCAGATGATAAGGTAAAGTTGGATGTGAAGACCTTGGCACAGAGACCTTCAAAAGTGGGAAGTAAATTGGGAACCCCGGTCAGAAACCACTTCATTAGGCAAACCGTGTAATCGAAAAACTTCCCTAATAAAAACTTCAGCTGTAGCAGCCGCAGATGGTAGACCAGTCAATGGTACAAAGTGTGCCATCTTCGTTAACCTATCCACAATAACAAGAATGGTATTAAACCCTTCAGACAGAGGCAGAGCCACAATAAAATCCATGGAAATACTCCTATTGAGGAATAGGAAGCGGACATAATAAACCCATGGGTCGAGAACGAGGGCCTTTAAATCTAGCACAAACCTCACAGGACAGGACATATTGTAGACAATCTTTAGAAAGTCCAGGCCAATAGAAGTGTCTTCTGGCAAGCTGCTGACCCTTAACACCAGGGTGACCGGCTAAGACATGATCATGCACAAATTGAAGAACCTCTAATCGAAGATCCTTAGGCACAAAGATTTTACCCTTCATCAGAAGAAGATTTCCCAGGCCATAACCGTGTCAGGTATATCAACTTCATGCTTGGAAGCTTCTTGAACCTTAGTCAATAGTGATGGGTGAATTTATTCGCCAGGCGCGAATTCCCGCGATTTGCCGCCGGCGAGTAAATTTGCAAAACGGCAGCAAAAATTCACCAGCGAAAAAATGAGTTACGCGTCGAATATGACGTGCCGCGCGTCAGACTCGACACGCCGCGTGTCAAAAACGTGCCACGACTCGTTTCGCTAATTTTTTGCCAATTCGCGAATTTCCAGCGAAGCCGGATAGATAGATTCACCCATCACTATTAGTCAATAATTCCACCTGAAGAATACGAAAATTGGATGGAGAGAGGATGTTTCAGTTACTCACTCCTGTTCACAATTAGAGTATAATTGAGATAAAGCATCCATCTTGCCATTCTTAGATCCAGGCCGGGAAAATAAAAGGGCCCATCTAGCTTGTCATGAACAAAGCCTCTTAGCAGAACGCAAATACTTATGATCAGAAAAAACCAAGGTAGGGTGAGTAGCTCCCTCCAATAGATGTCTCCACTCTTGGAAAGCAGCTTTAATGGCAAGCAATTCTCGTTTCCCTACAGATGAAGCCACTTTGGATTGTGTGTTTGACACAGAATAACTAAACTCAGATATCCCATTTAACTCACTTAACACAGAATATTGTGTCACAGTATCCCATCCAATTAAAGAGTTCACCACTGAAAACAATGGTGCTTTGGTATGCTATGCTAAAGGTTAAATGCATTAAATGAGTTAAGATGACTTTAGATAACACAGTTTCTTTAATTAACCCTGAGTCATGACACATTTAACACACAAATCCAAGTGGCTGTATCTGTATATTGTAATTTTGTTCTGGCTTGGAAAGTTTTTTGGAAAAGAAGGTTATAGGATGGAGTTGACCATGAATATCGGCTCTTTGAGACAAAACAGCTCCAATAGCAGATTTGGATGTGTCTACTTCCAAAACATAAGGTCTGGCAGGATCTGGATGTTGTAAGATAGGAGCGGAAGTAAATTACCAATGAAATCTTTTAAGAGAACTGGTAAGAGATGTGATGGGAGAAATGATCTTAGAGAAATAAATTTTCTGTAAAAGTTAGCAAAGCCTACGAATCTTTGCACCTCCTTACGGTTGGAAGGGACAGGCCAGTCCAGAATCTTACGAAGATCCAATGAAGAGTTTGTTAGTCCAAAGTCGAGAAAACACTTTCTTAACATGAGCTCTGTGTTCTTCAAGGGAGGAGAAAAAAATTTGAATATCATCCAGATAGACAATGACAAATTGATCCAGAAAATCTCTAAAAATATAATTCACAAAATGTTGGAAAGTAGCGGGGAATTGCAGAGACCGAACAGCATCACCAGATATTCAAAATGTCCATAGCGCATAGGGAAAGCTGTTTTCCATTCATCTCCTTGATGAATACGTACTAAGTTATAAGCCCCTGGAAGATCGAACTTTGTAAAAATACGAGTCTTTGAAAGAGTTCAGGAATAAGTGGAAGATGATACCTATTCTTGATAGTGACCTTGTTTAAATCTCTATAGTCAATACAGGGTCGCAAACAATGGTCCTTCTTTTCCACAAAAAATATACCAGCCCCAGCAGGTGTGGTGGAGAAACGAATAAACCCCTTCTTAAGGTTTTCATCGATGTATTCCTTAAGAACATTAAGGGGCCGATTTACAAAATTCACATGTATTCATGTGAATGAAATCGAATTTGATCAATTCAATGGAATATTTGATCGTAGGATCTATTCGATTGGTCGAATATGCAAATTAGGCATATTCGATATAGTGAATGATCGAATAGATTCGAATGATCACATATTTGATCATTTGATCAGCGATGGATTTAAAATTATTCGATGGCTTACTTCGCCAGATTGGACCTACCGAATTGTAATAGAAGCCTATGGGAGCCCTCCCATAGGCTTCTGAGGCTAAGTCCTGATCGAATAGGATTCGAACGATCGAAGACTTTGAATGGTCGAATGATCATTATTCGATCGTTATTCGATCATTGAATGGTCGAAGATTGAATAAAAGGGTAGCCTAAAACGATTCGATTAGCATTCGAAAATTGAATGCTAATCGAATATCGAGGGAATTCGAATTTTTTTTTGGGGAATAATAGTAAATTTGCCCCTAAGTTCTGGTTCGGATAAACCCTCACAAAAGGAATAGCAGCTCCTGGTAGCAGGTCAATTGGACAGTCATAAATCCGATGAAGAGAAAGTACTTCAGCACCTTTTTCATCAAATTCATCAAGGAATTCATGGTAAGGTTCAAGGATAAGCGCAAGCCGAGCATCAGAGAAAATCATATGTAACGTAGACTTGTTAGAGATGTGCTGTGAACAGACATCAGAAGTAAAAATCACTTGTGTGCCAATTAATCGTAGCATTGTTGGTCCAGAGCCATGGATACCCCAAAATCATTGGAAATAAAGGAGAAGAAACAATATCAAAGGACAAACTTTATGAAACTTTATTATTGAAGGTATGGTTTCTTGAAGGACAAGACCAGAAGAGATGTTAGTGCCATCAGCAAGTCTAACTACCAGTGGATTAGATTTAGATGTCTAATCTTAGTCTTAGAGGAATGTGATGATGGGCAACTAGCTCTTGATCCATGATCAATGCTGGTACTAGGAGACTTCCCTCTGGCCACTGTATTTATTGATATGTAAGACTGACAATTAGTGTTCCCAGTTCTAAGAGATACAGACTGACAAATCTTACTATTAGGCTTGACTGGGCAGTTATGCAGGAGATGTCCACAATACAGGCACAAATTAATGCGACGTCTGCGCAGTCTTTCCTCTGGAGACAAAGGAGGTCGGATAAAGTTGATCTGCATGGGTTCTGGGTCAGTGGCTGAAGTGGACGGAGACTGAGGAGGTGACGAGAAAGTCTTAACAGGAGGATGTGTTCTGGGAACAAGCCAAATAGGCTGGAAAGCTCTGGCTCTCTCCAATCGTCTCTCTCTTAGGCACCGATCAATTTGAATTATCAGCAAGATGAAGGCTTCTAGATCATCAGGTGTTTCCACCCTCGCTAATTCATCCTTAATAGCCTCAGAGAGGCCTATGTGTAGCTGATGCTTTAATGCTGCTGGACCCCAACGTGTGTCAGCTGCATCATTCCGAAAATCACATACTCCTCTACTGGACGTCTTCCTTGAGTCAGACCTCTTAAAGTAGCCCCCTTTTAGGGTCATCATAAATTTGAGCCATGGCCCGAGAAAAGTCTGTAAAGTTGCCCAGCAAAGGGCTATGTTGCTCCAAGAGGCGATGAGCCCATGTTTGAGGTTCCCCCGAAAGAAAAGATATAAGGAATCCCACCTTTGTTTGTTCAGTTGAATAAATTTGAGAGTTCAGCAAAAACTCAAGTTTACAGCTATTCACGAAGGCCCGACTTCTTACGGTCTCCAGAGAAGCGCTCCGGCGAGGCAAGTTTAATCTTGACAGGTGGATGTTGAGTGGAGGTTGGAGCTCGGACTGAACTGGATGCTGCAGCTGGTTTCCGGGTTTTCCAGAGATGTATATTCTCCCAGTTGAATAGCTAATGATCTACCTATAGCTGTGCACAAAAAAACACTGTGCATAGAGGTACGTTACTCTGAAGTTCTAAATGATGTGTTTTTTTAAAAGAAAATATAAATATATATAGGATAATTTGCAGGGACATAACTAAAGAGGAAGCAGACCTTTCGGCTGCAGGCGGCCCAGGAAGCATAGGGGCCCCATGATGCCCTTATTCAGATAGAAGTTAAATAAATATTGATAAAATAGGTCAACCTCTAGACATTTTGGGGGCCTGAAAAATAATTTGCTGTGGGGCCCATTTATATCTAGTTCTGCCATTTATAATTTATAAGATATTCCATATTTTACCGTGTAAAATATGTTATTTGTATTTGATTATGGCAGTGGCACAAAAAACCCATACAGACAATACTTAATTACCACTGGTTTTTGTTCCAGAATGACCCCACATATTGTATTGTGTTCACCACCAGCCAGGGCTGGATTTACCTAGAGGCTGCCCCTTGGCCCGCTGTCGTTTGTTGCCCCTGTCCGCTTTTAATTTGCTCAAAATTTCCTCATCAGGAATGATGGCACACAGGAAATTAAAATTTCTGAACCAATGTGGGTGTGGTCAGGCAGCATCCCACCCCCTAAAATCCTGCCGCCCTAGGCCCAAGCCTAGGTGGCCTCTCCACAAATCCTGGCCTGCCACCAGCTACATGAACATAGCACACTTATTTTTGGTGCATGTATGGACTTTACAACTGAACTTTGGCGTTACTATAGATACCTCTCTATCTTTCTGTATAGGGCCTTCCTCACCTTTTGTACCGGCATTGATTGTGATTGTATGTAACTCCATATGTATGTAATTCATGTGATTTACTTGTATAAATACATTTACTTTAAAGCGCTACGCAATATGTTGGCGCTATAGAAACATGTTAATAATAATAATAGTCCATTGGCTTACTGATCTCCTTACACTGACGCTAGCTTATTATGGTTTAACATAGCCTGGGAGAGAAGTGTGATGTTTGATTTAATGGGGTCATGGAACAAAAGCTGCAAAGTTTGCACCAAGTTTCTTAACCGATAGAACACATCAGGTAGCACATTAAGAATATTAAACCATTAAACAATACTTTAGATAGTACCTATGTTTGGAGCTACAAAAAAAGGTAAAAATTAGGTTTACTCAGTAAAAAAATTTACAAAAGAAACATTCCCAAAGTGCAGCTGACCATGCACTGCAAGATAATAGACAATCAATATTTCATCTGTATATTCCGGTAATACTAGAGCCAGCATGTTGCTCATGGCAATATATATTTACAGAGTTGCAATTTCAAAGCTTGCGTCTTCCATTAATTTAGGTGTTTGAATTTGAGTTCCCATTGTGCTGTCTCTCTGGTTGTATTTGCTGAGAACTTAGCCAGGAGAAGTCACATAACAGAAAATGGTCAGAAATGAAAGGGGGGTAAAGTTCTTCCTGCCTCTACAGCTTTTTACAGTAGGATAAAAAGAATATTAGGGTTTATGTACGTGATAAAACAGCTAACATTAGAGAAATATAAATGCGGAGTGAAATAATGAGCAAATATGTGCAGGGAAAGCTCTATATTAATGTCAAATTTAAAGAAAAACAGCCTTTTGCTATAGGGGCAAAACAAATTACAAAAACTGTTATATTTTTTGTGCGTGATAGTTCATTTTATTATTGCCTAAAAGTATTTGCCTTTGCTGAGGAGGCGTGTTATTAAATCCTAATGCAGGATTAAAGAATTGCAGAAGTTTTCAGTATGAAACTTTTTATTCCAAAAGTGAACTTATATTTTTTTTTGCACAAGATAAATTTCTTATGGTCAGAAAGTCTATTCGCATATTGGACAGGTGATGAGGCTTGCAAGTGTAGTTGTGGGATTTGGGCAAACTGCAGGCTGGGTTTTATCATAATGTACAGTCTGTGTGGATCACGGTGTGGTTGGGCATTTGAAGGCCATTTTTTGGTAAATGCAATACCTCTACCAGACACAGAAGGAGGAAGTTTACATAGAAAGAACACATCAGGATTTAATAAAAAAAAGTGAATGTGACAATAAAAAATACTCCCTGCACCAAAGCAAAGAGTATAAAAATAATGCTACAACATAACTGTGTAAATGTACTTGTTCCTGTTTGGAACAAACACATGCTATGACTTTAATTTATTGGGGATTGCTGTTAATCTTTTAAATCTCATTCTGATTTTGTGGTTTCTCTCCAAGCACCTACTCTCTCTACATTAATAATGTTAACTATAC
>CM044433.1:153578053-153590590 GCA_024363595.1 Xenopus borealis
AGGTCTTGAGTGTCGGCTCTATTAGTGACTTCGGATCTTTCCGCCACTTCAGGACTGTTTGGCGCATTCAAGACATCGCACTCGGCAGCAGGGTTTCGGCACTCGCAAGGGGGACCCGTCTCTTTGAAAAGTGCAGCACTGCTGGGCCCCCCTTCAGCCCTGGGCCTAGGACACTGTCCCCTGTCCCCCCTGATGGCGGTCCTGCAGAGGAGTAAATATGCTGACATAATATGATGTTATCTCTTTGTACAGGTTATGGGAAAACCTTGGTAGTGGGTCCCAAACTGTGGGGGTGACTTTTATCAAGGGCTGCACATAGCAATTTATGGGTTGCAGCATGAAAACCCACTAGGTCAGGATTTGGGGCAGATGCTGTCTGAGATATTCTTGAAGATCTGACCAGAAGTTGAAATTTAGTGACACAAGAACATAGGGTAAACACTAAGGGGTATATTTATCAAAGAGTGAAGTTAATAGTGAAGTTCCGCCACTAGAGGGAAATTCCCCAGCTCTCCATTCATTTCTATGGGATTTTTAAAGGCATATTTATCAAAGGGTGAACTTTCACTTCACCCATTGATAAATAGGCCTTTCCAAATCCCATAGAAATGCATGGAGAGCTGCGGAATTTCACTCTAGTGGCAGAACTTCACTCTTTGATAAATTTATCCCTAAAGCTTGGAATGCACAGTAATATTTAGTACTGGAAATATGGCAAGCTGATCTTCCCTTGATTTGGTCACCAAACCAAAGAGTTGGGTCAAATGGGATGATCCAAAAATTTGGCCCACAGGCCAACAATATGATAAGGCCACCTCAATGTGACAATAAAATCCTTGTCCAGTTGTGTTTTCCAACTTACCTGATATATATCTGGCCAATCTGATGCCAGATATTATTTTGAAAGACCATGGGGAAGTCCCCATACAAGGACCAATAAGCTGTCAACTAGCAATATAAGCTGGTCCTATTTCTCAGTCTTTAAAATGTAGTGCCTCTCAACAGGTAACATGTCTGTTGCATTAGATTATGAATAAAGGGAAATTGAACCCGGAGAGCACAGTGCAAATCGTAGCATCATTGTGAGTTTCATAGGAGTATCATATACAACATGTTTCGGCATAACAGCCTTCCTCAGGTGCATGCAACAGTTTTTTTGAGCAAAACGACATATAAACCCTACACCCCACCAACGGATTTAGTTAGCGACATTTCTAAGAAAGGAGCCGCCTGAGCCAATGCTGCCCCCCTTGCCCACTTACCTTTCCAGGGGGGAGGCAGTAACACTAGAGCGGAGAGCGCTTTGGGGCAGACAGGCACATTTGGGGAGATTTAGTCACCTGGCAACTAATCGCCTCTTCTGCAGGGCGACAATCTCCTCGAACTGGCCTGCACAAATGTACTTGTGGAGCATCGATTTCCGAAGTTGCCTCATGAGGAAACTTCGGGCGACTTTTCATTCAAGCATACAAAAGGCAGAATAATGCTAGAAATGCTGTATTTTGTATACTACATATAAACATGAACTTACTGCACCACAAGCTTAATTAAACAAATGATTTATGTTTTTAAAGTTGGCTGCAGCGGGTTGTCATCTTGTAACATCTTTGCAAGACCAAAACTATGCACATGCTCAGTGTGGTCTGGGCTTCAGTTGGGAGGAAAAGCTTAGGGATCATCACAAATGATCAAAACAGCACAAGTCAAATAATATCTGCCATAGAAGTCGATACAGCATGACTGACTAATAATCAGAATATGCAGACTGCACTGGGTCTGCGGATATGAATCTCTACACGGTCGCTGGCTGCTTTACAGGAAAACAAACAAAGCTGCTCGAGTTCTGGGAAGTAAGGTGGGGGAGCTCCGCCTTTCTTATCAACAGCAGTCAGAGCAAGTAAAACGAAGGGGGAATTTCTCTGTATATACTCAGGTTTCTTATAAAAAACGGTACAGTTTTTTAAACTAAAGTACATTGGAGATAGATTTCTTTTTCATAAAAAATGGGATTTTATTTAATTGTTTTTGCATCCCTTTAAAAAAATAGAAATTCGGCTCCTAAAGGTATCGGGAGAGACCTCTGGAAACCTATGTAGTGCTGCGACTGAGGTGAGTTTTTCAACTTATTGGTGGAGTGTCCCTGAGTTTACCAGCTCCAATGTGTGGCCAGGCGCATAGCTCTAGAACTATGTCTGCAGGGCAGATTAAGGGCAGTAGTAGCCTTAGATATTCCTAGAGGACTGATACGTTCTTATATCTGTAAATTTTGTTATATGGTAAGGATAGTCCAGACATAAATGTTGGACCACAAATGGACATAAACTGAAAAAAAATCTCTTTTCTGAATGTAAAAGTGGCCATACATGCAGACATCCACTTTGAGGTGGGCAATATCTAATCATGTGCCCAGCGATCAGGTCATGATCAGACAGTCGTAATGGGATGGGATTTTTAAACCTGGTGCCATCAGCCAGATTTCAATTGAGGGAAGCCCATCAGAGGGTCCCATGCACTGCCCAATAAACTGCTGACTTTAAACTGTCCCGTGCATGGCCAACTTTACTTCTAATATTTACTCAGGAGGAGCAAACATTGTTTATAAGTCACTGCAATATAAAGGACAAGTTTCCAACTGAAACAATTGTCTTCCAGTGCCCCTAAATCTAACTTATTCTGCAAAATCTTCCTTAGTTAGTTTTCAGCCAAGGTGAGGTCAGAGCTTCTTCAGTTCTGTCCCCCTATTCTGGGAGTAAAGTGTGACGTATCCTCAAGGCTCTACACTCAGTTCTTGACCATAAACTGATCTTATACCAAGATGTTAAATGTAAACAACTGAATGAAACTGATTGTTATTCCCTTTTGCAACTCATTTTGTGCCAAAAAAAAGTATTTACTTAGTTCACTTATCCTTGAAGGTGTGAGGATACGTATTCAGGCATTTGGGGGGTGGGGTCTCTACTTATTTTTAAAGAGGCTGTTCACCTTTAAATTAACTTTTAGTATGATGTAGAGCAGGGATCCCCAACCTTTTTTTACCCATGAGCAACATTCAGATATAAAAAGAGTTGGGGAGCAACACAAGCATGAAACATTTTACTGGGGTGTCAACTAAAGGCTGTGGTTGGCTATTTGATAGCCCCTATGTGGACAGGCAGCCTTCAGGAGGCTTTACTTGGCTGTACAACTCGTTTTTATGTAACCAAAACCTGCCTTCAAGCCAGAAATTACAAAAATAAGCACCTGCTTTGAGGCCACTGAGAGCAACATCCAAGGGGTTGGTGAGCAACATGTTGCTCACGAACTTCTGGTTGGGGATCACTGATGTAGAGCATGATATTCAGAGACAATTTGTAACTGGTTTTCATTATTTATTATTTGCGGTTTTTGAGTGGTTTCGCTTTTTATTCAGCAGCTTTTCAGTTTGCCATTTCAGGGATTTGGTTGCTAGGGTCCAAATGACCCTAGCAACCATGTACTGATGTGCATAAGAGACTGAAATATAAATACGAGAGGGTCTGAATAGAAAGCCGAGTAAGAAGAAGGCAAGTAATTAAAAAACTATAAAAAAGATAAAATGAAGGCCAGTTGAAAAGAATTAGACATTCTACAACACACTAAACATAAACCACCCCTTTAATGCATGTGTACACAGCAGAACCACTTTGAGAGGTGGTTCATTGGTTGGGCCTACAAAAAAGTATTTGCTGCAACTGTGTCTACTGTAATGCTGTTTTGCTCTACAACTACCCTTCTTGTTTTGCACGGATTCACATGCCCTCTATTAAGTGGGAGTGTAGCATCATTATTAAAATGTGGGAGAGCTTGCTTATTGTCAGTGCAATTAAAAGTAGTCGCCAGGCTCATCTGGTATGAGGCTCATTATACGGCGCAGTACAGGAGAGATGGGGCAGGTGTTGAGAGGGAGGGACAGCTTGTGTTTGCAGCAACTATAAATAATTCACTTGTTTGTTAGTTACCTCTGCTCAGGCCAAGGGTAAGGGAGGATCCTGTGTCGATCTGCAGCTGGTTCAGCTTTTCTACCATTTCCAACTGACTCTTAGAAGAATCATCATTTTTAACCCATGGGATCCCACCAGGCCATGACTAATAAAACAGCAATAAACTACACTTTATAAAATGCCCATAAAGAAAAACAGCTGAAATTCTTTAGATAAAACCCCTGGAATCTCTAAATAGTACTGAGATGTGACAGCTAATGTACACAAAAGTCTTTGGTCCTTACCAGCTTAATAGATAATTATGAAGCAATGTAAGAGGCTTTGATGAATCATATCTTTAAGAATTTTCAATAGAATTTGGCGTACGTGACCACATTTGGGCAGCCTATTAGCCTTCTCTCCCTGCTGATGTCTCAATGGAGCCCCTTCAGAAAATCCCACCAGCCAAGGATCACAGCAGACCACAATTTATGCTTCTTATGTCCTTGACCTAATTTCATTCAAGGGAGGCCACCAAAAGAGGAGGAGTCAACACCAGCATGAAAAAAAAGTTCCTGCGGATGCCAAATAAGGCTGTAATTGGCTATTTGGTAGCCCCTATGAGGACTGGCAGGCTATGGGAGGATCTGTTGGGGTGCCGGCATCCAAAAAGAGAGGCGGCGTTTCGCAAATTTTTTCGCTGTTTCGCGAATCGAAACAATTCGCCCATCACTATCACTATTCACCTCAAATGTGAACATCACAGGTTTATTGTTATAAATACACAAACAAATGTAAAAAGACTGTTTTTTGTGCCTGTAATATATTTTGTATACAGGAATCTGTAAAACAATGCAAGGTCCCCTAAAATCATTTTGTACTAGGGGAGGAGATACCATGTATCTGGCTCACATGATGTCTCTATTAATACAGTTGGTTGTGCGGTAAAATGACTGCCAATAATATATCTGCTTACTGGGACCAGCTGGAGTTCTAGTGATGCCTCAGATGACTCACTGAGTCCATTTAACTTATTTCTATTAAATATTTTTTACAACACATGATAATAAAGGGAAGATAAGTTATGGGTGGGAGATACTGCGTTTACATTCCAAGAAGATTTATTGTTCAGACACAGTATTTTTTTAAACTCCCTGATGCCATTAATAAAGCTACTGGATTGCGCTTTATCCCTTTTTATATAAAGGGAATGTCTGGGAAAGTGCTTTGCTGGTAAGAGGAGACAGCAAAGTTAATTTCCATTTTAAAGGGGTGGTTCACCTTCAGGTTAACTTTTAGTATGTTATAGAATGGTCAATTCTAAGCAACTTTTCAATTGGTCATCATTGTTTATTTTTTATAGTTTATGAATTATTTGCCTTCTTCTCCTATTTTTTTTCTAGCTTTCAAAAGGGGGTCACTGACACCCTCTAAAAATAAATCCTCTCTAAAGCGTCACATTTATTATTATTGCTACTTTGTATCACTCATCTTTCTATTCCAACCCTCCCCTATTAATATTCCACATTCTCATTCAAATCAGAGCATGGTTGCTAGGGTAATTTGGATCCCAGTAACCAGATTGCTCACACTGCAAAATGGAGAGCTGCTGAATAAAAAGCTAAATAACTAAAAAACCACAAATAATAAAAAATGAAAACCAATTGCAAATTGTCTCAGAATATTGCTTCCTACATCATAATAAAAGTTATCTCAAAGGTGAACAACCCCTTTAAGAATAATTGGTATCAAGTATGTGGTAGTTAGTGGTTAGTTCAGAAGGGCAAAGCATTATTGGGGTACGTTGCATGCAAACCAAGGGAGTTGAAATGTTTTTGACTTGATCTGCAGCTATTTATTTGCTTCTATCTATACTGCTTTGAATTGGTGCTCCCCAGTCTCTTTTTGTAACATAAATGTCAACTCCGTATGTTATCCTTACTGAATATCTCTTTTTCATGCTAAACACGACAGTGCCCACCAGAAATAATAAAACACATCATTGTGGTGTGGCATCAGAAATATATAAAAGAAATAACAAACGCATGAACACCTGTAATAAAGACATACAGAAATATATCTATCTGCAATGATTTCCATGAACTCCCATTTACCATACATGACAACAATGCCCATATTTTGGTATTTTCCCCAGTTTGCCAATGCCTGACCAAACCCTGCCCTTTCTATGAATACCAGCTTGATCATATTTTCATGAAAACTTTCTGTAAAAAGTGGGTCAAAGGAAGAATCTTGGGTCTTTCTTTCACTCTCCAGTAGGTTCCTCATGGGTTTTTCGGGTTGGATTCCCACCAGCAATTTTACTTTACACCCAGCACTGGCAGTAGCTACAATTCCCAGGGCTAAGTAGAAATTTTCACTTAGGAAGGTTTAGGGCTACCTACCTGCTCCTGGCTCACACATAATCAGGAACTTAAAATAATAGGCAGGTCCTTTTTTTCTGAATTTTAAAACATGCTGAGTGTTTTTTTTTAGTGATAAAAAATATAGCTCACCAAAAGGTTTGTATTTTCATATGTACATGTATATTTATATAACACTGCATGTCATTGTGAGGGTTTCTTCTGTGCAGAAAAGTGGTTCATAGCTACTCAACCAGACAGTGGAGTTTCTGTTAAACATGAAACCCTTTGATATTCATAATTTGATAATGGGAGTAACTGAAATTTCAAGTTAATTGGAAACAGAGAGGATTTGTATTACATCTAGAATGCAGCTTTGTGTAATAATGACCCCAAGAACACAAAATACCTAAGTCAAAAATACATGGAGATTTTTTAGACTTCCACTAAATGGGTTCATACCACAAAAAAGTTTCCAAACTGTCAGGTTTCCCCCACAGAGCCCTTATTTGTTGTGTGTTAGGGTAAAATTTGAGGTAGGTACTTATTCCTGAACTTAATATTTGGAGAATCCCAGCCTGAAGGCCATTTATGGTGAGATCAGTGATTAACACTTCTATGATTTTATAGGTTGTCCAAGAAGACCAGCCTGAAGACCAAAAAGGTTGATAAGTTTAACTGCAATTGTCATCATGGCAGGAGTGGGCAGGGCGATCAATAGCCTGCATGTAAGCTGCAGACATGGTTGGACTGGGCCAGCGGGACACTGGGAAAAAAAACCCTGTGGACTCTGCTGACCCAGATCCACTATGTGCCTGACATGAGACATGCCTGCCTCCTGACCTCCCACCCCTGGCCCCAATCTCATCCGCAAGGAAAAGAGGTACAAAAAGTAAGTAAAAGAGGTGGCAGATCGGGGGATTAGGATTAGCTCAGCAACTAATCTTCTCTACTATGGGCGATTTATCCCCCCAAATGCCTTCCTTGCAAATCACTGGTTGGATGGCATATGAATTGCTTCAGATTTCCAAAGTGGCCTCACAAGGAAACTTCAGGCAACTTCGTAAATCCGAAGCAATTCCTATGCCATCCCACTGGTGATTTGTCTTCTTGCTGTTGGAAAGGCATTTCCAGGAGATTAGTTGCCTGAAGTAGAGAAGATTTGACAATGGCCAACTAATCTTCCAGTCTGCCTCCACTAGATGGTAAAATACGGGCCAGGCGGCAACCCTAGCCACCAGGGCCGGATTTTCCTAACGGGTGCCCCTAGGCCTGCTGCCGTTTGTTGCCCCTGTCCCCTCCCTTTTCTTTGATCAAATTTTCATTATCAGGACAGAGAAAGTTCAAGCAGAGATATGAACCTCTCTATAGGTGCAAAACAAGACCTGCAGTGGGAATATCAATGACAAGTTGCCCAGCACTGCAGTCAGCTATGAAATGGAACAATTTTTAGTAACAACATTCAGCTCTGAATGTCCACTTGTAGATTTGGTTCCAAGCAAGCACCCTTGGAGCACCAAGGGAATGATAACATATACATCACTCACAGGTTCAATTGCCCCCATTAAATTGCCTTGTTTTGTTTCTAACCTTATTAAAATTCCGCCAGGAGAGCTGCAGCTGTAGAACAATATTTTTTCTTTAAAAGCATGTATGACATAGCTGAAATATTTACTCTGGTGATGGGATTCATTTCCCAGTGCTGCAAGTAAACTATATACCTTATCAGGTGTTCCAGTTCAAAAACCTTAATTGCTCCCTCAGTTTTGGTTCCTTGTCTTTTGTTTTTTTTTTGCACATTCCTCTTCTCCTCCTTTGATGTCATCTCTTTTGTACTTAGATTGTAATCTTGTTATTCACACTTCTATTCTTCTGGTACAGTCTGGGTAAAGGCATTTTTTGTACCTGCATTTGCCACTGTGGGAAAGAAAAATAAACTCATGTGCCATTTCTTAAAATAATGAAACCACTAACTTTTTTTTAATAAAAAACAAGGAAAATAACTTTGTTTTGTAGAAATCACAGACAGCTCCCAGAATTTTTCTATTTGGCATTCCTTAAATGCAGGATAGGGTGCAAAGTGCGTAAAAGATACACCTTGGCTCAGACCCGGACTGGCAATCTGTGAGTTCTGTAAAATGCCAGAGGGGCTGCTATAAGGTGCCAGAAAGTCAGTATTTAGTGGACTGGTGGGGGCTGTTTGGGCCTCTGTGTGGGCTGATTGGGCCTCTGTTTACCTGAAATTCCAGAGCCTATTTTAATTCTCAGTCCAGGCCTGCCTTGGTTCATAGGATTGCCTACACTGTGTAAAAGGACTGCAGAAAGAATGTAGCAGCATGAAATAAGTATATACTACAATTTGAGAAAGAAATGCAAAGTGACATGCAAAGTTATATTCTAAGTATTTTTTGTAGCTAAGTAATAGCACTTCCAGGGAGGTGCCACCCAGGACAGTGAACCTTTGTGCCATGTATTTTTCATGTTTGCACTGTGCCCCCATAACATTTACTGTACAAGCAAAGCCGCCATCAGAAATCATGGGGCTCCATACTACAACATTTTCTGGGCCCCCTGGTTCTCGCCCACCCCAGATCCCGCCCCAAACTCCACCCCAGATCCCACCCACCTCACAAAACAGTACAAATAACACCAGAGCTAAAAATGGTAAACCCCCCCTCAATCACAAGTTATAAAAAGCCATTGGTGGTCAGGGCCCCCTTATAATAAAAAAAAAACAATTGGCAGCCAGGGTCCCACATAAAAGTTCTTAAAAAAAAACATTGGTGGTCAGGGCCTCCTTGCAAGTAAAAAAAATAATTGGTGGTCAGGGCCCCACTATAAGTTAAAAAAAGAAACTTTTAAAGAAAACCATGGGTGGTCAGGGACACCTACAAGTTAAAAAAAAAAATATTGGTGGCAGGGGCCTATAGAGTATCAAAATAATACATTGGTGGCCAGGGGTTTAAAAAAACCACACATTGGTGTTCAGTAGAACTGAACTTGTGGCTTCAGGATTTAGGCTATTTTCATGGCTTCGGGTCTTGAGCACTTAAACTTCGTCTATTTTTGTGGCTTTGGGTCTTTTTTCCGCTTCGGGATAATAAACATAAAGTCTGATCGTTTCTATCATGTGCACATTCTAATTGTCCTAAGTAATAAATCTGCCATAAGACTAGAAGGTTGGCAGTGAATTGGCACAAGCGCAAGCCAGATGGAGTGCTCACCAATGGTTCAACACTACATGTAGTTTGGGGAGGGGATGCTTTTGCCTTAAAGCATCATTACACTAATTACATGGAATAAAGGCTTTCTCACAAAACAAACACAAGATAATAATAATCTCTTGCTTTTCCATGGCTCCCTGCAATAAGCTAGTATTTTATCGGAGCAAATACAACACACAGGGGTCCAATAACTAACAATACAATATCTATTTTTTCCATGAATCTCAAAAATTCCAAGGTATTCTCATTTTTTAAAAAAGCTCTAAAAATTTGAGGTTTATGAAAACCACGAAAACCTTGAATACAAAACTTTGCCTGGTAAAAGTTTTCAAGGTCCTGTAGAAGTCAGTGGGAGCTGCACTGATCCTAATGGACCACTTCAAATCAATTCTGACTTTTAGGGGTTTTCGAGATTCTTTTGGCTGGGAATTATCTGAAAAACTCTAGGTATTTGCATTTTTAGTTTAGCATAATTTTCCTTTCAAACTTTTTTTATTATGATTTTTTAATAAATATCACAAGATTCATATTTTTAGAGTCTGTGAGTTTAGTTGTGGTTTGAAAAACTACTAAAATCCTACCATTGACAGACTCTATAGGGAAGGGTAACTGTTCAAATGCTCTGTAAGGTTACAAATGTATTGTATTTGCTACTTTTTATCTATTGAGGCCCTCTCTAATTCATTTTCTGATCTCTTTATTAAACCTATTAAACATGGTTGCTAGGGAAATTTGTTAAAATTGTAAACTGGAGAGCTGATGAATAAAAAGCTGAATAACTCAAATTAAAAAGGAAAAACAATTGCAAACTGTCTCTACTTAAAGTTAAAGGTGAATAACCTTTAAGAAACCATTCCTGTATGGAGTGGGTGCCTTAATACAGGAGGGTGGAAGCTATTTCTTTAAAGGAACAGTAACATCAAAAACTGAAAGTGTATCAAAGCAAAATAAAATGTACTGTTGTTTTGCACTGGTAAAACTGGCATGTGCTTTAGTTTCAGAAAGACTTAATATAGTTTATATAAACAGGCTGCTGTGTAGCCATGGGGGAAGATAAAAGATAAGCCCTGTCCCATGCAATTGTATTTTATACATTATCTAATATGTAACCTGTGACTTTTCTCCAGTTTGAATGGCTGTCCCCAATGCTACACAGCAGCTTGTTTATATAATCTATACGAAGGGTAAGGCCACACGGGAAGATTTCGGGGAGATTTGTCGCCTGGCGACTAATCGCCGTGACTAATCTCCCCAAATGGCTTGCTTTCTAAGGCTGGGTGCAGACAGGGAGATTCGGGGAGATTCGTCACCTGGCGATTAGTCGCTGGTCGAAAATCTCCCCGAACTGCCTTCTCCCTGTCCGCCACCTGTTTAAATTAAAAAGCGCCAGCGCCAATGCACACGCAGCGCTGCGATTACCGGAATTGCACGAAGTTGCTTCGTGATGAAACTTCGGGCGATTCCGTAAATCACCATGCCATGTGTGTATTGGCGCTGGCGCTTTTTTATTTAAACAGGCGGCGGACAGGGAGAAGGCAGTTCGGGGAGAATCTCCCTGTCTGCACCAGCCCTAAAGCTGGCCATAGATGTAAAGATTTTTTAAAATATCCGATCGTCATTGTGAGACCACGATTATCTCGAAACAATCATACGTTTGTACGAATTGTACATCAACTAAAAAGACCATTTCAGGCGATATTGCCAGCAAAACTGAAGGGAAGCTGCCTGCTGCTAAAGATTTTTTAACCTGGCCGATCAATTGTCTCACAGATGTCGGATGAAAAATCGTACGATGTACAATCATTTGAATCCCACTAACCGCACGATAATTTGACAAATTGGTCGGCAACAGAAATCTTTGCGTCTATGGGGACCTTAAGTCTTTTAATAGTGCATGCTAACTGTATACTATATGATATGATATGTTATATGGTTATATGGTATACTATATGATTCACAAACTCTCTCCTTGAAACTGTATACTATATGTTAATTACTAAAAGTTTTTTTTACTGTTTCTTTAACTGGGTTTGGGGTTAGTAAGTGTGCTATTGCTGTCATGTGTCCTAGAGTTATAAAAGACTAGCTGCCTGGTGTATATTGTGGTTCCTTGTGTGTGTGTGCATAATGTTATCTTTATCTTAAATATTGACATAGGTAACGACTCTATACTTAGGAATTGTATATTCCTGTTCCCCTTCCTGTTCTCTCTTTATTCCTCTGCCTAAGGTCAAGTATCATAGCATCAAGTTCATTGCCTTTTGTACTAGGTTGTCCAGTTGGGGAAGAGGCCTTTTATTATATTGTATGTTTGTGAACTCTCTCTGCTGTGTATCATTTGTGAAATGACCACGTTACTTGACTAAACTCTGAACAACCTATTCAGCTTCATTGGCTGGTTTCCCTTTCTCCTCATGATTAAGTACACCTTGGCTCAAACTGTGCAAAAGGACTGCAGAAAGAATGTAGTAACATGAAATAAGAATAGACTGCAATTTAAGGAAATAAAATGCAAAGTGATTTGTTAAGTTAGAGTCTGTTTATTTGCACTAGCCATCCAGGACATTGTATCAAATGTAGGGATGCACAGAATCTAGGATTTGGTTCTGGATTCGGACAGGATTCGGCCTTTTTCAACAGGATTCGGCCGAATCCTTGTGCCTGGCCGAACCAAATCCAAATCCTAATTTGCATATGCAAATTAGGGCCAGGGAGGGAAATCACGTGACTTTTTGGCACAAAGCAAGGAAGTAAAAAATGTTTTCTCTTTCCCACCCAAAATGTGCATATGCATGGGCATATTCAAATTAGGGTTCGAATTCGGTTCGGTATTCGGACGAATCTTTTTGGGAAGGATTCGGGCGTTCGCCGAATCCAAAATAGTGGATTTGGTGCATCCCTAATCAAATGTGAAGGAAACATTTCCAATCCATGATATGAAATGTTTATGCTGCTGTTTTCTCACCTGTAATAAAGTGGTGAAGCTTTATCAATATTTAATAATTTTATTAA
>CM044433.1:153627764-153650501 GCA_024363595.1 Xenopus borealis
GTAAGGAGACATAGGGTGATTTTGAGTTCTATGAGTGCCACAGCACTGCTTGTCCATTATGATAAGGGCACATAACATGTGGCGGATGATGCAGCCTGTGTGCAGCTACACTGAGCAGACTTTGGCCTGGAAAACACAAAAACATGCATTTTTGGATGAACTCTGCTCAGTGTAGCTGCACACAGGCCAACCTAGTGTCTGTCTGTGGATGGGAGTGAATCTGATTTTCTCAACCTGCATGGTTATTTGTGAATATAACTGGGAAGCACAGAATATGATGGTACAGATATGTGGGCACATTTGCGCACATAATGTGAAATAACAAGAAATTTGTATCTTAAAATGACAGCACAAATATCTGTGATTGGGCACGTGGCCTGTAACTATTTCAGAGGTACCATACTTGTTCTAATGTGGTTGAAAAACACTGGCAGAGAATAAGTTCATGTACCCTAAGGCTAATGCCACATGAGACTGATTCTTGGCCTAGGACGAGAATCAACCCCTCCAATGGCATCAGCTTTCTTCTGGGACTCCACCTCGAGCCAATGCTGATATCCAAGCTGAGTTGATATCCGATCATTATAGGTCCACACAAGCTGATGCCATGCTGGTCAGTGGAGCTACAGAAAGGAGCAAATGAAAGTGGATTATTTTTCCACGCAGGTAAATGAAAGTGGACAATCTACTCCATCATCGCCCTGGTCCAATTGTAGGTCATGTTCAACAGTCACATGCTAATGGACCCAGTGGAAAGCACACAATGCATACTAAAATAATTACATGGATCACTATGGGCCAGAAGTGTCCAAGCATGTATTTAATTTAATGAAGATACTAGAAAAGTGTTGTAGAAGGATATAGTTCTCTTACAGAAAAGTCAGGGGACCCTGAAATCTTGCATGTTGCCCATCGCTCTTAGTGGTCAATACAGTAAAACACAAATGAATAAATAAAGCATGATAAATAGAAACAGACAGCAGAGAATGATAATGTGGATTTTTTGTACAATAAACTCCAAAGAAAATGGGCGCGGAGCCTGGAGGGGCTTTGATCAGAGGCGTGGGGCGCTTACAGGTGCAGAAAAACTGGGCTTTAAAGGGAAAGCTGAAATTGGATAGCAATTAGAATAGAGAGAAACCAGATTTAACCAGTTCCACAAGCCTCTCATGTTTCTCCTTGTATTCACAGTAAGTCACCCCCACCCCTTTTATTTGTTAAAGTCTGGAAAAGGATGTAACGCATTTCTCAAGGGCTTCAACTTCCAAGCCTGCGTAGTGCTGTAAATATGAATCAACTTTGCCCGTTGCTGTATTGCTTTTGACTACTTATTACCCCGTTGCCTAGCAAAATGGTGCTTTCCCATAAAACAAACTCTTTTTTACAGCTCTGTCATAAAATGTAAATATGCACTGCATTATGGGTACTATACGTCTCTGACATAGAAAACACATTGATATCTGTACTGAAAAATTCTAGAGCTCATTCATGAATGCAAGTGCAGGTGCAAAGAGCAAATCTGTGTCCATTAAATAGGCTGTTCACTGTATTATGGGTAATATATATATATATATATATATATATATATATATATATATATACGTCTCTGAAGTTGGAACATGCTATATCGACATTTAGTATGATGCAGAGAGTGATATTCTAAGACAATTTGCAATTGGTTTTCATTTATTATTATTTGTGTTTTTTGAGTTATTTAGCTTTTTATTTAGTATATCTCCAGTTTACAATGTCACCAATCTGTTTGCTAGGATCCAAATTACCCTAGCAACCATGCACTGATTTAAATAAGAGACAGAAATAGGAATGGGAGAGGGCCTGAATAAAAAGTTAAGTAATAAAAAGTAGCAATAACAATCAATTTGTAGCCTTACAGAGCATTTGTATTTTTTTAGATGGGCTCAGCAACCCCCATTTAAAAGATGATAAAAGAAGAAGGCAAATATTTAAAAACCAATAAAATATAAAAAATTGAGGCCAGTTGGAAAGTTGCTTAGAATAAACAATTTAACCAATTGCAGAAGTATTATGCTTGAAATTTATGGAAAGAAATACTGTGTTGTGGGTAAAAACATGGCACCTGAAATTGCACTTTGCACACTGCACTTGCTCCCATGAATGAGCACTATGATGTTTTACTTTCAAACAGGTGACCTAAAAACGCTGCCTGCTGATTGGTTGCATTGGGTTACAAGACCGGGAGCAAACTTTGCCCCATTTACTATATTAATAAAGGACTTCCTTCTCTGAGAGTCAAGTTGCCCTGCCCATAAAGTCATTTGAAACCTTTGAGCATCGAGCTCATTTCCTCTCATTAGTGACAAGTTTACAGACAGACACTAATACCCAATTTGTGTAACTTTAGATCAAATCCCATGAAATATGAAACTCAATTAGTGGACAATAAGAACAGTTTGAGGGCAGCTTTAAACAGGTTACTAAGGGCGGTGACAGGCAGATTCAGTTAAATCCTCTGCATGAGTGGACGGGTGTGCCATACGTCTAAAGGGGGACCATGTCTAATTATTCCCCATAAAATAACAGATAATATGATTACCATCGCCTGGGGCACAAATGCATGAGCACTAATGGGTGCAACATTGTACACATTATTGAGCCTTGGGACACAAGCCTGTGGGGAATGGTGCAAAGTCTAAAACTACATGAAAAACATGCTGCTGTGTTCTCATAAAATCACTATATTTTTGATGGATTATACTACATGCATATGCAGTATGTTTTCTAATATGTGGACAAACTTAGGTTAATGGTACATGTGGTGTTTTCTCTGCTCTATCAGGAGGTTAATGGCCAGTCTGCTCTGAACCACCCCATGGACTCAATCGTTGACATTAATGGCATCCACGTATCAGTTCACACATGGAAAATGTTAAAACAAGCATCTTCTGGTCAAAATCTACCCCATGTGGACACTGCTAGACATATATCATTCCTGTTAGTGCTTGTTTATAAAGTGGCTCACGAGCAACATGTTGCTCACCCAACCCTCCGATGTTGCTTCCAGTGGCTTCAAAGCAGGTGCTTAATTTTGGATTTCTGACTTGTTGGCAAGTTTTGGAGGCCAAACAGACCCACTTGTAGTCTATAGTTCACATAGGGCTACCAAATAACCAATCACAGCCCTTATTGGGCTCCAATACTTTTTATATTTATATGTGGCTCCTGGGTAAAAAAGGTTGGGGACCCCTGTGCTATGTGGGGTTCAGAGTGGATAGGCCTTGGATGCCATAAGCCTTATGATAGCAAACAGTACTGAGAAATGCTCTCAGCAAAACTCACCACCTGGGATGCATGACTAACTCCACAATCAGGTGGGAGGTCTCATGGACCTTTCTTGCTTTACCTACCTCTCCTGCCCTTGGTAGAATTGTTCTACTTCAAATAAACTGTTATTAATTAGTGCAGACTATAATATTTACAAGCTTAATTAAATTGTATAACAGCAATTAAGCAGCAGTAAAGCCAAGAATGTCAATATCCAAGCTAAGGGAAAACTCAATTCATGCATTTTTTGATCCAAGGCAAATATTGAATTCATTCCCAAAAATCTGTCCAAATTTACCAAACTAAATCTAATTTGCATTTGAAGGATAACTCTAAAGGCAGAATATTTTCTGGTCCAAAAATGTTCTTTTTTCAGCTGTTCTACATCACATGACAATGGTCTGGAATAGAAAATTACAATTTTCACAAGAAATTCTGATTCAGTTTCTAATGGCAATTTTTTAAACATAATAATGTGTGTGCTAAGAACTGATAGGTATGCATATATGACAGTTTTTCTTTATGGAAGAGAATTTATTAGAGGGTGCTAAGGGCAAGTAAATAGCTATGCCCTATGGCTGCTTTATTACCCCATTGCTTTAAAGAAAACAATAAATCATAGAAGGCATATAATGGCCACTCAAAGCATTGCCCCAGGCTACAGACTCCAGAGCCATTTCAAGCTATAAGTAAAGTTTTAGCTGCTAGGATTTTGTTTGCTATTATTATCACAGAGAGCACTTGGTACTTCATTTCTCATCCTGGTCTCTTCTAGGAACCATTATCAATAATATGTATGCACTTAACCTAGTTTTATGTTGCAATAGATTGTCAGTATTGGTTAATCCCACACTCCAAAATGGTTACAGGGATTTATAAAGCCTATGTAACCTTTTATTCAGGCTGGTTCCCAATCCAGTGCACTGGCCGACCCAACTGTTCTACAGGTAGAGACCAGTCAGCCTTTAGCTAAATTTAGCACTGTTGGCTGCTGCATGGAAATAAACTTGGGTAAATTACTCTCTACGGGAAGAAGCAATGAAAAGGCCCATTACATGCACAGGGTTTCTGGTGAACTTAGTCCAGACGGGGAGATTCGGGGGAGATTCGGGGGCGATCCGTCGCAGGCGTTTTTAAGCTATGCCGGTGCCTAGCTATTCGGGGAGATTCGGTGGCGATCTGTCGCGGCGAGAAGTCGCCAGTCGATGGATCGCCCTCGAATCTCCCCGTCTGGACTAAGCCTTAAGGGAAAGCAATTTGTGGCTAGCTACTTGTACCTAGGTCCACTTGTACCTAGCAATGGCCTAACAACTGCGTGCTGCCCCCCTCCCCCCACTACAAAAATATCTTTGGAACAATAGCTTTGGCTATTGGTAAGAGCACTGCTGGTGAGGGGGGAATTATTAAAACTACAGTCATATGAAAAAGTTTGGGAACCCCTGTCAGCCTGCATAATAATTTACTCCACTTTCAACAAAAAAGATAACAGTGGTATGTCTTTCATTTTTCCAGTACTGGAGTGTTTTCTGAACAAAGATTTTTAGTGAAGCAGTATTCAGTTGTGTGAAATTAAATCAAATGTGAAAAACTGGCTGTGCAGAAATGTGGGTACCCTTGTAATTTTGCTAATTTGAATGCATGTAACTGCTCAATACGGATTACTGGTGGCAACACCAAATTGGTTGGATTAGCTTGTTAAACCTTGAACTTCATAGGCAGGCGTGTCTAATCATGAGAAAAGGTATTTAAAGTGGCCAGTTGCAAGTTGTGCTTCTGTTTGACTCTCCTCTGAAGAGTGACAGCATGGGATCCTCAAAGCAACTCCCAATAGATCTGAAAACAAAGAGTGTTCAGTATCATGGTTTTGGGGAAGGCTACAAAAAGCTATCTCAGTCCGTTTCAACTGTAAGGAATGGAATCAGGAGATGGAAGGCCACAGGCACAGTTGCTGTAAAACCCAATCTGACAGGCCAAGAAAAAAAAAATACAGGAGCAGTATATGCGAAGGATTGTGAGAATGGTTATAGACAACCCAAAGATCCCCTCCAAAGACCTGCAAGAACATCTTGCTGCAGATGGTGTATCTGTGCATCATTCTACAATGCAGCACAATTTGCACCAAGAACATCTGTATGGCAGGGTGATGAGAAAGAAGCCCTTTCTGCACGCACGCCACAAACAGAATTGCTTGTTGTATGCAAAAGCTCATTTAGACTAGCCACAGTTATTTTGGAACAAAGTGCTTTGGACTGATGAGACAAAAATTGAGTTACAGTATTTGGTCATAACAAAAAGCGCTTTGCATGGCGGAAGAAGAACACCACATTCCAAGAAAAACCACTGCTACCTACTGTCAAATTTGGTGGATCTTCCATCATTCTGTGGGGCTGTGTGGCTAGTTCAGGAACTGGAGCCCTTGTTAAAGTTGATGAATTCAATCCAATATCAACAAATTCAGGATAACGTTCGAAGTATTGATGTAATATCTCTTTTGGGGTACCCAAATTTATGCACCTGCAAAATATTGCATATTTTCTGTTAATCCAATAAACTTAATGTCACTGCTAAAATCCTACTGTTTCCATATGTATGTTATAAATAAAAAGGAAGTTGCTACTTTGAAAGCTCAGCCAATGATAAACAAAACTTTTTTTCCTATTAATAACATTGGGATCAGCCATCAAAAATACCGGCCAGGCCGGTAAAAAAAACGGCAAGGTGGCAACCCTAACTGTGGCAAATTATAAGCAGGATGATCAATAAGAGTCCAGTTGCTCAGTGCCATCTTAATTTCAGGGAAACTGCCCTGTGGGGATGAAACCCCCTCTGTACCTGACATACCTACTACACTCCCTTCCTTTATGAAGCACAACTACAAAGATAAATTGTATACCCTTGGTGAGGAATTAGCTAGGAAACCCTTTCTACAGCACAAACTGTAAGAATGTACAGATGGTGTATTTACTAAAAACACATAATATTCATGTTTGCACCTTTATCTGTGATGTTAACACTGCTTTGTCTACAATATAAACTTGCAGCAATCATTACCTTTGCCCAGTGTTAGAATGGGATGCCAAAGGCCCTCCAGGAAACCAATAGCCATATACCCATTACAAAATATAGTATATTCTCCATCTCTCCACCAATAAGTGCTGCTCCAAGCAGACAGGTTTATCAACCATACATAGGACACTTGAGACCTGCCTGGTAGATATCTGGCTGAAAAGTTCTGCAACCAAGCCAAAAAAGTAAATTTCTACTTGTATTGCTATATTAACCCATTCTTATTTACCAACCCCATACTGGTCCATTCTCTGCTTCTGCAGTTAACGTTTCTCCTTTTCGCTTCTGCCTCTTCTGTTCCTCCATTCCTTATTTTTTCCACATTCTGTTCTTTCTCTTTACCCAACTTCTCTTTCTCTTCTTTACTGTTTTTACAACAAATCATTCTTCTCTTTCCTCCATTCTCTTGTGAGAAAAAGGAACAGCCTTGGCCAATGGTGTAACTTTAGTGACCCTGACCCCAGTGTTAAGGTCACCATACAAGTAGAGATCCGCTCGTTTGGCGATGTCGCCAAATGAGCGGATCTCTCCCCGATATGCCCACCTTGAGGTGGGCGATATCGGGCTTATCTGATCGTGGGCCCTAGGGCCCAACGATCGGATCAGAATGGCACAGATACGGGCGGTCAGATCGCGGGACCACATCAACGAACAGATGCGGCCGCAATCCAACGATATTTTTAATCCTGCCCAATCGACACCTGGCTGACTTTCGGGCAGATATCGATCGGGGAAGCCTGTCGGAGGCCCCCCCGCACGGGCCGATAAGCTGCCGACACACTGTCTGACCTTAAGAGTCTTTTCCAGTCCCCCCACCCCATGAAGCAGGCAAATTTGTGGCTGACCTGCAATTTTGTGTGTGTCATGGGTAACTGGTGGGGCCCCCAGTGATTTAACTAGAGCACAGGTCCCCAACCTATTTTAACCTTTTAACTTTTTGAAGCAGCGTAGGTGGTTCTTCACAGTCAGGACGGTGAGGTTGTGGAATGCACTGCCGGGTGATGTTGTGATGGCTCATTCTGTTGATGCTTTTAAGAGGGGTTTGGATGATTTTTTGGACAGACGTAATATCAAAGGCTATTTTGATACTAAACTCTACAGTTAGTATAGCTATGGGCATATATGGTTTGTGTGAAAGAGTGGAGGTGTGTGTGTGTGTGTGTGTGTATGCTGGGTTTTTGATTTGGAGGGGTTGAACTTGATGGACTCTTGTCTTTTTTCAGCCCAATTTAACTATGTAACTATGTAACTATGTAACCTTGAGCCCCGTCCAAATGTAAAAAAAATTGGGGAGCAACACAAGCATTAAGAAAGTTCCTGGGGTGGGAGCTAGGAGCAACAGTTAAAACAGCTAAGGGGTTGGTGAACTACATGTTGTTGGGAATCACTGAACTAGAGTTAGGCATATGTCTAGGGTGCAATGCTCCTCCTGTTGTTGCAAATGCTTGTTCACATGTGAACCATGGGTTTCACACTACAACTTTTTACAAGCCATTCACCCAAACTGTCCGGAGTTGAAAGAAGTGTGCCAAAGCCTTTTGGTCTGGATAGACCATCTACAATGTGGTGTGATTAGTAGTGTAGTGTCATGATCTGACTAATCTTCCCTTTTGTCCATACATGTCCAAATGTTAGAGGAGTAAACCTGGCCATATACTGTCACATCTGCTCTCTGGTAACCTCCTTACCTACTTGCAGGAGCCCAAATTGTAAATAAGGCCCCAAATTGGAGCCTAAGCAGAACTGTTGAATTTTCTAACCAGACTGATAGATATATGGTCAATATTGGTTATGCACACCATTGGTAGTCCTTCATGTGTAGTCAATAAACTGCTGACTTGGTGTGTATGGGATAAGACAGGTTTTATTTGCCTTTGTAAGGCCACTAAGAGGTCAACATTGGCCGGCTATAGACCTCATTTATAATATTTGCAAGTAGCCACCCCACCTCCCTCCCTGTACCTTGTGCATCATTCAGAGGCACAAGATATGGAACAGCAGATGGCACAGCCCGTACCTGAGTTTTCATCACTCAACCCTTGGTTTTGCAACAGAGGTAAAATACATGCAGTTAACAAAATTGTGACGCAGCAAATGCAATGATACAGATATGCCAAATGAATAAAATGTTTCTTTTCTTTTCCTGTAGAAGAGTTTATTTTGCGAGCAATGTGAGGAATTTGCCTTCCAGGAAACCTTGGAAAGAACCAAGAATTTGTTTGAGATTAAATATGTAACGTCAGTGTGAAATCTGTGCTAAATTCGGGCGTTTGTTTAGTCTGTAAGGTAAAGCTGATGAAGGTGGATACACACAGGCCGATTGTCAGGCAATCTGATTGTCTGGCTCTCAAGAAGTTGAAGCAGATAAATAATGGACCAGATTTTATCTTAATTGTTAAAAATAATGTCATGGGGGTGGACACAAAGTGCACCTGACCCCTGTATAGAATTGCAAGTCCAGCATTTATGGGGTTTCCACAATATTCTTTTTCTGTATTATAATCAGTTAAAGGCTTAAAGTGGTGGTTCACCTTTAAGTCAACTTTTAGCATGTTATAAAATGAAAAATGATAACCAATTGCAAATTGTCTCAGAATATCACTCTATGTCATACTAAAAGTTAATTCAGTGGCAAACAACTCCTTTAAACATAACAATAATGTTCTGTTCTGATCTGTAAGTGATCACTAAGGGACTCACTCTTGTACCTTTTTACACTTTTAGGCTAGGGCACACTGGGGCCGAAATCAGCTAGCCGAAATCCACTGGCTGATTTCCGCCCTATGGAGGGCAGTAGCCTCCTTTCTCGTCTGCACTGAATCGGCTCATCGCGAACAGACTCATCAGGTTTCAGTGAAGAACCACAATTTGAGCCTAAATTCAAAGGCTATAGAATAGGGTTGTCTTCTGGAAACCCATTATCCTGAAATCTCAGAAGTATAGGAAGGCTGTCTCCCATAGACCCCATTTAAAAATTATTAGCTTTTTCTCTGTAATAATAACAAAGTACTGTACTATGTACTTGGTCCCAGCTAAGATATAATTGATCCTTATTGCAGGCAAAACAATCCTGTTGGGTTTAATTAATGTTTAAATGAGTTCTAAGTAGACTTTACATATGGTGATCCAAACTACAGTAAACCCCCAGGTCCATGAGTTTTCTGTATAAAGGCACAGACACACATTTGGAGATCTGCCACATTTTCGGCATGGAACGCGCCGTGGTTTTTAAGAAAAAGCAGGCCAATGCTTAGTAGTTTATGCAGCATCAGCTTTTTTCAAAAACCTTGCTGCAAATGTAGCAGATCTTGGCATATGTGTCCGTGGCCTAAAAATGTATATTTGTAAAAACCTAGGGGTAAATGTATTAACTGGAGAAAATTTGCCACCGACAGGTTTGCTCCGATCGCAACACTTCGCCAGGCAAAAATTTGCTGGGACAACGCTAATTTACGTTACTTCGGCAATGCGAGCGAATCAGAGTCAATTAGCTCAGGCTAATTTCCATACAGCGGTAAATTTTAAGTTGAATAGACGTCTTTATGTTACAAGCTGAATCAAACACATTACATTTACACTGACATGTCCAGGGAACCTTTATAAAGGCAATAGAGTTTATATAATGCCCTGCACATCAGTCCAGTGTAAAATAATGTTCCAAATGTTAGAAAATGTATGGGGGACACTGGTTACCCAAAACCAGTTTTTATGACTTTTGCAGCCTGTCACCTTGAAAAAAGTGGCCAACTTTTTTATAACTTAGATGTTTTTTCCACTCAGAATCTGAAGTAAATAACTGAAGATTGAGGAAGTTCTGTGCACTCCATTGCACTTCGCCTGGTCTGAGCCGGCAAAGGCAAGTCTGGCGAAAGAGGTAATGTTCAGTAAATTCCGCATGTTACTGAGTTTGCGGAGTAACTTCCATTCTCCAGAAAGAAAAGTTAACACTAGCCACCGCTAGCAAAATGGAGCCTGTAAGTCCCTGCAGGCGGTAACGCTAACGAATCATCGCCAGTGTTAGTCACTTCGTCCTTTAGTTAATCTGTCCCCTAAAATCTCAACTCCCATTGAATCCCCTAATCTGAAGGTATGTTGAGTGATATCCCCTTTAAAGCAGAGAAATAATCAGAATGAGAAAGTGCAGGTATAAAGGGATTTCCTTAATCCTCTAATTGCTTGCTAAATTCTACTCGCATTTCAAAAGATTTTGTCTTATTATATTCTAACATATATTTTAGGCAAACTATGGCTATATTAAAACATTAAATATGACACATAAATATGAAATGTTATGAGTTCTATGAGAGCCAGTGTAGGCTGCCCTCTGCTGTCTTGTAACACCAGAACGTTTCATGGTGGATATTATTTTCTTTGTTAGTACAGTATGCAAGTGAGGAATCCTATCTGAATAGGGAATTTTGTGAAAAGTCATGCTTTTGAATATCACACCGCAGTGTGGCATTGTCTACTAATGAATTGTAATGCAGCAAACACTTCTGTGCATGTATGTCAGACTCTAATTCCAGTAAGTATGCGGCCCAAGTTAAAACTCACACATAGATGTCATAATTTACCCCTTGTGCAAATCAAAACAATATTAGATGACAAAGAAGGGTTCAGTACTATAGAAAATGCTAGGCATGTAATCGAATGAGGAGGTGTCTTGTAGTATTTTTATTCATAAAGTAGTACTACAGCTTTAATATAATTTGCAGTCCCCGGCCTGCTGATCTTCTGTCGTGTCAGCAATATACACATTATGAGATCCGTTATCCGGAAACCCGTTATCCAGAATACTCTGAATTATGGAAAGGCAGTGTTCCATAGGCTCCATTTTATCCAAATAATCAAATTTTTTAAAATTGATTTCCTGTAATAATAAAACAGTATCTTGTACTTGTTCCCAGACATACAGATTAAGGGGCAGATTCACTAAGATCTGAAAATTCGCCAGCGTAGGCTTCGCTATGGTTCACCGCACTTCGACAGGCGAATTTTCGCCAGCGCTACGCTCGGGTTGACGAACGGTAGTGTAGTTGCGCTAGTGTTACTTTGCTAGGCAGAGCGCAGTTACGCTAGCGAAGCCTTTAACTTATAATAGAAGTTTATGTTACAGCCACTACATTCCACTACACAAGCCCAGGAAACCTTTAATAAATTATATAAAGTTGTCCTATTGCCCTATATGTGCCCCCTGTATAGTTTAGTTTCCATATGTTAGGAAATGTAGGGGGGAAGAAGGGTAACCCCCAAAAAAATGATAGATCTTTTTCAGACTATCACCCTCCTATGCTAAAATACGCCGGCGTTTTTATGGGACTTAGAAAAAAATGTGACTTTTTTTTTTCAACCTCCTATCTATTGTATTGAACTTCGCCTGGTCTGACCAGGCGAAGTAATGTCTAGCGTAAGTGCTAACGTTGAGGAAAAAGTTAATCTTAGTGAATTTGCGAAGTTACGATCCGTCAGTGCGCAACTTCGCCTGGCGTAAGGGTGCGAAGTTGCGCAAGTCAATCTACGCTAGCGAAAATTCGCCAGAGTCTGTGTTAGTGAATTTGCAAAGTTGCGAAATGACGTCACGCTGGCGAATTAGCGATAACGTTAGACGCTTCGCGCTTTAGTGAATCTGCCCCATAGCCTTTATATTGGATGAACAAACATTCGGTGCCATCTTCTGACCTGCCATTAATTATTCAGATCAAATAAAATAGTAAAAGCAGCAAAGGGAACAAATCAGAAAATATCCTGCCCATGACAGCAATCGTACCACAAATTCTAGTGATAAATTGAGGATTTGTACTATTGTATCTGAACATCTATGGCCAGCTTAAGATATAATTAATCCTTATTGGAAGCAAACCCAGTTTATTGGGTTTAATTAATGTTTACATGGTTTTCTAGTAGACTATGAAGAGCCAACGGAACGATCTGTTACCTGGAAAACCCAAGCATTTGGATAACAGGTCTCATAACTGTGTGTGCGTATATATATATATATATATATATATATATATATATATATATATATATATATAGGAAAAGTTTTTATCACTCTATTACTACTTCTTTTTTTGAGGTGAGTGGCCAAAAAAGTTACAGTTTTATAGGTAGGACCAGTACACTCTAAATAAGTAAAACAATATTTAGTTGCATACCATTTGTGTCCAAATTTTGGTCCTCATTATATATATTATAATCATCCTCAAAATGTTGGATTTTTTTTAACTTATTTTACCCCAGGTCCTGAGCATTCTGGATAATAGGTCCCATACCTGTAATATGTAATGTAATAATTAGCCCTTAGATGTTGCAGTTAGGTTTGACAGTAACCAGTGTAAAATAAGAAACACAATCAAGGGATAAAGGAGAGACCAAAAGGGAGGAGAATAAAAGTGTACATGGTCAGGACTGTGCGTGGGAGTGAAGGGGTCTGGATGCCAGACTGAGAATGTAACATTCCAGAACAAAATCTCACTGCAGAAATCCCTTATCTAGCCAATTACAAGGCCACAGGCTCTTAAATTCCATGAGTAAAAATCAGAACCCTTACACAAACAAGCTTTGATTTCCCTGGAAATCAAGAGTTTGGGCTATAGAGATGGGCAGTGAACAATTTGCCACTCACAAGGCTGGTGGATAATTAGTCTGAAGAGATAAAATAGCTGGAGGAAACCAAACAGGGGCCTTTGTTTCTAGCCCTGCTTCTTCTTTCCACAAGTGCTCTGAGCTCATCAGCTTGCAAGGTAGTGTAATGCAATTAGTTTAAATTGATTCGAGTTGTTAAAGGGGTGGTTCACCTTCAAGTTAACTTTCAGTATAGTGTAGAAGGGACAATTCTAAGAAACATTTCAGTTGGTCTTCATTATTTATTTTTAATAGTTTTTTAATTATTTGCAATTTTCTTCGTTTTTTTAGCAGCTTTCAAATGGGAGTCACTGACACCATTAAAAAACAAATGCTCTGTAAGGCTACAAATGTATTGTTATTGCCATTTTTTATTTCTTATCATTGTATTCAGTCATTATCCTATTCATATTCCAGTCTCTTATTCAAATCAATGCAAGGTTGCTAGGGTAATTTGTACTGTAGAAACCAAATTGCTGACACTGCAAACTAGAGAGCTGCTGAATAAAAAGCTAAATAACTATAAAACCACAAACAATAAAAAATGAAAACCAATTGCAAATTGTCTTGGAATATCCCTCTCTACATCAGTGATCCCCAACCAGTAGCCCGTGAGCAACATGTTGCTCTCCAACCCCTTGGATATTGCTCTCAGTGGCCTCAAAGCAGGTGATTATTTTTCAATTCCAGGCTTGGAGGCAAGTTTTGGTTGTATAAAAATCAGGTGCACTGACAAACAGAGTCTCCATGTAGGTTGATAATCCACATAGGGGCTATCACTTGGCCAATCACAGCACTTATTTGGCACCCCAAGAACATTTTCATGTTAGTGTTGCTCCCCAAATCCTTTTAATTCTGAATGTTGCTCACGGTTTCAAAAGGTTGGGGATCCCTGCTCTACATAATACTAAAAGTTAACTCAAAGGTGAACAACCCCTTTAAAGTTAGGTGGTAGTAGGAAGTGATAACCTGGAAAGGAAGCAAGGAGATGACAGTCATTTTGGGCGTGTTATAAATAGTGAAAGAAGTTGGTCTTGAACAGGGTCAGAACAGCCTTGATGAAAAACTTTCTGAGCAATAGCCAGAGTAGAGCCCAAAGGTTCCCTTTAATATTGAGACAAAAAAGACACCAGGGGCCCACCCAAAAACCTTAGACTAGGGGCCCACTCTCAGTACTAATATTCTTCATCTCCTCAATCAAACTCTTTCTATCCTAGTTTGTTTTCTTTACATACTATAATCAATTATTCCATCTATTTAGCCTCTTTGTTCTCATAGAAATAGGGAATGGCCATGAAATAGGCCAAAAGTTTAGCAGCATGAGGGCCCACTGACACCTTGGTCAACCAGGAGTTTTCCTGTTATTCCGGTGGGCCAGTCCGACACTGATTGGACACCTCTAAATTTGCTAAGAACCCTGGGAGAAGAGTACCGTGAGAGGTGACCAAGTGTCATGCCTGATGTGGTGTGGGCTTATAACACAGTGCATGCTACTACAGCTACACTCATTTCTTCCTGTTACTTGGCCAACAAGCTCAGTTGCCAGTGTACTTGATACTCTCAGTGACTGAGAACCCAAAAGAGTGCAGCCCAGAACAGTGGGTAGAGGCCTTGGCACAAGCCTGGAATCTGTTGTTGCAGGAGGTGCATAGGGAGAGACAGCCTAGGGAGCCTGCACCTTTATAGCCCGGGGACGTAGTGTTGGTCCCAAAACCAAAGGCTCATAGGCAGTGCCAGGCCAGGCTGCCAGGCAACCTAGGCAACTGGGTGGTGGCAGTGCTCAATAGGGAAGTGCGTGCACACACTAGCGCAAAAACAAGTGCATGTGCGAACCCTCCCCCACTTATTCACAACAAGGGGGCAAGCATACACAAAAAGAATGCAAGCGCCAGCCAGAGAGGGGACTAGACTAGGGGTAGGAAGCAGTGAAGGTGCATGGCTGGTGCCCCCTCCAGCTTTGCACCCTAGGCATGTGCCTACCCCTAGTTCTGGCCCTGCTCAGAGGGGTTCCAAGTTACGGCCTCAGTGGAAGTCAGATCCGTATGTGGTGGTTGTACAACCCCACTGTAAGATTCCAGTCTACTTAGTGGAGTCTGAGTGAGATTGGGCCAAGTCTAAGTGTCTGCACTGGGAGCAGTTAAAGCTGTGAATGGTTCCCCCAATTGCTGAGGAGGAATCTGCAGAGGGTATGGAGGAGTCCCGGCTTCCACATTGTCCCAGGTGATCTGGTGGGCTTTGCTGGCAGGAGGAGTGGTTGGACCTCTGGTGACAACAGAGGGCCCTGTATAGTCAGACACTGACTAGGACACAAAACACATTCCTGGCTTGTGGATGGAACCCTGCAGGAGCATCCAGGGGACATCATGGAAGAGATTGTTAATCCAGTGGAAACAGATAGTGACGAAGTGGGAGCAGAGGAGCCAACCCTCCTAAAAAAGCAATCCATCTGCCAATTTGGACAGTACAGAGGGGAAGCCTGATGGACCGTCAAAGGGGCACTATCCAGTGCAGTCAGTTGCGCATCAGGCTAGCAGACTATGAACTGTAATGTAAAGTTTATTTCCAAGAGACAGTGAAATGTGATTTGAATAATGGCTAATGCTGTTGTTTTTTCCACAACAAGCTATTGTACCTGAGTGGGCAGGCTGGCCACTCGGATGCGGATGTTCGGTTGAAATGTGTTTTACATGGTGATGCTTTCTATTTAGTGAGCAACTTGTTAACAGTAACTAATTGCGTTCTGATGGTGATCGGAGTGTGCTCAGTGAGGATGGGTATGTATGTGGGAAAAGTGATAATGGAAAGTGAAATTCGGGTCACAATCAGAGAAAGAAGTTGCTTTGGAGCAGGGTCAGAACAGTGTGGAAGAAAAACTACTTGTGCAATAGCCAGAGTGGAGCCCAATGGTTGTATCTGCTGTTGAGACAATAAAGCAAAATTCTGGTTTATTTTTTGACTTTATAAGCTCATCAGGTCATCAGAATGTCTTTAACACAAAAGAATATTCAATCAATATAAAAGCAAACAATGTCAATCTTTAATTTGGAAGAATATTTTATTACTACAAAACTAAAAAAGCAGTTATTCCGAAATGTTTAAACCCTTTCATTATACTGTAACAGTCAACATCTCCCCCCTATTTCTCCATATGCAGTTCACAACTAGGTTATACCAAGGTGACTTCATAAAAAGGGTCAAACCTTTGTTCAGGGTCCAGTCATTTAGCCCTAGTTTCAAGAATACGTGGTGCAGCAAATACACTTTCACCTCAAATCTCACCTTAATTGACCTTCAAGCTGAGCCTTCAGGTGTATCTTCGAGAGTAAATGGTCACTGACCCCCTGTTCTTACCCTAACTAGTCTTTATCCCAAGCCCACCTGCTACTGCTCCAATCCTTACCAGGAGGACCAGTCCATAGCTTGGGTACTGGCAACATGCCTTGCCTCTGCATTTGACAAAACAAGTTAATGGTGGCACCTAGGGCTCTAAGGTTTTTCATTTTTAGAAAAAAATGTGAATCAGTGGGGAAAAAGCTGCCAATAAATGCCAGTGTTAAGCTCTTAACTTAAGGGTGGCCATACACCTGTAGATTTGTTCAATAGTATTGGTGAATTCTGGGTGGTGCACAGATTATTTGGAAAGCAGAGGCACAGCAAGTGCCAGAATGTACAACTTCACAATGGAGCAAAGTCAGGATGGGGTGCATTGCAGTTAAACTCAACATTGGTGGGTAACTGGCAATCAGACAGACAGCTCTAGTGTTTATAATATTTATGCCCCTTTTCTACATTAGTTCAACTGAATGGCATAATGGGGGTATATTTTCCCTTTAAATCTGTCTAAATATGGCCCACTTAAGTGTAACATGGTGGCATTCCACATTCCTCAGTGTTGTAAGCCATAAGCCAGACCATTGTAATCACAGTTACAGCACAGCTACAATTCACCAGCCAGAAGTTAATAATAACAAATAGGAGTATTGGTCTGATCTAGTATTACAACTTCTGTTTCCTCCCATGAGTTCTAAATGGGTGCTGTCTGTGTTATAAGCTTAACCAGGCACTATGGCTAGAGGAAGGGTGAGGCCAGGCAAGCCCTTCAGGACACAGCTGAGGTGTTGTTATCTCTAAAATGTCTATCCCTATGTCAAAAAATTTGCCATGCTCCACACCACCATAATTGCTGCACCTAGTGTAAATCATTTATTCAGTGACGGGAAGTTGCAGGTGTGCCCTCCTTATCTTTACTTACAATAACGGTTCTTTGTAACTCGTCTGTCATGTTGAGACAACGCCCTAAGGCTAGTTATAATGATAATAGCCATCAGCCAGTCAGCCGTAGACTTTCAAGCTGCAACTTGTAATTCCAGACTCTCCAACTAATGAATGGGCCTGAGCTTGTGCCAGAGACAAAATCTCCTGCTGCTGCATGCCTCACAGCTACCAGCTGATCCACTTATGTTTATACAGAATATACAGTATATAATAATATCATAGGGATGATCTGTTGGCAAGAGTAATGACATAAATGTATGTATAAATATAATATGGCTGTTCACAAATCTCCCTGGTATAGTTTCAATAATAATCAAAACAACTACTTCCACAGTTCCATCAAATTGGCCTTCAAGCTGCCTTCCCCAAAACTACTGCTTGTGATGTCTTGGAGGGTCCAAGTCCCCATTTTGGAAACCTTTGATGTGGGCAGCGTCAAATGGGGCATTGTAATTGGCTCTGCCTGCAGTATCCCAACTTTCTTCATGTCACAATCTCAACAGGGAATGCCATCACAGCCTCTGTCAAAAATGTGTGCCCTTATGACCTGCCCCTATAACAGCGCTGCCCTATGCATGCACCCTCCTGTGCCTGTATTGAATAAATGCCCCTAGGGGAACCCTAAAATACTTTGCTGAGGGACCTAGGAACTTCTAGTTACTCCAATGGCGGGAAATCCTGCTTTAGGCAGTAGAATGTCTTGGATGTCTGCCAAAATCTTATTCTTATTTGTTTACCTTTGATCATATTTTATCATACCTTCTGGGATGTTCACTTTAAAGGATAATCACATCATGAACTTTGGCATAAGCACTACAACCTTGGCAAACAAGGCTGTGACAAAAGCTGGCAACAAAATCAACGTGGGTGAAACGTTTACAATATTTTGTCAGACACATGAAAATATAAAAGTTTTTAATTGTAGAGCAAAAATGCACTTCCCTGTGGAGAGAAGTAGATCCACTCTAACCAGCGGCTTCCTCTATCTGCACTGAAAATTACAGCTTTGGCTTGAGTGTGGCTTCATGGAGCGGAGCTTAGATCAACCTGCAAATGTCTGCCAGCATTTATATATCCCCAACATATTCCACAACAACTAGGGTTGCCATCTGGCTGGTATTTTACCAGCCTGGCCAGTAAAAATGATGGTTGATCCCAATGTCATTAATAGGGAAAAAAGATAAATATAGAGGAATGACGGTATTTTTTTGCTGAATAGGTGGCAACCCTAACAACAACCAATAGAGTTTACAATCTCATTAGACCCTGGGTTATGTGTATGAGATCTTGGGGGCAAACCTCACCTCTTTTATAGCCTAACAATGACCTACAATTGTACTAAAAACTGAAGGGGGGCCTGGCAGTGCTGCACTTTTCAAAGAGCCGGGCCCCCCTTACGAGTGCTGAAGGATGTCACACCATTTCTACTCCCCCCCCTCTAAGGTTTAACTAGCAAGCCCGTATCTCTGTGTGTAACTCCCCTGGCATTCTGAGGGCAGGTACAGAGTAGGCAGGTATAGAATTACTTCCTGTTCCTGAAGAAAGCAAGGTGAGCTAGCAGCAACCCAGCACAATAAGGGATAACCATAGCAACCACAGGGCACATTCCTGAGTTATGAGAAATCTTGACCACTGAGGGAATAATTAACCTGTTCTGGCCTTGACAAAGATAAACCTTTTGCTTAAAAAAATTTCTTTCACTGTACTTATTAACGTCCTCAGAATGACCCATTACATCAACTTGCAAACCAGATTAGCTTTTCACCCGGTCATACACTACATAATCTGGAAGGGTATTTTCAACTAACTCTGATTATTATTAGAATTTCTGCGTTTTTCAGTGATTAATCCTTATTTACTTCTCACACATTAGTGGCAGTTTAATCAGATGCTTACAGGGATGGATTTCTTACACAGTACCCAGAGGCGCCCTCCCACATTTCATGCATGTGCTTCATTTGAGTTGACACGGGACAGGACGCACAGGAGAACTCCTGCGCACCTAGTTTGGAGTGCCACCGTGCAAACTAAAAGAGGTGGTTCACCTTTAAGTAAATTTTTAGTATGCTATAGAATGGCCAGTTCTAATAAACCTTGTTCTTCATTATAGTTTTATATTATTATTGTTTTATCTGACTCTTTCCAGCTTTCAAATGAAGGTCACTGACCCCATCTTAAAACAAATGCTTCGAAAAGGCCAGGGCACACACTGCTATTTGGGGAGATTAGTCGCCCAGCGACAAATTGCTTCTTCTTCAGGAGACTAATCTCCCCGAACTGCCTTCCCGCCGGCTAGAATGTAAATCATCGGCAGGATGGCACTCAGATCGCTTCGGCTTTCCAAAGTCGACTTTGGAAAACTAAGCATTCCAAGTGGCATCCTGCCAGCGATTTACATTCTAGCCAGCGGGAAGGCATTTAGGGGAGATTAGTCGCCGAAGAAGATTCTGTGCGACTAATATTTCCCAGTAGCCTTGTGTGCCCTGGCCCTAAGGCTACAACTTTCTTGTTATTGTTACTTTATATTACTCATCTTTCTATACAGGCTCTCTCCAATTCATATTCCAGTCTCTCAAATCAATGCATGGTTGCTAGGGTAATTTGGAGCCAAGCATCCAGATTGCTCAACTCAAAAACCACAAATATTAAAAAATGAAAACCAATGGCAAATTGTCTCAGAATATAACTCGCTACATCATACTAAAAGTCATCTCAAAGGTGAACAACCCTTTTAATGTGCGGCTTAATATGTGCTACCCTAGGCCTGGGCCTTTGTGGCTTCGGTATGTAATAGTATGTGTATATATATATATATATATACAATACCAAAACAGGGGGGTTGTGGGAGCACTAGCATTAACATTAGCCTTCAGTGAAAAAACAGCGTTCAACGGACATTGAATACAGGTAATGTTAGAATGCACGTAATAAATAAAACAAGTTAGGGACCGCCATTCGGGGTTTACCTTGACGTGGTATGGTGGCTTATCAATTTTATGATCATAACTTTGTAACAAAATAACCCCTGTTTTGGGTGTATATGCATTAGCATTTATTATACTTATATATACTTTAAAGCCTTTAGAGTGCTCCCACAACCCCCTTGTTTTTGATATTATATATATATATTTTTTTTTTCTACACTCATTTTTTAAATAAATATTTTGCTTTTGCACAGGTAATATGTTCCTTATCTATTCATTCCACATGTACCTGTACAATTAGATCTGCTAGTTTAGGGAGTACTCCTCCATTTATATATGATGACTGTACAATAGGGTTGCCAACTTTTCTTGAAACAAATACTGGCCTTTCTATATATTTATCTTTTTTTCCTATTAATAACATTGGCATCAACCATCAAAAATACTAAAAAATAAAAGTGTCAACCCTACTGTGCAATGAGGGCATGATGGTGATGAGTAAATTGTTATTAGTGTAGCATGCCAAACATATAAAAAACATATAACTTCACTAACAAATAACTGTTTGGTTAAAAAGATGTGGGTTGAAAGTGTGGGTACATAAAAAAATGGAAAATCATGGTGCTAAAAATATATCTATCAGAGGATGTGTATGTTTTTTTAACAGTATAGATTAAATATAAATATGTTTGCCTTTATAAGAAATGTTTGCTTTGCATTATACTTTCTGTAGCTAGGTTTAGGAATGCCTTGTGGTACTGATGTTTAATCCTACTTGCAGGCAAAGTAATTAAAAATCCTTTTTAAAAATTTTTTTTTTTTCAAATGAGAAGGCGGTAGAATGCAACATAGAGCCAATTGAGTTTACTCAACAAGTACTGTATAAAATGGATCATTTAAAGCAGTAATGAGTTGACCCCCAACACTTCGTAAGTTTCCCATTCACAAAAGACTTTTTGGCTTAACTTGCTTAGCATCCATAAGCCAAAAATGGCCGAACCTCCCATTCAGCTCTCATATCTCCCCACAATCCTGTATTCTTTCCTATTGCTGGGTGTTTCTCCCCACCCCAAACAAACATAGATAAAATCATCTCTTATCTCTTGCCCTTTGTCATCTGGCTGCCTGTAGTGCTATCAGTGGGTGTGTTAAAATTTACTATCCCTAGTTGCAGTCCATGTGATCAAAAATGCAAACCGAAGTACCTGCCCTCAACTGCGGTATTCTTTTATTCTGGCCGTTTGGCTAAGATCAAGTGTAGTATTTTCAGAGAACCACATGATCCTCTGGCCAAGGGCCAGAGCATAATTGAAGCCTGAGGCACTGTGCCCCTCCGATGGGGGTGCCTGACTCAATCTGGGTCAAGCACTATGCACATGCACTTAATAGTTTCTATATTGCTTTTCTTTTTGTCGCTCCGACCTTTTGGCCAGCGAGAAAATTTATATATTGGGCTGCCGGCCGGAGCCGTGTTGCAATTTAAGCACTTATTTTTAAGCACTTGTTTTTATAGCATTTAATTATTGCAGTACTTATTTTTTATATGGGTGTATGCACAGAATCTTTGTCACAGGCTTTGGTGTGCACATAGAGTCCTTTTGGACTCTGTATCCAAGCCATAGACTCTGTGCCCTGGGGGAAGCTTTGGCGGAAGCCAGGGTAAAGGGACTCTCCCTAGCTGCGAGGCAAAGGAGAGTCTGAAAACCCTTACCCCTGACTGTGCCTTTTGTGCTGTGGGGGTTGGGGATGGCAGGGCCCACCCTAGCTTAAGCAAAGGTGGGCCCTCAGAATTTAGACACCTTTCGTGCCTATGACCTGGTGCTCTAGAGTATTTTGGATTGGATTCACTGGATCACACTTGCACTTTGCTCTTTTTTGCACTGTGCCCTTGTGTGCATTGAAAGCATGCCTTCAGCTTTAAAAAAAATAAATAATCTTTTATTCTGGCTGCTTCTTATGGAGAATGCAGACATTGATGTTGCTCACCAACCCATTGGTGGTTACTCACAAAGGCCTAAAAGCAGGTGTGTTGTGTTTATTACATACCAGCAGTAAGTCTTACTTTCACTTTCAAGCTGTACAGAAAGTCCTGTGTATGCACAGTGCCACCTGCAGGCCATTTGTATAAAGACCACAAGGTGCTTATTTTTTAATTCCTGGCTTGGAGGCAAGTTTAGGTCGCATAAAAACCAAGTGTACTGACCAACAGAGAATCCTGTAGGCTGCCAATCCACACAGAGGCTACAGAATAGGCAGTCACAGCCCTTATTTGGCACCCCCAGGAACTATGTTCATTCTTGTGTTGCTCCTTGACACGTTTTACATTTAAATGTGACTCATGGGTAAAAAACGTTGGGACCCCTGCTCTAAAACAACCCAGAACACTAGGTAGCATTACGATCACCAATGGTGCCTATGGCCGATTCTACATGTAGACATCACCGGCTATCCAGCTAATCACTGGTGGTACATTGACTAGCAAACCTCAAATGATGGGGAATTTAAGGACATTAAAGCATAATACTTGTGTCTGTAAGTGATTTTA
>CM044433.1:153685346-153696651 GCA_024363595.1 Xenopus borealis
CTACCTCCTGTTAAGCTACAATAGCATTCCCAGCTCTGCCCAATGCTGCCTATTTTCTGATCTCAGGTGTGCTTTCAATGGTAGGGGTTAACTGCAGGTCAGGTGCAAATATAGGATGCTACTATGGGTAAACAGGTGAGGGGTGCAAAACAGGGTGTCTCCAAATGAATCCTTAAGTCTGTGAGTTAACATTTTTGAGCACTTTAAGCATAAATGCAGTATTGAATCTGCTGAGCACAGTTTCTCAAAGAGAAAGATTTACATTTCTTCATAGATCTGAGAATGGTTCCAGCTATGCCAAAAGTTGCAAAAGGAAAGAGTTCAAGTGTCTGAGAGATCTCTGAATCCCAGAGCTCATTGCAAAACAGAACAATTGTTCCTGAGTCAATTAGGGAACTTCTTACTTCTCTAATCTCAGACATGGCTTACTGTGTCCTGACCCCTGCATTCACCCCTCTCGGCAACTCCTCTGTTCCACCCGCCTAGTTACTTTCAGAGAGCCCAATCCAAGCAAAAAGGATCGGCACATTCCATTGCTTTATACGGCTTCAATCAATGAGTCTTGTTTTTCCCCAAAGTAGGGGGGGGGGGACAGAACCTTCTGTACTGTATAAAAGAACATGGAGCTTCCTCTTTAAACACAGCATTTGAGGAAAAGGGGTAAAAGAAAAACAAATAAAAGTGAATCAAGCAATAAAAATTGGGTATATCAGGAGGAAAAGTGACATGGATGTATGTATACCACACCTTATATATAACCAGGGTTGGACTGGGCCAGCAGGACACCAGGAAAAAAACCACAGAGGGCCCCATGCCCAATTGCAAGCAGAAATGACGTGCAAGAAAAGGGTTGACAGCAGGTCTGGATTGAGATTCAAAATAGGCCCTGCCATTTCCAGTACACAGAGGCCCAAACAGCCCACTAAATACTTAATTTCTATGGCACATTATAGCAGCCCCTCTCGCATTTGCCACAACTAGGGTTGCCACCCGGTATTTTACCGGCCTAGCTGGTAAAACACCTGCCAAGGCCGGGGCTGGTATTACAAATTTACCGGCAATGTAGCTGCCGGTAAATTTGTAATACCCTTAAAAAGACCCATCGGCCAGCCCCCAATCCCCTTTAAACTTACCTTTTCCTCTTTCTTCCAGGCTCCGCTTCGTGGCCACGCCCCCAAAACATCACCGGTCCGCCCTCTTTTGACATCACAGGACGGCCCTTTTATGACCCCGCCCTTTGTGATGTCACGGTCCACCCCTTTTTTTGCCCCTCCCCCACGCCGGCCGGTAAAAAAAAATACAAAAGGTGGCAACAACTCACAGATTGCCAGTCCGGGCCTGGCTCACAGAAGGGGATTTGCTGGGGCGGTGGGTCTGTGGGATTTGGGGTGGGGGGCCCTGATGTGGTAGCCCCGGTGGGCTCAGAAAAAAACCCTCCTCCCCTCCCCTGCAGGCCCGGACTGGCAATCTGTGGGTTCTGGCAAATGCCAGAGGGGCTGCTATAAAGTGCCATAGAAAGTCAGTATCTAGTGGACTGGTGGGGGCTGTTTGGGCCTCTATGTGGGCTGATTGAGCCTCTGCGTACCTGAAATGCCAGGGCCTATTTTGATTCTCTGTCCAGACCTGCTCCCCTGTGTAGGCCCCCTCCCTCCTCCCCCCGGCCTACTTGTTCCCTGGGCAAATGCTCCTACCTTGTTACTTCCAGGTCCTGTCCAGCAGAGTTCACAGGCACCATCTTGTCTCGATCACTCTTCATCCTGTACTGACCGGCATTTTTGGGCGTAGTACAAGAAATATGCAGTGCAGAGCTACTGCCCTGAAAGTCCCAAACTTTCCGATAATTTTTCAAGAAAAGGTGGCAACCTTAGCAGTAGCTCGGGCAGATTCCTCCAACTGCACATGCGTCCGAAAGTCACGAACTTTCAGGAAAAATCGGAAAGTTTCTGACTTTCGGACCCATGTGCAGTAGCTCTGCACCGGCAGATTCCTCATACTGCGCATGCGCCTTAAAGCACAGTCAGTACAGGATGAAGAGCGAAAGAGACAAGATGGCGCCTGTGAACTCCACTGGACAGGACCTAGAAGGAGGAGTAAGTAACAAGGTAGGGGAATTTGCCCGGGGGGGGGAAGGTTTTTTCACATACATATTGAATTTTCCTTTAAAGGGGTTGTTTACTTTTTTTAAAGTGGTAGGACTTTGCAAAAATAAGAACTTTTACAAATACATTAATATATCAAAAATAGATTTTTTTTTGGGATGTCCCCTGTAGAGAAGGGTGTGTTGATGACCCCCTGCAGGAATCGGCAGTGAGCACTACTGCACATGACCAAACCTATGTCACTGCCTGGTAGCCAATCGGATTTCTGATTTATAAATGGGCACTATAACCAATAACTGCACACTTTGCTTTACAGAATATCCTTACCCACTGATGATCTCTGCAATTAATCACAATATTAAAACAATCCATGTATTTAAGAAGTTACAGTTTTATTATTACAGAGAAAAAGGGAATCATGTTTAAAATGTGAATTATTGCTTACAATGTGATCTATGGGAGCTGATCACAGTCACAGGGGCTCATTTAATTGGTTGCCATGGGTTACTGCCCAGATGCAAATGCTTCCATTGCTTTATTGCTTATAAATTAGCCCCACAGTGTTTATGGCAGTTCTAGCAACTCACAGTTGGTAGCATTTTACTGAGTAACAGTTTCAACAAAACCTTTTCATTGGTTATTATTGATGACTAGATCTGGTGCAAACGTTGTGACTTTTATTAATTTAGCCCCACAGTTTAAGGAAAAAGTATGGTGAATAAGTATTGAGGCTTGCAAGGAATCACTGGAATTTAGTTTTTATTTAGTTATTTGGCCAAGCCCAGATATCCTTACCATGGACTGACAATGAACCCAGTGCTGGACTGAGAATCAAAATAGGCCCTGGCATTTCAGGAACACAGAGGCCCAATCATCCCACTTAAAGGCCCAAACAGCCTCCACCAGCCCACTAAATTGTGACTTTCTATGGCAACTTATAGCAGCCCATCTGGCATTTGCCATAACCTACAGATTGCCAGTCCGGGCCTGAATGAAACCCATTAGTCATCTATGATAATGGCAATTATTTCATGGCAAATGTTTCTCGGCAATCAACTGCATATATGCCAAAAACGATTGCATGAAATTAAAAAAGCTGAACTCACATACTGTATATGCAATGGCACACATTACCGAAAATAATCAGAATGGCAAATGACACACCTTGAACTGCAGGTTCTTAATTATTGATTCACTTTATTTTGGAAAATAAAGCAATAACTAAAGTATACGTCCAAATTTCTTATTTTGAGCCTGGGACTATTTTAGGGCCTGACCTGTGGTGTGTTTTGAGCATGGCCCCACTTTGTGGGTAGTCAGGGCTTTAAACCAGTAGGAAACACTTACTAGTAATAAACAAGAAGAACAGGAATACAAGTGCTAAAGAAACACTCAAAGATATGAGATACAATGCTCAGGTTCTGACACATTCCATGAGGGAGCACAAGCCTAGCAGGTATTTCACTAGCTCACACTACAGGTGCACCAGCAGCTTTAGGGCACAAACACTGAACGTGCTTTCTCTCCCACAACCACACACTCCTATTTATGATGTACCTTCTTGCTCATAACTCTCTGACATGACCTTTTGCTAATGAATTACTCCCTAAAGGCATTTTTTTTCCTCTAAGTTCACAAATTCGGAACTGCTGACAGGTTGATAATTATGTACTGTCAGTAAAGATAAAGCCATAAATATTTGACATGATTTTTAGCTGTTTGCACAGTGTTTATGCATGCTGGTTTCATTTTACAATATATTTACTGTATTCTATGTATTGTGGGATAGCAGGTATAGTAGGGAGAGATGGTGCCTATAGTAACAGTGGGATAATAGTCTCTGGGAAGGGAGTGTGACTGTGGGATAGAAGGTATAGTAGGGAGAGATGGTGTCTATAGTAACAGTGGGATAATAGTCTCTGGGAAGGGAGTGTGACTGTGGGATAGCAGGTATAGTAGGGAGAGATGGTGCCTATAGTAACAGTGGGATAATAGTCTCTGGTAAGGGAGTATGACTGTGGGATAGCAGGTATAGTAGGGAGAGATGGTGCATATAGTAACAGTGGGATAATAGTCTCTGGGAAGAGACTGTGGATGTGGGATAGCAGGTATAGTAGGGAGAGATAGTGACAGTAATACTTTAGAACTGGTTTATTATGAGCGGGGTGCAGAATTCGGCTGGCCAACCGGGATACCAGAAAACTCCCGGTGCGCTAGGTGTCATAATTTCATGGTCATTCCCAATTTCCATAGAAAAAAAACTAGGGAATAAAAAGGCTGAGCCAGAAGGGAAAATAGTAGGGTGGGCCTATGGTATATGGTTTTATGGTGGGCCCCTGGCATCCCATGAGGTGTCTAGGTAAAGGTGAATTTACAGATGCAGGGCCATGTACATCAAGTTATGTTTTCAAATGTTCATAGTGATGAGTGAAATTTGTCGCTGAGTTTTAAGCAAAAATGATGCCCATTGACTTTAATGGGTGGAAAAATAGTTGCGCGTGAAAAAAAAATTAATACGTAAGATAGACTTTAATGCATTTCACAGATTCGTAAATTTTTGGTAAAGCAAAACAGGTCAGATTTGGTCATCACTAAGCTCAATAGAACACAATTTATGTAGGTCTGTGTTGCTCTACAATTTACAATAATATTTGTACCCTGGGTAGGTGCTTCTCAAGCTGCCAACCACCTTACTATATTTGCAGATTTTCTTGCAGATTAACATTGACATTAAATATACTTTTTTTTAGCAGTCTGGCTGTGGTAACTCTATACTTGTTTGCCACTAAGGTCAGTGTTAAATAGAGTTTGGATTGTACAATATATTACATCTAGATACCAAACCCATGCCCAACAGTCTGTATGCCACCCCATGCCCAACAGTCTGTATACTACCCCATGCCAATAGTCTGTATACTACCCCATGCCCAAGAGTCTGTATACCAACCCAAGCCCAAGAGTCTGTTTACTACCCCATGTCCAACGGTCTGTATACCAACCCATGCCCAAGAGTCTGTATACTACCCCATGTTAACAGTCTGTATACTATCCCATGCCAACAGTCTGTAAACTAGCCCATGCCACGTCTGTATACTACCTCATGCCCAAGAGTCTGCATACTATTCCATGCCCAAGAGTCTGCATACTATTCCATGCCCAAGAGTCAGTATACAACCCATGCCCAAGAGTCAGTATACAACCCATGCCCAACAGTCTGCACACTACCCCATGCCCAACAGTCTGTATACCAACCCATGCCCAAATGATGTATATGCTTATGAATTAAATGAGGAAATATGGACCCACAGACACTCCTAAAGAAAAAAGACCCCTTGTTACTTCATTGTTTTTTTCTATACCCAAGTGGCCATTTTGCAGTAGGTTATTATGTACACATATATACTGATTGCTAATTAACTGTAATAGTTAATGCATTAATAAGTGATATATACTCATACACTCCATTTCTAAGGTCGCTAAGCAAGGAATATTTGGTGAACACGGGTGTAACCGAGGTCTCGATTGGCCCATCTAGTTATTTATTAATTTACTTATTTATGAATTAGAAGGGTGTAGTAGTTATTTATTCATTCAGGGGCTAATGAGCTGAGATGAGCCACACTTATTTTAATGGGAATTTAGAGATTGCCATCTAAAGACTTGGTATTTATGGTTTTATCTCTTTAGGAGCTACTGTATATCTATATATATATATATATATATATATATATATATATACCCTGCTGTTGGGGGGCCCAGGAGGTACAGGGGCCCCATGAGGCCCTCATTAATATACAATTTCAATAAATATTGGCAAAACAGGTAAACCTCTAAACATTTTGGGGGCCCCAAGAATAATTTGCTGTGGGGACCAGCAATATCTAGTTATGCCACTGTATATATATATATATATATATATATATATATGTATATAAACCCATGCCTACAGTCTATTTGCTGAGCAATGGCTGCACGTGGCGCTTCATTTTCTTACGTTGCCTCACGTGTGCTTAGCGCAGGCGACTTTTCATTATAGCGGAAGGGAAGACACGCAATGCAGTTTGGGGAGATTGACACCCAGAAGAGCAGGTGATTAGTCGCCAGGCAACTAAATCTCCCCAAATCTGCCCGTGTGCCACACGCCTAAGGCTACACATGTATTGTAATTGCTACCAGGGAACTAGGGGCAGGCAGAAGTGGCAGCTGCCTAGGGCGCAAGGATAGGGGGTGTTGGGCAGCTACCTCTTCTGCCTGCCCCTAGACCAGACTTACTTGGCTTTGATTGAGAAAGTACGGCACTCAGCATCACCACGCACACCCCTCTGTGCAGACACGTGTGACGTAATCGCACATACATGCACGGTGTCACTTCACATGCGTGGACGCGCGTAACATCACACTGCATACACCGACACCTGTGATGGGCCGGCTGGGTTGTATTGGGCCTGGCCTGCCTCTGATTGCTACTTTTTTTATTAATTGTCATTCTATTCAGGCCTTTCCTATTCAAATTCCAGTCTCTTATGCAAATCAGTGCATGGTTGCTAGGGTCATTTGGACGCTAGTAACCATATTGCCAAAATTGGAGAGCAAATTGGAGAGCTGCTGAATAAAAAGCTAAATAACGCAAAAACCACAAGTAATAAAAAATGAAAGCCAATTGCAAATTGTATCAGACTATCACTCTCTACAACATACTAAAAGTTAATTGAAAAGTGAACAACCCCTTTAAGCAAACGAGTGTAATCCTTACAGAGGAGACAAATAAAACAACCCCCAGTACAGCAGGCCGGACAGGACATCCCCACCCGTGTGTGTGTGACTGTGTGTGTGTGACTGTGTGTGTGTAAAGAAATGAAAGTTTTCATTCAGGGCTGGGCCGGTGGGGACACATTCCTCACACTCCCCATCCACCCACCCCATACACAAACACACACATACACATATACACACACACACACACCTCGGGCTTTAACACTCAAGGGATCCCTGTATAAGGAATAAAAAGCGCAGCGCCCTCTAGCGTCTGCTCGCCTGTCCCATACACTGAGCAGGTGGAATCCCCGCCCTCCCCTGCTCCAGCCACTCAGGTACACGCACAGCGGCGCCCCCCTGCACCAGCCTTGCATATAAGCGCAGCGGCTCCCATCAGCCTCAGCCTGTCCTGAGCTCTAGCAACTTCTCGGTTAGACCCCGCCAGCACTAACATTGCCACCATGTCCGTTAGAACAACCAAAGTGTCCTACCGCACCAGCAGCGCTGCCCCCCGCTCCGGCGGCTTCAGCAGCTTCTCCTACAGCGGCGCCCCCATAGCGAGCCGAGCCAGCACTGCTTCTTTCAGCTTGGGCTCCAGCTATGGAGGAGGCTCCAGGTTCGGAAGCGGCTACAGGAGCGGTTTTGGGGGCGCAGGTGTGGGCCCTGCGGGAATCACAGCGGTCAGCGTCAACCAGAGCCTCCTGGCACCTCTCAACCTGGAGATCGACCCCACCATCCAGCAAGTGAGGACCGAGGAGAAGGAGCAGATCAAGACTCTCAACAACAAGTTCGCCTCTTTCATTGACAAGGTGAGTGGCCAGGGCACAGGGAGTGGTACCGACCCAACCCCCCCCCCCCCCCAGTAATTGCACCGACGACCCATTCCCCCAGAGTAATGGTACAGACCCCCCCAGTAATGACACCGACCCTTTCCCCACCCGTAATGGCACCGACCCACTCCCCCCAGTAGTGGCACCTTGTGCTGACTCACTAGTTCGTGCCTGGAAAATATGGCCGAAACGTTGCGCTGAAAGCGATTCAATGCGTTTAGTTCCATTTGACGACTTATCTACTGCAGCCCTTCCCCCCTATCGGCTGCTACAGTGCGACTTCTACTGTCTGTCACCTTTGTACTGAGTTGGGCTTCTGTAATCAGACCTCTGCATTCTGAACTTTATATCTATCAGCAGTTACTTTTCATTTGCCTGGCCCTTGCACCATATGCCATTTTTCTTAGTGGTTTAAGCCCAAAGTACATTTGCAGGTGTCGTTATAAAATGCAATGACCAAGGGCTTGCTTGTCCTGAACCCCATTCCCATTAGGTGTCAGTGAGCAGGATTTCTCTGTATGGAGACTGGAAGGCAAAGCCCAAGTAAAATGCACTTAGTGACTGGCGACATGGGACTTGTGGTGGCAACATTTATACACACCCACTGCATTCTTCTAAAGTAATTTCCCTTTAAATCTTGATAAAGTCACTGAGAGAAGCTGCCAAGATCACCCCCCCCTACTGCCAAAGCCACAGCTGAAAAGCAGAACCAAATGCCCCTCCCTAGGTGTAGGTCAGCGCTTATCAGGTTAATATGAGAACTCCAGATGGGGATGAACAGCTCTGCTCTGTGTAATACCAACTAACCAGCCCTTGCTGAACTACACCTCTCTGTATGTTTGCTGGAGGATGCTGAGAGCTGCTGTTCAGCATGGGAAAGACAACCCCAGGTGGTGGATCTGTACTAGACTCGCACTAAGTAATTGATGAGGTTTTCACCTGCCCCTCCTGCTTTGAGAATATGTGCCCGATGCACCTGCAATAGATCCTCTTGGACTTGTAAATATGCAGGTGGCACAGTCTTCCCAAAAGTTTATTTTATTCCTTCTGCTTTATGTTGGATGGATCCTGTGCTGGTGCTGCACGTTTGCCTCTACTTTCATTATCTGTGAGTTAATGCCCAGGATGTGCAGGTCGTGCCAAGGCAAATACTTGCTCAGTCTGCTGCACTCCTGATTGGCACTCGCTGTCACCCTTTGCACCTGTGTGTTCTGTATGAGCTGCTGTGGGTTATTGCTTATATACAGCTGAGTTTAGGGGCTCCTGCATACCGACCCCCCCCCACCCTTGACATTGTAGGTGGGGAAATTATGCTAAAGCTCAGTAATGTGGGTCAAGATGGCGGCAGCACTGTATAATCCATCTGCCCAACCTGTGGACATTAAGTCGTAGACCAATAGTTGATAAAGCATAATTAGAGGGTAATCGATAGACCTCCTAAAGCTTGTTTTGTCCCATGTCCCTGTTGCTATGTAACTGATCTCACTCCCCACGTATGCATGGAAACGACAGTTACAACTATCCAGTTGGTTCCGCGTCCTAAAGCCTTCGCGGATCAGCAGATTTAGTTTTCACGCATGGGAATGATTATCCATTGGGAATGCCGGACCCTGTATAGATATAGAGAGATAGCAGGTCCCTCATACATTCGCTATGTGCCGATGCTGCAAGGGAGGGGCAGGAGGGGACGTTACCTGCAGACATTGCCTTATAGGGCCATGAACGTGCGCTCCACCTCACTCTGCACACACTAATCTCATGGAACAAAGTCTGCTCCAGCGCTTCCTATCTGCTCCCAAACCAAATATAGAGCTGTTGTGCTTGGTCCTGTATCATGGGAAAGGCACTGTTAATGGGGAAATTCCCTCTCTACATTAACCCCATGCTCCTATTCATTTGGGGTTTTTTTTTTCAATATATTTATAAAGCACCACCATATACTGGTGCACTGTACAGCAACTCTATACCAGTCCCTGCCCCAGTCCTATCACATGTACACATACTGGGGGCCACCGAGCTGCCCATGGCACCAGCCACTAAGGCATCTAGCCAAACTGGCACCTGTACTACTAAATGTCAGACTTCAGAGAATTCAGCATTGACCCCCCCTCCCCCCAAAATAAAATCCAGTCCCCAAATGTCCGAGATCTTTGTCTGTGCTATTGTCAGGGGTGTAACTACAGAGGAAGCAGACCCTGGAAGAGGGGCCCTAATTCATATACCGTTGCAATACATATTGGTAAAACAGGTCAACCTGTAGACATTTTGGGGCCCTGAAAACTAGTTTGCTGTGAGGCCCAGTAGTATCTAGTTACTCCACTGGCCATTGCACTTATTGGCACGCATATATGCATATGTAAAAAGGAGTAGAAGCTGCCATATGCTTTTGCATCCCTCCATGTTGGACTGCAGCCACAACGGCACCTCAATTATCCTCTATAAATGGCGCCATTCTGTTGGTGGCCATGAGAATTACTTTAGCTAAGGCAAGCATTATAGGACCTTCTGAGTAACCTCTGCTCTTATGTGTGTATATATGCAGAGCCACAGATAATATAATCTGCCCTGCACTCACTGTTGGCTGATTGGTGTGACTATAAAGAGTTCATCACAAAGACTAGAGGGCCTCCTGCTGAGGGCAAAGGGAAGTCCCCATGACCAGTCCTGGGCTCACAAATGTTGCTCAAAAGAGCAGCAGCATTTAACCCTGTAGTGACCACGACTGAAAGTGAAATGCGCTTTCTCTTCTCAGGTGCGTTTCCTGGAACAGCAGAACAAGATGCTGGAAACCAAGTGGAGCCTCCTGCAGAACCAGAAGACCACACGCAGCAACATGGACTCCATGTTCGAGGCCTACATCGGCAACCTGCGCCGCCAACTGGATGGCCTGGGACAGGACACGATGCGCCTGGAGTCTGAGCTGGGAAATATGCAGGGCCTGGTGGAGGACTTCAAGAACAAGTGAGTGATCTCATAGCTCTGCTGCCATGTGACGTTTATTCTTCCACATGCAAAGCGACATTGCAGTTTGTGTTTGTCTTTGACTCATACACCTGTCAGGTGCACAACTGTCATGATTAGATGGCTGGCTCCCCTTTGTGGCCGATGCTGGAACTGCATGAGTAAAGCATGTGCGTCCAGGGAGAGAGAACTGCATATTCTATGTACGGCGTCAGTCCAGCCATAGTGTTCTAGCTGCAAGTCCTCTCCTAGGGATGGATGGGGCAAATGTATCATGACAAGATTTAATAGGGAAGCAAGAATATGCAGGTTTTCCTATACAGAATCCTATAATATAATACAGTGCAAAATAATGGGTGTTCACTCCTTGCAATACTTGGACTTTGTGCCTAATGTCCTTTGGCCGTCTAACCATAGTCTACACGGATATCTGCAATATGGCTGCCTCTGAAAGTGAAAGTCCTCAAGAGTTAAATAGAAATGCCAGACTTTTGGCTCGCTTATCCTTTCCTTAGTTTTATTCGCATTGTGTTGACCCTTGAAACAACACTGAGAATAGCCCTGCTTCTGTTCTGCTGTTGACAAATGCTGTAATGTTTCATGCCCTTAAATGGCAACATGTGCGCAGGGTTTATTTTATTGAACGTTCTGCCAAATATG
>CM044433.1:153743334-153758754 GCA_024363595.1 Xenopus borealis
TGCTAAAACCCAAATGTATTTAATTTTTTCTGAAAACAAAGTACACCTAACTCCCTTCCACAAACTGAACTCATGTATCAATAATTTTTCTCGAAAAAATCAAGAAGCAGCAAAACGTAAACAAAACCGAGCATCAATTTGGATTGTACAATTGAAGCACTGAAAACTAATCTATAATCTATAATATACCAATGATAATCTAGCATCATAATGTCAAGAAACCAGAACCTGTTTCTTGACATTATGATGCTAGATTATCATTGGTATATTATAGATTATAGATTAGTAGGTAATCTGCCATTGATGTCTACATGAGCTTGTAATGCATGTTTTTAGCAGATCCAAACTACAGAAAGACCCCTTATCCAGAAACCCCCAGATCCTGAGCATTCTGGATAACAGCTCCCATATCTGTATCTAAAAATTAATTAATGCATTTTATGGCATTTCTTACCAAGCCTCATGTCTTAGGGAATAAGCCCTTGCAAAGTAGGCAGAGTATAATGCAAATGTAACTGTATTCAGGGTGCAATAATTGGGCACCAGTGGTTCTTATAACTTTAGGAACAAGGAACATATTAATTGAACATACAATCCTCATTGGAGGTTACAATAAGCACATACAGGATCAACAGTGTACAGGCAAATATTCACAGCAGCTTTGGTCAGTATTTTTCCCCTTGTAGACGAGCACAATGTATTCAGCCTTGTGGAGGTGTCTATACACTAGGGGACTGTCTGCTAAATAATTCTGGGGAGCTAATTTATCAGTCCCCTGCACTGTTTTCTCTGGTAGGCAAAACGAGAAATACTATTTGAGAGATAACTAAGATTAAGGGGAGGGCATAAGAAACAGTGTTGTCAGTTGTATCTAATAATTTAGACAGAGAAACGATCTTTTTGCCTAAGATATTTTTTGGGTTAAACATAGTGATGGCAAAGTTTTGATCACTGTTTTTGAGATGACTGACGTGCTATATGGAAACCTGATTTACTGACAACGGATCATATTTACATCAGAAACTTATAGCAGCCAAAAACACGTTCTTTATTTTTACTGCACTAAACAAATCAAATCTATTTTATGATTGGATATTTGAGTGAATTTGCACTCATTGTTTCCTTTGCATCGTTTTAATATTTTCATAAAAACCTATAGGTTTGTGACATAACAAGGGGCTCATGTGTTGGCTCAATCTCCATATGCATACTGCATGAACATCTAGCCACCATTTTTGTTTTCCTATGTCACATTCTGTTTTTTCTTTTCTTGATATAGGATCTTTTCCTATGTTTTATTATCATTACCATGACCATTGTGCGCTGAGTTGTACTGCCGCTTACATACACTACATGAATCTGTGCCATGTGATTGGACTGCATGTACCCACCCCGTCATAGAAGTGTGAATCTGTTAGTTTGCTTCTGTTTGGCTAGAGCTGTCCATCTGTGTTTGTGCCTGTCTGTACATCTGTGTATATAAAGCTGGGTGTGTCTGGGCTTTGTGAAGGTGCATGTTGTCCATGCATTAGATGCCAAGATGCTGGATGGCTCACAAGACACTGCATAACTATTTAAGCATAGTACATCTTGCCTCAGAATGTTCTCTATAAACACATGCATGGTAGAACTTGTGTGAATTTCTGAATGAAAGCACTAAAAGCTGCACACACGCCAGCTTAGCTTTTCTAAAGTATATACAGTGAGAAAAAATGTCTTTCCAAATGCTAAATGCTAATAATGTGACCCAAAGTCCAAAATGGAGTTTATAGAGTAGATCTGCAAAAAGTACAAAATAAAATGGTCATTCAGATTCAACATAAAGCCTCAGATGTCCCAGACTTTACCTCTATTTCTTGATTAACATGTACTTTTGGGGACACATGGACAGACATCAGTGAAACTACTATAGTGACACAGCAGCAACAACTACTCATTCTGTATATCTTCACTTCTACAGCTCAGTATCATGGTTTTAAATACACAGATCTATGGCAGTAACAATACATGCAGTTTTCAAACAAGCAATAAGACTCCAGTTACAGATTATATTGAGAGATTTTAAGGTCTTTGGCTCCAGGGGATTAAGCAAAAGCCCAGGCCCAAGACATGATACGTGAGTTACATGATAGTAAAAGTTATGATCAAATATGCTTGGGTGATGTAGAAAAAACTCTCCTTATGTAGATGATGTAGAAAAGTGACACCCCTTCTTTGTCTAGTTACACAAATGGTTCATAGTTGAATCTTGTTCATTTTGACCAATAAAAAAAGAGTCTCTTCTGCTATACAGTGAGTGCTGCATAAGTGGACAGAAACAGAACCGTACAGTAGGTGAGCTCCTCCTCTGGCTGACATGTTCACTACTTCTGAAAAGGAATGGGATCACTCTCATCCTCTATATACTTATTACCAGAAAGCATCTGCAACTCAGCTGAAAGCGCAATTACTTGATCTTTAATCCAATTCTGCATGTATTTGATATATTAAGCCTTTTCCATAAGGCAGGACATGCCCCATGCATCATGCTTCACTTGCTCACCTGAATAGTGGATAGAAACTGTGTGACACTATCATTGTTGAAACGATAATACCCACAGCTTTATTAACAGTGCTAAACATCAATACAATTTGTAATTTAAATAAGTAGTACATAACCTCAATTCAATAAGTATGAACAAATTACTGTACACAAAACACTGTCTCCTAAGCCCCTTGTCAGTCTGCCCTTTTACAACCACACTGAGCTGTGATATCTTCCAGCCACCAAATCCCATAGGATACCCCCCGCCAATTTCCTCTATGGTACACATTTCCACGCAACCATCTTCAGTGCGTCACAGAGCCCTTTTTTAACACTCCTTCCACAACCATGGTCACCCACCTTAGGTATAGACGCACTCAATTATTTTCAATGGTGCTGTACTCACACAAACGCATGTTGGGGCCAAACGCAGGAAAAATGCAGCATGTTGCGTCTGAATCTGCGTTCGGTGCTTACACGCGTCTTGTGGGTACAACCTCATTGAACAAAATGAGGTGCGTCTAGACCTGCGCTCCCCTGCGGCTGAGCGCAGCCAAACGCAACGCAGGGGAGCGCAGGTCCAAAACGCCCGTGTGTACCGGCCCTAACTCTCCAAGGTTGCATGCCTGGCAACTATAAAAACAACAATCAAACAATCTGGTGAAGTGAAACAGGAGGAATTCACCCATCGCTAGTTCTTACTGTTCTTTTAAAATGTTTTACTTTGACTAAACTTCCTCTTTAAGCCAGATAATTTTATTGTCCTTTGCTATGACTGTAACACTATTAAACCTTCTTTATTATGCAACCACATCTAGTAACGGAATCTAGGAATGGAACAACACTCCCATAAAATGTTTGTTATTATTAAGCTGAAGCCCGGTGAGAAGCAAAAGAATTCAGCCTAATTGACCTGACCCCAAATACTCTGCATGTATAGTTAAAACAGCATACCAGAGTTACACATAATATGGAGGGTTACAGTACTTACTTTTCAGTAGCTTGTTTTATTATATGTCAGTGGTTACACAACACATGGGCAGTGGGCCAGCTTAGGTTTAGAATGCATTTATCTAGCCCCTTGGAAAAGTCTTGCTCCACTGAGTCCAAAACATTCATAATTATGTCAGTTACAAAGTCTCTAATTTTAGAATTCATTTAAATGGTTTGGAGAAGGAATAAATTAGGATTTACTGTAACTTTACTGTATTTAGAAGACAAACCTTTTCGTAACTTTATTGTATATAGCTAGAACAAACAGAACTTTATTGTCATTTTATTTTAGTATTGTAATGTTGAATAGTCTGTGAAAAAGGTGTGTGAACTGTACTCTGTACAGTAAATAAAACTTAGAATTTTGAATCTAGGGTCTCCTACCTTTTTTTTACCCCTGAGCCACATTCAAATGTAAAAAGGTCTGAGACTCTGAGTAGCCACACAAGCATAAAAAAGCCTCTGGATATGCCCCAAAAGGGCTGTGATTGACTTTCAGGTGGCCTCAATGTGGACTAGCAGCCGACATGAAGCTCTGTTTGGCAGTACACCTAGCTTTTTATGCAACCAAAACTTGCCCCCAAACCTGGGATTCAAAAATAAGCACCTGCTTTGAGGCCATGGGAGCAACAAATAAAGGGGATGGTAGGCAACATGTTGCTCCCTAGCCACTGGTTGGGGATCACTGATTTATTAAATAATCTCCATTGTTGTTAACTCTTACCATGCCCTCCAGTGTTATGGAATTGAAGTTGTTTTCGAACTGTTGTCCCCTAGAACTGGGTTTTCAAAGGTTTAATGTATGAAGTCCTATGAAAGTCTACACTTTATTCCAAAGCAGAACTTTAAGAAAGCCACACAGTAATGCGGTTTTGATAGCTTTAAACTGATGTCAGCAAGCATACATATTTTTGAAGCCCCTGCAGTAATGTATTGGGCGAACAGCTGAAACTGAAAATCCATTAGGCATATAACTGACTTTTGTTATGCCCACTAAAAGTATATTGGAAACAGTCGATATATAAAGAACAAACAATCATCTACTTGCAATGTGGTAACTACAAATGATAGGGTGGACATGTTCCTTATCTTTTCTCCACTACACCCTGCCATTTCTTATTACAAATTAATGGTTGTAATGAGAAACCATGGTCAAAACCATGGTCAACCATGGCATGCATCCATTCCATTTAGGATTATTTTACATAGAGCATTCTATTACCATGGGAATAAAAATGCTACATAAAATAATGCAATGTGTGCAGTGCAGTTTTGGACTCCAGTCCTTAGGAGGGATGTAAATGAGCTGGAGAGAGTGCAGAGACTAAGTGCAACTAAACTGGTTAGAGGGATGGAAGACTTAAATTATGAGGGGAGACTGTCCAGGTTGGGGTTGTTTTCTCAGGAAAAAAGGCGCTTGTGAGGGGTCATGATTACTCTTTACAAATACATTAGAGGACATTATAGACAAATATCAGGGGACCTTTTTACCCATAAAGAGGATCACCAGAGGCCACCCCTTCAGACTAGAAGAAAAGTACTTTCATTTGAAGCAGTGTAGGTGGTTCTTCACAGTCAGGACAGTGAGGTTGTGGAATGCACTGCCGGGTGATGTTGTGATGGCTCATTCTGTTGATGCTTTTAAAAGGGGCTTGGATGATTTTTAGGACAGACATAATATCAAAGGCTATTTTGATACTAAACTCTACAGTTAGTATAGCTATGGGCATATATAGTTTGTGTGAAAGAGTGGAGGGGTGTGTGTGTGTATGCTGGGTTTTAATTTGGAGGGGTTGAACTTTATGGACTTTGTCTTTTTTTAACCCAATTTAACTATGTAACGATGTAACTACTTAGTTTCCATAAACTAAGTAGGACTTAGTATCTTCAAGGCCTTTGCTCACACCACTTATATGTCCAATAATAAGTAAAAATACACTGAAATATGATTGAAATTGGGTGCATGTTTACGGTGCCATGACTAGATATTCCTGAGCCCCACAGCACATTACTTTATTTTAATTTTCAGGCCCCTCAAAATTTCTAGAGGTTACCAATATTTATTGGGCCTCACGGGGCTCCTATATCTGCTGAGCCCCCTGCAGCCTCAGGGTCTGCTTCTTCTGTAGTTACGCCCCTGCATGTTTACAGTGTTATATATGTATTTAAATGTTTTTATAAATGTTACACAAGTCACAGTTTCTGAATAAAATTAAGAACAATCACAAAATGTGATGTGAAATTGAGGAGGCAAAAAATAGGTTAGAAGAAAAAATTTCTTAGTTTATTTCTTAGCTGAAAAATAAGTAATAATTTACAAATGTGTTAAAATTTAAAAACAATATACATCAAATGACCAAAATACAGAACATGTTTTTTTCTTGCTCTGCTATAAATCTTTCATTCTCATTTTAAATATCTTTGTTTTATAGATGTTCTCTTTTTTTGCAGAGAAGAAGCAGACAGGATAATGCTCTGTAGACATCAAGCTGTGAAGCATTGAGTAGGAACAACGCCCTACACCTCACTGAAATTACCAAGGATCCGCCTTTGAGCTGACACTGGAATGCATCATGTGTTTATGCTTGTTCTTTAAAAGTAGGGAAAATAAATATATAAACTGTAGATATATTTATTGAAAAAAAACACTGGATTCTTCTGTCAGTATTGCTGCAGGTAATTTTACACACTTGCGAGTCCCTACAGGTAGGGCAGCCAAAAGCAATGCGGAATCAATTAGTAAGGTGGGAGCTGAGAAAAAAAAAACCATGGGTTGAGCTGAGGGCCAATCAAGCAAGAGCAGGTATAGCCCAAGGGGTTGTGGGGACCTAATACTATTTCTGAGGTCTATTCTTCTTCCAGACACAAAATACAGTGCAATTAGTAATTTATTTCTCATAAGATTCCAGCACTGAGAGCCATTAACGATGCAGTATAATCTATATTAGAGTTCTGTTGGGAATGCACTTGTTTCGCTAAATATCTGTCTGTCATAGTTGCTTTAATGAACATACCTGGTCAGCGTGCATCTGGTACGTATGTAAGCCTTAGCCTTGTGCCCCTAGAAAATAATCATAAAGTATATTTATTCCACAGCTTCCAAAGCTGAGTTATGTGGAGCATTGGCAGTCATTAACAAAGATATTGACAAAACCTAAATTCTTTATCCACCTTTTAACCCAACATAGTATTAGATCAGGTTATTGTGTACAAAATATGTGTCAGATTTTTCTCTACCTTTTACATAAATATCACACCTATTGACTGAGGTTGCTGGAAGCTTTGGTTTACTATAACTGAAGGGATGAGAACATAGAGCACTACAAAATTCTCCTTCATTAAAATGCTTTGCAAATAATGGACCTTGGCCCTTTGATGTTCCTCAAAGATATCATGAACGGTCCCTGGTTGACTTTGACAAGCAACAAGTTGCCATTATCCCAGTTAACAATTCTTAAATGAAAACTAAAGTAGAAAATATGCATGGCCTATATTTCTAAATGCAAAGGGCAATTGTGTAGCTTTATATGGTCAGTGGGTGACCATGTAGTCACCACCCACCTGTCTCCTAACATACATACAAGTGAGTGGCAGAGGGAACAGGCCACAACGGGGCCTTGTTCTTACTGCTGCTCCATGGTATGTGGCAACCTTAGGCACCCATGATGCAAAACTATGGTGCATATGTCAATATATATACTTGTTTTATCAGGCCTTTTTTTTTTTTTAAATGTAAACTATTTTTCTTATGAAGTGTGATTATTCAACAGTGTCACATTTTACTGACGAGTGATTTCAAGTATGTGAGAGATGTATCTAATCTCAAAAACTGACATTCTGGTTTAGCTAAAAAATGCTGTCAGACACTTTAAACATGCATTTCTGGAGAAAAGGGCAAATACATATGACTATGCAAGAGGTTTTCTTTGCAAAACATTTGTATGTATGATCATTGTTTAACAAACAGTTGTTTCTTTCACATGTTATCCTGTCCACATTCTTCAAATAATAACTGTTAGGGGATAGGTTCTTGACATTGCTGTTTGGAGCTATGTCAATACAAATTACATGCATGGCTAGAGTTAAAATGGGCATGCATGTAAATAGTCTCTTATTTGGTGGGGATATCACCATAATACGGGCTATGAAGACCAGAGAGAGGCTGTATGAAATGCCTGAAGCAGTTCTTGCATAAATTGATTGTTACTTTAGCATGATAGATATCCAGGTATCAGTCAAATTGGGCTGGTCATTGTATGCCAATTTGGTCACCATCTAATGTTGCTTCATGTATGATCAGCTTTGAAGAAAAGGGTGGGCTGATAATACAGGAAGGCTGCAGCCCCCGTTTGAATGAGTGGCATCGTCTGTGATACTCCATCTGTGAACTCAGGTAGTGTAACCAAAGGTTTGATAAGAGAGAAGTAGTGTTGAAGGAAAATCTTGAAAGGAGACGGAGCATAGAATCCACTGTCTGGGGTAATGGCCGAAACCACTCTGGTCACGTGGTGTAAATCCATCTACGGTACAGGGGAAAGGCACATCTCCAGCCACCCATGTAGGCAGGGTTCAAGAAACAAAAGTGTAAAATTAAAACGTCCAATTTATTAAACTTCGGAATAAAAGTTTAAACATACAAGGATGAGGCAGCCAGGGGGAAACACAGCTCGACGCGTTTCATGACTATACAAGTCACTTCATCAGAAGCAAAGGTTTACCAGTTGTTGAACTTCAACTTCCAGCAAGCACCAACAGATTTTGGAGGAACCTAGTTCAAGCCTATGGGCATTGAACTCCTCACTCTCTCTTCACAATATATTATAAAGACACAAATGATCTAGGGCTCAGTGTCCCTCACCAAAGCTTGTGGACCCCAGATTAGCAGCATTGTCCTGCCTCAAATAACATAGATTATTCTATACTAACAGCCCTACATTTTTTGATCTATGATATTCAAACAAAACATATCAATGTGTTTACATATTTTATGTAATTCAGAATTCTCAGGTCTGGATAACTGATCTTTCCGTAACTTGAATCTTCTTAACTTAAGTCTACTAGAGGGTCATGTAAAAATTAAATAAATCCAACAGACTGAATATATTGCCAATAAGGATTATTTGTATCATAGTTGGGATCAAGTACAAGATACTGTTTTATTATTACAGAGAAAAAGGAAATCATTTTTAAAATTTTGAATCATTTGATTAAAAACAAGTCTGTGGGAGATGTCCTTTCCATAATTTGGATAATGGGTTTCTGGCTAAAGGATCTCATACCTGTATCATACACAGCACAGCTTTTTATTTTACTGGAATATTTTGATTCTAGGCTAAGGCACTCTTGCCATCTTTTGGAAAGGCCTACCAAGAAGTAGGCTACAAGCTGTAAATTAGAGATATAGGAAAGTTTGTTAAGTTTGTAACTTCAACTGCCAAGTATTGATTCGCCGGCAAATAAATTCGGGAAACACCAGCGAAAATTCGCCTGCCGAAAATTAGCTGACGTAAAAAAAAAAAGAGTCGCGTGACAAAAATTTCGCGACGCGCGGCGAAAGCGACGCGATTGACGTGATGTGCGTCGAAAACTACGTGACACATCGCGTTTAACGTGACACATCATGTTTAACGTGACACATCAAAAACGACGCGGTGCACGTCAAAAAACGTGCCGCTTATCGTGCACCAGAGGAAGGACCCGAGTGGTCCGAAACATGTAGTGCTTATGCATCTTGAATAAAGCTTGAATCACCTTTAAGAATCAGCTCTCCAGTGATCCTTCCTTCTAAATTCATTGTAAGGAAGCTGGTTTAGTGGGAGTCCATGGAGTGGAAGGGGGTTGCTGCTCAATATGGTATGAAACAAAAGGTGTTTGTATGAGCAAGTTCAGGATTCAGTAAAGTTTGAGATGTAGCATTGAGCATTACAGTTTGCAGGTTATAGTGTATACTGGCGAAATGCTAGGGTTTGACACCAGTTCTTATTGTTATACCCTGTATGAAATACTAAGTAGGATGAGAATAAGTTTCTACTAAAGAGTGTGCTTCCTTGAGGGGGAGCTACAGGGCAAGATTACATATTGTTGAAGAACATTTTTGCACTGGAGGTCATTGCTCGGGCAGAAACTGTTTCCTGACTGAGTGGATTAGTGCATTACAATCATTTCTGCTTTAGTTTACATGAAACAAGAAAACTGTGTCTGCATGTATTAGAAATGTACTTTTGCTGTGTCCGCAAGTGCAGCTGTGATCCCCACAGTCAGTTGTGCATAAAACCACTTTCATTAAAGGTACTTCCATATACTATGCTGGTCAGTTGCCAAGAAGTGGAGGATGGTCCAATACGCCCCATTATTTCTGGATAAGAAATGACATTTAGTAAAATGATCTGTATAAAATATTGGGCATGTGTTTTTCAAATACTATCAACATATCTTATTTTTTGGTAAATTTCCACCTGCCTGAATGATGGAAGCCTTTTTACCCAAAGCGTAAGGCCAGACTAGGAGGATCTTGACCTGTGGAAAACCCTGAATCAAGAATCCGGTCCTCTGCTTCTGCTGTCCTGATTGATGCGTCTGCACTGGAAAGCAGTCTCCTCCTGGTTGCAGGCAGATACGGCAGATATAACAATAAAAAACTGCAAGATGTTGCATTTCATGCCAAAATCTGCCACAGGCAGAGCAGCAGCTGAAGATGAGCGGAGGAGCGGATGCTTGGCCTGTGTTTCTCCACAGGCCAAGGTCTGCTTGGTCTGGCACTAGTTTTAAAGGCTGTATGCAAGCTTGCTTGGATCATACATTTGCCATCCAAGGCCTTACCAACAGTCACAACTTTCTGAACTATGTTGAAAAATAATGAGCAGCACCATCCTGTCACTGACAATCACACTTATTCCTGAAGCATAAATATAAAATGTATGCAGTCAATTTGGAGAGGTGGTTGTTTTGGACCCATGCAGAGGCCAGCAGGCTTCTCACTTTTCAGGTTGTAGCTGATATCTACCACCACTAGTCTAAGGCAGTGCTTCTTAAACTGTGAAGCTTGGAGCAGCAGTAGAAGGGTTAGGTTAGGCTGAGAAATAGGGAGAATAAACATATGCTTTCCTAGACACACTTAATAGTCCAGCATAAAGGTTAGTTGGGGTATGATTTGGGTTAAATCTGCATATTCTGTCCAAGATATTAATAAAACTATAAATAAAGACTGGATGCCTCATACACCAATATGTTCCTATATCCATTCTAATTTCATGAGCTAAGGGAGTTCCTGATCAAGGCAGGTCCTTCATGTGAGATCCTGATCAAAGGTAGGACCCTTAAGGAGGAGCCAGGCCAAGAGCTATACCTGAACTAGGGCTTGAACTGAAGTATCACAAACACTTGTATAACGTATGCATGCAGGCAAGAACTGAATTGTGAACACATATTTTTGAAACATATTTGCATCAAATAGCTCTATTAGGAATGAGACACTTGAAAATCCCTGTAATAACTTGCTGTGTTTGCATGAAATGTCCAAGGCTGGGCTTGTTCAACTTTTATTTTTAATTGCAACTTTGCAACTTTAAATTCCCTGGGAAACATGTCAGATCTTTATTGGTTAGGACACATACAACCGCTGACTCATTTTAAATCAAACCCATATTTTTCATTCATTGCAGAGTTCAGGAAAAAAAAAAACTTAAATGCAGCTGAAACCAAATGTATAACTGGTGACATAATTCTTTTTAGGAAATTGCTGAACCATCAGGATTATGAAGGATTATGAAGGAAGAGTGCAGTTTAGCTTTTTTAATTGGAGTATTAGCAGGCCCAGTGTAAAGGTGGGGCTGAGCCAAAATTTGCTTTGGACCACTTGGCCATTCAGCCGGAATGATCCTTTGTTCTAAGTACAATAAAAAAGTAAATTTTTAAATCCATCATACAGTATGACATCATGTGCAACAGTTCAACTGATTGAAATCAACCAATCTACTGTAATTTGCTCATTTCCCAGCGGGATATCCAATATGCAATAAAAAATGGGCATAGTTCTTTAAACCTAAAGGAAAACTATACCCCCAAAATGAATACTTAAGCAACAGTTTATATCATATTAAGTGGCCTATTAAAGAATCTTACCAAACTGCAATATATATACACATATATTATATATAAAATGGGTTTCTGGATAACAAATCCATTATCCAGAAACCCATTATCCAGAAATCTCTGAATTATGTAAAGGCAGTCTCCCATAGGCTCTATTTCATTCAAATAATCCAAATTCTTGAAAATGATTTCCTTTTTCTCTGTAATATCAAACAGTACCTTGTACTTGATCCAAATTAAAATATAATTAATCCTTATTGGAAGCAAAACTAGCCTATTGGGTTTAATTAATACAGAAATAATTTTCTAAAAGACTTAATTTATGAAGATCCAAATTACAAAAAGATCTGTTATTTGGAAAACTAGATAACAGGTCCCATACATGTATCAGTAAATATATTTTACGTTGAGCCATTTTATAATATTTTCTCACATACTACCCAACCAGAAATAATGGAGTTCCAACTATAACAGGAAAAAGCCTTGGAGCAAAAGACAGAACTTTGTCTATTAATTGGCTCATATGAACCAACATGTATGGTTTGTTTGTGTGCACTGGGAATGGGAAGATCCCAGGGGACTGCCCTTAGTTGTTAAAATGGCAATTTTCTGTTTAGGATTATCCTAAGGTACATACTACTAGAAAAGTACATTATTGTGAAAATAGTTGATTTACATGAAGCAGAGTTTTTTTATGCTATATATTTTTATACAGGCCTAAATTGATCGGGGTTTTTTGTTCTCCTTTAAAGGAGACATACAGTATAGAGCAGGCCCGCACTGGCAATCTGTGGGTTAGGGCAAATGCCAGATGGGCTTCTATAAGGTGCCATAGAAAGTCAGTATTTAGTGGGCTGGTGGGGACTGTTTGGGCCTCTGTGTGGGCTGATTGGGCCTCTGTGTACCTGAAATGCCAGGGCCTATTTTGATTCTCAGTCCAGTCCTGATATAGAGAGTAATATATGTATCAACTTTTAAAAATCACCCATTAATTGGAGCAAACCATAGATCAGCTAGTTTCCCTTTTTCAAATAAGGGGTGGGTATTTTCTTCCTTGCCCGAAGCACAGTGGGCGGGGGATAGCCAATCACAGCCCCAGTCACATAAGCAGACTTTTATTCCCTGCTAGGGCCACAGAAAACAATATATGGAGCGCTTCCTCTTTACAAAATGATTACTGAGGAATAGTGATGGGCGAATCTACCCAGTTTCGCTTAGCCGAAAAATTTGCGAATTTCCAAAACGTCAAAAACGACGCGCGACTCGTTTTTTTACTAAACTCGCTGCGAATTCGCCCCTGGCGAATAAATTCGTTCATCACTACTGAGGAATAATTAATTATTAGTGATGTGCAAAGCTGTCCAGCACAACAGCAAAACCACATTGAAGTCTATGGGTGTTTTTTTTCTCTTTTTGCACAAAATACAATGAAGTCAAAAGGAGGTTATTTTATGGGTTTTTTTTCATGCAAAACACAGTGAAGTCATTGGGCATTTTTTCGCAGAGCTCTGGCCTTTGGCTGGCAGGGAATTCTGGCAGTTGTGGTTAACCAACAGTCGGAGTAGTGCTGATCAATCTTTCTTGATTTACACATGGTTTTTCAAGTTGGGTCCCAGCCTTTCTGCATTGCCCAGGGCCCTTTCATCTTCAACTCTGCCCCTATATATTATTTATCAGCCAGATCACATACCTTGTCAGTAATTTGATGGGATGTCCAAATTATTCCTCGAATCACAAGATACGTTTCCTCTTTAAACTATCACTACCGTGTCACACAATGTTCTTTCAGGTTTGGATGACATGAAATCCCCTGCAGCATAAATAGTATATTGGATCCCCTTCCTAGGCTCATGCACCTATTGTATATTGGAAATAATCTATGTATGAACTGCTAAACATAAAATACCATGTTAAGGATAAAAAATTAGCGAAAGCATAAGGTGGCCTTGTGAAACCTTGCAGACTGAATGGGGGAATTAAATCATCAAATATTTATTGTATTGATTTGATGCATAAGAAAAAGCATGAACTATGTAATATAATAGGTATGAAATTTGACCTAGGCTCTAAGCAACCAATCAGATGTAAGATTTCATAGCAGATCTATAAATTGTACCTGTTTATTGGTTGCTATTGGTGCTACAAACGGATCAAACCTTGCACCTGTTATTACATTACACCTACACATTTTATTTTACTCTATAATCTCCTTTCAGCTTTGCTCAAATTAATAACCAGCATTTTTGTCATGTCGTCATGTTACATCAGAAATTATGCAAGTGGAAGCGTGGTAGTAGTTCCTGATTATGTCTTACTGTATTTGTTTATATTTTCTGTGCCATTGATATTTACTGTACCTTCCTAAGAAGCCTAAGCAGTTAATAGACATAAAGTAATGGAATATTGCTGGGCAGGGAAGGCAGGTAATGTGTTAGGGATACGTGCTGATTTGAATGGAGCCAATGTGCTGTATAACTACTACCTTGACACACACTGTGTGCTTCAAACAAAGGTTTTAACAAAACACATAAAAAAACACACACAAACCTCTGCAGAAAAAGTGTAAAGGAGCAGGAAAAATAAAGTCCTTAAGGCAGGCCAAGGATCGAGGCTGGCAGCAAGACGGGTGGTAAACAAATATAACCAGGAAACAGGCTGAAGGTCAGGACAGGCAGAAACCATGCAGCGTCAGATAACAAGCCACAATCAAAACCAGGGAGGCCAAATAATGGGGAACAGGAGCAGGACTTACAAAGCAGGAGCAGGGTCACAGGAACAAGCTTGTAGGAACAGGATCAGGATACAAGGTCCCAGGTATAAGAGAAAGATCAAGATCAGGGATTCAGGAGCAAAGGAATCAAGGCTTGGAGTCAGCAGAATAGAATATGAACCATCATTGTTGAGATGGGGAAACTGACTTAAATAGGCCTTTAATGAACTATAACCTGCAGGTGGTCTGGGGGAATGGGTCATGGAAGATTGACATTGAGGCAGTGATATGTCAAGGTTAGGCTGTCACCACACTGCTTCCTGTGGCTCAAGCAGGAGGAGTAGCTGCCACTTTGGTTTGAATCCTTGCATGGAGGTAGGCGTTGAAGGGTAAGTGTTATTAAGGTGGAGGTAGACCAATACATGCTACACATTAGTTAGTTGCTATGGAATACCAGACCTGCGTAACACTGAAAATGTTATTGTTACATCTCCCAAATACCTTCTCTGAGTTTATGAAAATAAACCTCAAAATAATATTTTATAAGTGCTTAAATTAGCATAAAGGTCCTCTTCCCAGTTGGCTATATATATCGCTAGGAGGCAGATTTATTCATAGTAAAATTTACATAGTAACATAGTAAGTTAGATTGAAAAAAGACACATCCATAAACTTCAGCTTTCTAAATCTATATATATATAATCTGCTTAACTGCTCCTTGATCCAGAGAAAGACTAAAAAACTCATTTGAAGCCTCTTCATTTTGCCTGAGAGGGGAAAAAACCTTTTTGACTCCAAAATGGCAAATTGAACTAATCCCTGGATCAACTTGTATAATGAGCTATCTTCCATAACCCTGTATTCCCTCACCTGCCAAAAAGCCACCCAATCCCTTCTGAAAGCTATCTAATGTATCAGCCAGTACCACTGATTCATGGAGAGAATTCCACATCTTCACAGCTCTCACTGTAAAAACCCACTTACAAATATTTAGGTGGAACTTCCTTTCTTCTAATCGGAATGGGTGACCTTGTGTCAGTTTGAAGGACCTACTGGTAAATAAATCATTAGAGAGATTATTATATGATCCCCTTATATATTT
>CM044433.1:153780492-153799595 GCA_024363595.1 Xenopus borealis
TTGATTTATTTAGCCCATATGCATACAGAAAAAGGGCAACGTCTCGGTCTCCACTGAGTCCTTTATCAAGCCTTGATAAAGGACTCAGTGGAGTTTGAAACGTTGCCCTTTTTTTGTATTCATATGGGCTAAATAAATCAAATTTACTTTTTTGTCACTTTTATCAGTGTGCTACTGGTTTTTGTTACAAATAGGAGGTTATTTATCTCCTACTTCACCAGAGATTTGGAGCTTTTCTTCCAGGCAACCATCCATGTAGACAAGAGCTTCCCCCACACCAAATCTGACAAAGGGCCCACAAGCTTCAAAGGGATATGACTAAGGTATTAATGGTAGAGAGGCCTGTAAATAGTAGTCAATAAAGAGCCTGCATCAGACAATGCAGTGGTGGGTAGTGGTACACTGTCCACAAATTAATTAATTGCATATCTGAATCTTGCACTGGGTAGACTTATGGAACTCTGCTTCCCCAGGTGTTCCTGTTTCCTTTTTGAAAGCTGATCCACCTTGCTTTAAGTGTTCAGTTGATGAGCTAGTACATGCCACTTCAATGCCCTTTCTGCCCACAAAGGAAACACCTCAGACAGGTAGTAGAACGAGGATGATCAGGTGGATGATACATAAGGAGCATCACAGGGGACTCCTCTTTCTTTCCTATTGTAGCTCTGATCTCCTTTTCATGTTACTTTGGGCAAAAGTGATTAGAACAGTTATTTTAGGAAAAGTAACGAAACTGAACTCAACCTCTGCTCCCGTTCATTTTAATCATGCGTTCACTCAGCACTGGTGGTGCATAAACACAGTTTAAAAGCCACAGGATGTGCATCCAGCATTCAGTATATAAGCTGGTTTCCTTCATCCACCTCTCTGATAGAAATGCCATTTTTTAGAAGGTGTCTTCCAGCTGTCTGATGAGAGTAAATATCATTTTACTTTTTGATCTTAGACTCAAGAACTGGGAAGCTTATAGAATGAATAGTTGAATAAATGTTTTGTCACATGCCAGTGAAATTTTGCTGATGCTGAAAATATTGAAAGTTTTAATTTACATTCAATTTATTTACATTCAATTCAATTTATATGTCTGGCATTGTTTTTATCAGGAACCACAGTTTAAATGGTTTGAAGATGTAAAGCTGAATAACATGATCAAACTACCATGTTCATGTCACTTTTTCCCTGACCTGTGGTTAGTGCAAACAGACTCAGAAACAACCTTTCTGAAACAAGCTTTCTTGACAAGTGCTGTGCTGCCTATATACAACAGCAGTGAAATAATGAAGGAGGGGGCATAAAGGTATCCCCTATCCTAAACCTTATCTGCCTCCTTTTTGTTACCAAATTTGGAGATATTTTTTCATGGTTGCTCTTTTTGGGTTTTGGATTCTGGAAACAGGGGATATCTCAGCCTGGAGTATCATGAGGTCCCCTTTTTCAACCAACCACCAAAGATTCATAAATCCAATAGGCCATATGATAGTATCCCATATTGACTGGGCCAAATTTACTAGAAGAGCTTTTTTTAGCATAATACTCTGCAAAATAACAATTCACAGGGACATTACCATTTTACTAAAAGTCAAAGAAGACAATTTGCTAGCGAAAAAGCTCAGTGCTTTAGAAGTTTTGCTCTGTTTAGCCAGGCGATTTTCACAAGTTTATCAAAGTGTGAACTTTCTACTACATTACCATTTTGCCAAAGTCAATATAGCCAAGTTCTTGATTGAATAAGCTACATCCTCAACATTATTATATCAGTGACATAATATCCTGTATCCCAAAAAATTCATAAAACAAGACAAAACACTGGCGTTTTTTCACATTTTAATGTGGGATTATGTTTACAAGTTGTAACAGTTACAAATATGTTATTTACATTTTTTTAACCAAAAATAACTAAAGTAGCATGAAAGCTTCAGAAGCCATTCCAATTGGTTTCATCAGAAACTTTCCAGTTTTTACATGCTTTTTTTTCTGGTGACTTTTTGCAGTTTTTTTTCTTTAACAAATCTCAGCTATTCAAGGTTTCAGGATATACTTGCACTAATATATGAGTTATGTTTTTCACTGCATTGTTCCTCGAATCAAGAAAAAACTTTTTAATAATTATCCCCCTTAGTTTATTGATAGTAGAATGAACACACATATTTAAAAGATTTAATGTTATGTGATATAAATATTGTCAAATTTTTGGTGGAAGTAACCCAATTTAGACTGCCTCCCCTGGCATCCCATCCATTTTTTCTCAGGAAATTCGCAAAACAGCGGAAAACTCACAAATCGCCTCAGGCGCTGGCAAGAATATCCATCACTGGTGGGATGGCATACAGCTTTGGTTTTCTGAAGTTTCCTTATGAGGTGACTTTGGAAAACTAAGAGATTCAAATGCCATTATGATTCACATTCTTGCCAACGAGAAGGCATTTTGGGAAGATTAGTCGCCTGCAGACAGACCACAGAGGTCCTGTACTAGTTACCCACTGAATGCAACCAGCCACTATTATCTTCCTCATATTCTGGGTCTCATAGAACATTCTAGGAGATATGCATTCAAACAGATATCCCCCTCTACTGTTTTCCCATGTGCCAGAACCTTTACTCAGTTTCTATGAAAAGATGTGATGTGAAGGTATTTCATGTGAAATTATTATAGAAATGATTAGGGATGGCGCGAACTGTTCACCGGCGAACTTGTTCGCGCGAACATCGGGTGTTCGCGCTCGACGGAAGTTCGCGAACGTCGCGCGACGTTCGCCAATTTGGGTTCGCCTTAGTTGGCGCTTTTATTTTGCCATTTCTCCCCCAGACCAGCAGATACATGGCAGCCAATCAGTAAGCTCTCCCTCCTGGACCACCCCCACACCCCCTGGACCACTCCCCTTCTCTATAAAAACCGAAGCCCTGCAGCGTTTTTTCACTCTGCCTGTGTGTGCTGAAGAGCTAGTGTAGGGAGAGAGCTGTTAGTGATTTCAGGGACAGTGGATAGTAAGTTTGCTGGCTAGTAATCTACTGTACTTCAAACAACTGCCATCTAGCTGTGTGAGCTTGTTCACATTCTGTCTAAATATCCATAATATTACCCTCTCCAGAAAAAGCACCTGAGTTTTTTTTTTTAAGCAGCCATAATATATTTTACGTAATCCGTATCCACCGCTGTAGTAGTGTATACGTTGACCTTGCAGGCATTATTTGCCCTGTAGCCATTTTTTGCCCAGTGTGTTCTTCAAACAACTGCCATCTAGCTGTGTCAGCTTGTTCACATTCTGTCTAAATATCAATAATATTACAGTGTCCACAACCACCTGAGTGACTTTTTTCCCTTTACAGCACAAAACGCAGCGCTGTGTCAACAATGGATTTTTCAGATACATTTTTGCCCTTGATCCCCCTCTGGCATGCCACTGTCCAGGTCGTTGCACCCTTTAAACAACTTTAAAATCATTTTTCTGGACAGAAATATCTTTTTTAGCTGTTAAAGTTCGCCTTCCCATTGAAGTCTATGGGGTTCGCGAACCGTTCGCGAACCGTTCGCAAATTTCCGGAAGTTCGCGGACATGTTCGCGAACTTTTTTTCGGCGGTTCGCGCCATCCCTAGAAATTATTAATTATAAAGTTGCATCTGGCATAATGAAGTATATTTCTAAAAGGTAACATTAAATTTAGTGTCAAATAACTTACAAAACTAATGCTGCTCCATTCTTAATAATATATCTTGTTAAATAAACTAGATACTAGTTAGATAATACATATCTCATGCTAATGCAACACTGCATTATATTTTTATTACTTTAAAACAATTTCATTTTTTGATGTTACTGGTCTTTTAATTGCCTAGTGGCACAAAATGCGTAAGGTTATGTTATTGATCTACTTTGAGGCCTGAATAAAGTTCTTAGTTATTTTACAAGCCTGTTTGGGGGATCTGTGAGTGCCGTTTGGTTCTCTCTTTTGGTTGGACAGAGATAGGAGAGCATGGCATAAGTAAGATGAGTCACAGTTTAGGAAGAGCTCACCTGTGGTGGTAGCTTGTGATCGAGTCACAAAGGTTAGGGAGTGGCATGGGTCAGGCCTACTCGATAGAAAGGGCACAGCGGAAAAGTCTGGGTTATGGGGAGAGTCGACCCTTGAGTCACCCTTGTCAACATGTGAGCTGACAGGAAGGAAGGCCTGCAGATTGAAAAGGACGTTCTAGAATAAAAGCAGGCAGAGAGTGGATTGACTGGAGTAGGGAGGAATAGGGAACGAAGGATGCCTTCAAGGCAATTCTCTCTTCAAATCACTTTACCTCCAGACTTCAGCAGCCATGATACAGCAGGAGCAGATGACATCACAGAGCATATCATCAAAGGGAGGAGCAGATGACATCACACACATCACACACCATATCTGGCAATGTCATTGAAAGCAATGCTAGAGTATACTGACCAATCAGCTGGGGGAGGTGTGTTTAGCCTAGGAGCAGGGTGTGGCTGAGTTGTTATCTGCCTGGCATATAGAGCTGCCTTGAAGGCATCCTTCTTCCCTATTTTACTTCACTGTGGATTGATTCTGCAAGGTTCCTAGATATATGAAGTAACTGGGGAACCCCTGTGGTAGGAAAGTTCTATTAATAAAGCATAGAAGAACATTAGTGTGAGCCATTAGGCCATTAGGTCAATTATTTTTTTTTGCCAGATGGATGTCAGTGCAGAGTTTGTGGGGAATATGCCTGGCATTGTTTTTATCAGGAACCACAGTTTAAATGGTTTGAAGATGTAAAGCTAAAAAACATGATCAAACTACCATGTTCATGTCACTTTTTCCCTGACCTGTGGTTAGTGCCTACAGACTCAGAAACTCAGAAACAACCTTTCTGAAACAAGCTTTCTTGACAAGTGTTGTGCTGCCTATATACAGCAGCAGTGAAATCATGAAGGAGGGGGCATAAAGGTGTCCCCTATCCTAAACCTTATCTGCCTCCTTTTTGTTACCAAATTTGGAGATATTTTTTCATGGTTGCTCTTTTTGAGTTTTGGATTCTGGGAACAGGGGATATCTCAGCCTGGAGTATCATGAGGTCCCCATTTTCAACCACTGTCCCAAACATTAGGTACTATGTACCGCTGATATCCTTAATGGAATTATAACTCCGTGTATATGTATGTTTTTAGCAGGTCTGCTCTATTATTAATAAAGTCTCACCGTTGAACATATGTGGCCCAGGTGCTGATAGCCCCAGGCCCTTCGCTGGAATAAACTCACAACGGACTCCAATTCCTTCATAAGGTTAAACACATAGCCAATTTCTTAAAGAGATGCTTACCCGCTAGATGTGGAGTGCGCCGCAACATACAGAACTTCCCATTTTCAACCAACCACCAAAGATTCATAAATCCAATGGGCCATCTGATAGTATCCCATATTGACTGGGCCAAATTTACTAGAAGAGCTTTTTTTAGCATAATACTCTGCAAAATAACAATTCACAGGGACATTACCATTTTACTAAAAGTCAAAGAAGACAATTTGCTAGCGAAAAAGCTCAGTGCTTGAGAAGTTTTGCTCTGTTTAGCCAGGCGATTTTCACAAGTTTATCAAAGTGTGAACTTTCTAATACATTACCATTTTTGCCAAAGTCAATATAGCCAAGTTCTTGATTGAATAAGCTACATCCTCAACGTTATTATATCAGTGACATAATATCCTGTATCCCAAAAAATTCATAAAACAAGACAAAACACTGGCGTTTTTTCACATTTTAATGTGGGATCATGTTTACAAGTTGTAACAGTTACAAATATGTTATTTACATTTTTTTAACCATTTGCAGCTCATGCCACTTTTGTTTTAGGGTGGGCTGACGTCTAGGACAATAGAGGATTACTCTTGTCTTTATTTTGCTTCCTTGGACATTTTTAATAACAAGTGACCACCACATTCAGCAATTTCACCAACACTAACTAATAAACACATACATACGACCAGTTTGTTCCGTCATATTTAAACTGACGTAAGCATATTAACAAAGTTTCACTAGGAAGAAAGTAACGCTAGAATAAATTCGCTTTGAAACTTTTACACTGACAAATTTTTGCTGGCAAAAGCATGCCAGCATTCATTTGGTGAGGCAAAGTTTCACAATTTTATAAATACGTTTAAATACATAGTTGCATGAAGTATGGTGGAGCCTTCCAAAGCAAAAATTTGCATGTAAGTAAATTTGCCCCAGTGAATGAAAGATTATCTGGCTGGGTTGTTTTTTGTTTGAAATCACCTGCTGTTTTATCTTAGGGAGTCTGGATAACTTTTTGAAAAATTACATAAAATGAGTTGCCATGGAGCTTATCGAAGGGTTTCTATGGAGGTTAAGTCCTTCTACACATCCGTAACGCACCATAAGGTTTCATTGGCTATGTAAGTAATTTTTCATATGTTAGTAATGTTTGCTTCATGATCTCCACAGATATTTTACTGAGATGGGGCATCTTTTGCCTCTACCTCTATATGGATTGGTGGGAACTGGCCTGTACCTTTGGAGATCCTAATTCCATACATGACCCCATGTTTATACAGGGGGAATACTAGTGAGGAGCTACAGTAATTTTCTACATACAGTAAGTGTATTGCAAACCCGCTTCAAGTAACACAATATTTAGGGCAAATAACTTCCATTCTAAACATAATTTGTAAATAATACCATGACTATGAAGATTTTCATTCATCCAGGTCATGGTATATCGAATATAAGCCATATTGCTATTTTGTCAGCTATTAAAGGAACTGCTCATCTAAAGCTGTTTTTACATATCAGGTCAAATCCTTTGGTACATGTTAAAAGGTGTTTGACTATGATCTATAAAACCGTCTGATGACTTCATCTTTGTGTGACAATAATTAAAGGCTTTGACCCAAAAAGTATACATTACATAGAACAACCTGTTTAACTTTTAAAGTGCCACTTTTCTTATTTGAAGCAGTTAATGAAGGGCTGCCTAAATATATCTGGATGTCATCTGCATAAAAGTGATATTTAAGGTTGAGAGGACAAGTGTACTGTGCAAACTGCAGTTTCGGGAACCATGTATTTTAACCACAATGCATTTCCCCCATCAATTCCATTATAATTGTGGTCATAAAATGGTGAAGAACCTGACTCAAATAGTATGTTGAATTCCACACAACTGTGTGATTAGAACAAACGCAGTTGTGCAAGGGTTCATATAAATATGGCAATTATAATGTGTTCTTGTGCATGTGTATCTTCTTTCCTGTAAGTGCCTCCTGTTTCAGCATAGTAATTCGATAAAAATAAATGAGGTATTTGTAAGAGACCTTAGATTATAAGAAGCAGGGACTTGTGTGAAGACTATGAAGAATCTATTTAAAATATTGGTTAAATTAAGAGTGTAATAAATAAAAATCAAATATTGCTGCTTTAAGTCATGTATATTACAAACATGCAATATCAGCAATCCAATTATTTGCAGATAAGACAAAAACTATTTTCCAGAATTAAATGCAAAATACACCATATTTATAATTTTAGTTAATGATAATTAAAGCCACACTGATAGATAATATTAAGCAAAAAAAAATATTAAATAGTTAGAAATAAGGCCAATTGAGAAAATAAAGATCTCCATCATGATGGAAGAGAAATTAACAGTGTTCATGAGAAATCCTCTGTTAGCTGACAGTGTCATCATTTTTTGGCCAGAAGGTCCCACTCCTGATTGGCAGTGGACAGCTCTTATATTGCTTGTTACTTTGTAACAAGCACCTGATGAAGGAGATATTCCTCCGAAACATGTTGTGCAAATAAAGACAAGACACACTGTATTTGCTGATTTGAAAATATTGTGGCTTGACGGTGCCATTTCTCTGTTTGAGATACCACTATATGGAGTGCGGGACCACCAAAGCTTTTGGATTAAGCTCTTATATTGCAAATAGCAATACAACCTGCTAGTGAAGCTCTGGAACTACCTCCTCGTTCATACTGGCAACAACTGCAGGGATTCCTTGAGTTTATATGTGCACTTGCATACAATTCATCAGAACACAATGGGTGAGAACACTGCCACAGTCAGCCAGTTATATTCGGAAGCTGCATTTCATTTTGCATTCTAGAAACCATTTTCAATTCCAAGCAGGAAATTAATCATTTTAAAAAACCACAACAATTAAAAAAGACCCAAAAATATTTTAAGATGTACAACATAAAATACAAGTTTATCGTGGATATACAAATTAACATATGTTTATGCTAGTTTGAAAGAGACTGCAAATCTGCATTTAGCAAATGATGTATGGACTGAAACTGTCACTTCCAGTGAATGATATTCTATTGGCATCCTGACAGCGAGGTCTGGACATAATTAGATATTATTGAGATATTATCAGGTGTGGTCCTCTGATCCCAATAGGTAGAGCTTCTCACTTGGATACAATCCAAAAGATATGATCTTTATTCATGATGTTGATAGCTTGTGCAACCCCAACGACTATGTTCCAATAATTAAATTAATATGGTGCTCATTAGGTTACATTTTTAGGCTACATGTCTGTGGTGTCCTAGACACGCATTGTATTTATATAACATGTCCACATTTTTAATTTAGCATATGTTTGTGTTTCATGCAGTTTGTCTCTCTCTAGCTTTAATAGCTATTGGTTATCAAGGCCACAAACTTTACAACAAGGAAGAACATTAATTGTGCTGTTGTGTCCTTTTTGTTATGGGACTAGTTATCTTTTCATTTTTCAGTCTGCAATTCTAACAACTGCCTGGTTGCTAAGGAAAATGGCATCCCAGGGACCTGATAACAGTTTTAACTGCTGGACAAGATGTAACTATAGCAATAACCATAAAAAAATCTTACAATATTGTTGTCTGTATCATTTTAAAAGTAAAAGCTTTTCGTACCATGGATCATTGGATAATGCAAAGTCTTCTAAGCATACTTACTCCACCTAGGAACATATTTCTTTTTGGAGTCATAAATAATTCATTGCATGTATTCTAATTCCCACATATTGCTCTGCATGTATAAAAAAAATCAATTTTCTTAAATCTGGTATCTGCACAAGCTATTGCAAACCCATACAAAATGTAATAATTCTAGGGTGACTCTTTCAGCCTAGTTATTTAATGATATTACCATAATGTTCTGTTCACCTGTTACTTTAGCCAATGCGGTCACCTGTAAAAAACACTGCATAAAATATTGTCCTCTTTTAAGTGTGAAAAATTTGCCTCGAAACACCTCGGAACTTATTTTAGTTCTTTTGGTAGCAGTCAGAATACGATATATTTAGGGTATATAAGATTATATTCCCTATATAGGATTGTCTATTAATTGCATCACAGGCAATCACCTTTAAATATATGCAATGGACCAGGGAAGGCAAGCAAAGCAATAATTTCCCATAGGTGTGATCAATGTAGTAGACTGAGTAGTTGGGTGCCTGCCAACTATGCCAAACCCACTATTGCTGTAAACTGGTCCTCTGACACCCATGCAACCAAGCCCTTAACTTCCAGCAGATAAAAGGGAGACACATCTCTGTCTCAGTGCAAAGGGGTCAAATCTCCTTCGTCTTATCTGTCCCTTCAAGTTTCTGATTTTCCCTTTTAACTGCTTTAATCCAAAACCATAATGGCTTTCTCCCAGGCCTCTATCAAGAAGCATCAAATGGTTAGTGGTGGTGGTGGTGGTGGCAGAGGGGGTTTTAGCGCATGTTCACTAGGAGGATCTGGAGGAGGATCTCGGTCTGGAGGTGGCTTTGGGTCACGCAGTCTCTATAACCTTGGAGGAAAATATAAAACCTCAATAAGTGCAGTCAGTACTCGGGCAGGAGCACTTGGTAGTGCTGCTGGTGGAGGAGGATATGGTGGTGGCTTTGGAGGTGGACAAGGTGGTGGCTTTGGAGGTGGACAAGGTGGTGGCTTTGGAGGTGGACATGGTGGTGGTTTTGGTGGTGGGTTTGGTGGCGCAGGGGGCATGGGTGGAATGGGAGGCCCAGGATTTGATGGAGGGGATATGGGATTCCCTGTTTGCCCACCTGGTGGAATCAAACAGGTTACTATCAATACACAACTTCTGCAACCACTTGATCTGGCTATAGATCCAGCAATCCCGAAAATAAAAGCAGAGGAAAGAGAACAAATCAAAACTCTCAACAACAAGTTTGCTACTTTCATTGACAAGGTAAGACTGTTATTATTGTAAATATTACATATGTCCCAATTTAAAGTGTGCATAGACAGTTTTAACATATAATGTGATGTGCCTTATAGAGAGCATTTAGTTTAGAAAGTAGTACTGAAAATGAAAATTATTTATTATTATTAACTTGTGTTTCTATAGCACCAACACATTGCGTAGCGACAGTCATGTCTCTGTGAGTCTATTTTCAAGACTGTCAGAAGGTGTTTTTTTTTGGACAGTGAATTTGCCAAAATCTGTTGCTAAATCATTTGTTGTCTTTTTACATTTTCTGCTACTTTTCCCTTTTGGTCACAGGTCAGATTTCTGGAACAGCAAAACAAAGTCCTGGAAACCAAATGGAAACTGTTGCAGCAACAGAGTCCTCGCACCAGCACCAAAAAAGCCAACCTAGAACCCCTGTTTGAGAGATACATTGCCGACCTGAAGAAATATTTAGATAATTTAATAAGTGAAAAGAGCCGTTTGGATCAAGAACTGAAGACTCTGCAAGTTCTTGTAGAGGATTTTAAGAAAAAGTATGTCTGCACAGGTTTTACATTGCCAATTGTACATTTAGAATAAATATTAAACTGTACAACTTATGATGAGCTAAAGCTCTGCTCATACATGTTTCTGTATCCATGACAATAAGTTAGCAAAGAAAGATAATTAAAAAATAACTTTTCTTGAAACAGATATGAAGATGAAATTAATAAGCGTACGAAAGCAGAAAACGATTTTGTGGTACTCAAGAAGGTGAGTGTCATTGTTGTATTAAAGGACATGTCAACCCCTGCAATGAAAATTTTATCAGAGAAATGCTTCATTAAGTTTTTTTACATACCCAGTATTCAAGTCCTTGACAAGCGATCCATTGAGCAGCTTTGTTGATTTTAGCTTTCGCCTGCTTTCCTGTACTATCTTCCTCTCTCCCCCCTCCCTTCAGAATGTGCGTCGTCACTTGGCGATATGAACATGCGCACTTGTGTAAAATAATTTAGCACATGCGCATTGGAGTGGAATTAGCTTCAGCCGAAAGCTTCCAGCCGCATCAGCGCTGAAGGGTGGGACTATTGGCAAATGCGCAGTGTATATAGGAAGAGCGCAACCCGGAAAAAATGGCTGCGGGGAAAAGTTTATGCAGAGAGACAAAGAATGCGTCCGTGCAGGGAAGAGGAGGCGAATTGCGTTGCGAAAATAATGCGGTTCTGGTGGGGGTAAACTATTCAGACATGGCAAAAGTAAAAAATGACTTGACATTTCCTTTAATAAAGTCATTATCAAGTTGATACTGTAAGACTCTCTGCTTCTACAATATTCACTTAAATATCATGTAAGAAGCACTTCCCAGTAATATATTCTTGGAACATTAACAATAAATGATCTCTGTATGTGCTGAATGTTGTCTCACCTTCGTACTGAAAGCCAGTGTAGCAAGATGCATTTTAAAGAAGTTTTGTTCCTTTTCCAGGATGTTGATGCTGCTTATATGGTCAAAACTGAACTTGAAGCCAAGGTGGATACTCTGACAAGTGAAATCAACTTCATAAGAACTCTTTATGCTAAGGTAAGATCCCTAAAAAATTGACCTTTTTTCAGCAGGATTCAGATTCAGTGATTCCTGGTGTCTGGCCAAACTGAATCCAAATACTAATTTGCATATGTAAATTAGGGGCTGGGAGGGAAATCACATTTCATCACAAACAAGGAAGTGAAAAAATGTTCACACTTTTTCCTTTCCTTAGTTCTGTATTCAGATGGATTTGTGTGATTCGTCTGAATCACAAATAGTATATTCGGCACATCCCTATTTCTGAGGGAGATATTTATCAAAATCTGAATATTTATGAAATTTTATTTTAAAAAGTCTGGCCAAACTGGATTCCACAATTTGACCTTATTCATTATTTAAAAAAAAGGCTCAATAAAATAAAAAAATGCTTCCTGAAATGTTTTCCAGTGCAGACCACAGAAACTTCCAAAAAGGATATAGGCCTCTCCCATTGATTTATATACAACCTTAGCAGGTCTGAGATGGCGTATATTTGGATTCTGACTTTTTATATCTTCTGGGAATAATAAATCTCGAAAATTGTTTTTTTCACAAAAAATTGGATTTTATTGTAAAGGGAATCTGAGCATGCCATCCATACATTAAAAGCTGTATAATACAAGACTTTTGCCAATAAAACATGAAAAACAATATTAAAACCCCCATAGAAATCTGTTTTAAAGGTATTTAAAAATCTGAGCTTTCAATCATATATTGTCTGCCCCATCTCTGTGCCTGAGTTAACTCAGTTGCTTTCACTTTCCACTCAGCACTTCATAAATGTCACTGCACTCCTTACATTCAACCTCTATAATCATGGTCTATAACTGTGTAGTCTGTTATTGACCTATGTATTAGGTCACCTGTTCTGGCACATACCTGCTTGCTGCGATTGTGAATTCCAAGACTGATGGAAACCAAATTAACATAATTTATATAGTATAAGTAAAGATTATTTTATGCAACTTACATGGCAGAAAAGAACTTGGAATTGTTTCTTAGGGTGACAGGTCCCCTTTAAAGCAATAGTACTGTATCCATAGAAGGGTCTTTCATAGGTATGAGACCCTCCAAGATCTCTCACAGCCTAATAGAGGACAAGAAACCATAATGTAGCTAATGTAGGATCATGACAAATGGCAAGGTGTTTCTATCCACAGACCAGGAGTCTTTAATCAGCACCAGCAATACCCACGGTGCAAGTGCTCAACAAGTAAATAGTAAGAGGTGGGCCATTGTACCCCTTAAAGCTTTTACATTTGAGCCTTCCAGGAACTGAAAAGACACAGCTGCTCAGCACCACATAAAGTTTATACGCCAGTGCTTCTTAGAGATATGTTCAACACCACTGGAACCACAGTTTGGCCAGTCTTTATTTATAGAGACCCCATAAGTTTTGATTTTCCTCAGGCACCAGTACAACTAAATGCAGCTTTACCTTAGTAGGTGGGAAAACCATTAAAGACACTACAGGTGTTATCACTTAAGAAAGAGAATTTCCTAAAGTCAGGGTACTTGCTTGATTCCACTCAACTTCCATAAGCCCTGCCAAGTTTTCTGCAATGGACTCTCCATTTCTTTGTAACAGAGCAGGGGTTCTATTGATGACACATAGAACACTGTGGCATGAAGCAATTTCAAGTAGCTTGAGGGGATGTTGTATACACATCCCATTGAAGTATAACCATTTAACACATTTTACTTAATAATTACCTGAAAGATCTTGCTTTCCAGACAAAAACACTGACTTGGTATGATTTTGTATTTTTCAGGAATTGACACAGGTACAAGATCAAGTGACCGACACCTCAGTTGTTCTGACTATGGATAACAACCGTGACTTGAATCTGGATAGTATCATTAAAGAAGTTAAAAGTCAATATGAGCTAATTGCACAAAGAAGCAAACTGGAAGCCGAACAATTATTCGATAATAAGGTGAGTATGTCTACACACTACTTCATGTAGCAGGTATTTACTGTACAACATCCCTCTTTGGCCAATGTACATATATGTCTCTATTTCCATTGTGGTTAACATTATGGTAGCTGAGGACTAAAAGACCAACCCTGTGACATTAGTGCTGATGTCACCGAAAGGGCAACTTTATCAGGGTACACTTCCAAGTAACATGGGGAAGCTTATTCCTTTAAAGGAGAACTAAATTCTAAAATAGAATAATGCTAGAAATGCTGTATTTTGTACCAGAAGCCTAATTAAACAAATTATTTATGTTTTCAAAGTTGGCCGCAGGGGGCTTTCATCTAGTAACTTTGTTAAACATCTTTGTAACACCAAGACTATGCACATGCTCAGTGTAGTCTGGGCTTCAGTTGGGAGATTGTCATAAATTATCAAAACAGCACAAGTCAAATAATATCTGCCATAGAAGCTGATGCAGCAAAACTGATTAATAATCAGACTATGCAGACTGCACTAGGAATGTGGATACACATTTTTACACAGTCACTGGCTGCTCTACAGGCAAACAAACAAACAAACCTGCTTGAGTTATGGGAAGTAAGGTGGGGGCTCCCTCTACTGTTTGAATGTATAATTGTTTTCCTTGCAGTGCAGTTAGGGACCATCTGAAGTTTCTTATCTGCAGTAGTCAGAGCAAGCACAATGAAGGGAGAATTTCACAGCATACAGTCTATTGGAGATTATTTTTTTAAAGAAAGTAAAAATAGCGTTTTACTTTTTTCCTTTACAACCTCTTTAATGTCCAGTGATAGGCCACAAAGGAGATCAACACCAATAAAAAAGCTAAAAACATCAACAAAACCAAAATGTCACTATAAAATTGTGTATTTGACTGCATCCATAGAGTTAAAGTGACAAATATGTTTTGGATATCACTGCTTTAGCACATGGGGAGTATTCTATCCCAGTGTTTTAGCTGGTGGAATAGAGTATAACCTTACTTGGTTGGTGTGCCAATATGTTTCATGGAATATCCATGCCACTAGTGGTGACAGATGAAGACAATCCTTAACCATCTTATGCAACATTTATAAAAATATTATTTAATGATGTAAAAGCATAAGTGCAGTTATAAATACAATAAGAGTCAAGACTGCTGGCTTGTGAGATCAGGTCATCTCTGGCTTGCTATGATAAAGCAATATCAAAAGACTATGTCTGCTTGTGATACACCTTAGTGATGTTTCTCATTTATATATTCACTTTAGTACAAGCAGCTGCAGCAAACAGTTGAAGGACATGGTGACAGCTTAAAGAATTCCAAGTCTGAAATAGCAGAACTGAACCGTAAGATCCAGAGGCTGAAGGTTGATATTGAAAATGTCAAGAAGCAGGTAGGTCTGAGCTGTGTCAGTAGTGACTTAGGTTTGAAACCAGTTGCAGCTCCACACTCAGAACCCATGCTTTTCCTTAAATGATAGATTGCATCTCTGAATATATCCATTGCTGGGGCTGAGGAACGTGGGAATCTTGCTCTCAAGGACGCAGAAAAGAAACTTAAGGATCTTGAAGATGCTGAAAAGAAACTTAAAGCTGACATGGCTCGTCAGCTTAAAGAATACCAAGAACTTCTGTCTGCTAAACTTGCTCTGGATCTCGAAATTAGCACTTACAGAACCATGCTGGAAGGAGAAGAGGGCAGGTGAGCTAAATGGGTCCTTTGAGACATAATTGATTGTAGCACCATCCTGGGTGAAAGGGGTCATTTAAAACTCACCCATGGGCTACACAAACCCTGTAATAGTAGAGTAGATACAGGTCTCCTAAAAGTGGTTGGTAATGGATGGGGCACCAGAACAGCTGTCTCCAGTTGTTTTAATGGTGCAAAGTACTTCCAGGTCTAATAAGCCAAATGAAAAGGTTTTAGTAATTCTACATACTTAATTTCTTCTATTTGTAACTACAAATTGCATTTATTATTTTTATATGGACAACTAAAGTTAAGCAGAAGTTTTGCTCATTTTCTTCAAAAGTCTTGGGCTACAGATTTACTTTAGATCATGAATGAGTTATATTAATTGTACCATTCTTTTTCTTTAAAAATGTGACACAGGTAACCCAAAAAGAGAGAATTATTTTGTTATGAATCAATGTGTCCTTATACTTCTTTTCTTGTTTACACAGGATGTCTGGACAGATTGCCAGCAATGTCAGCATATGTAAGTAACTACAATTCATTTATGATATAATTATGTTTAACTGATTTGGCTTTTAAGTAGTATCTAATTAATTTTCTCCTTACATCTTAGCTGTAATCAGCGGAGGTTCAAGTGTATACACTGCTCTTGGAGGTGCAGCTGGTGGTGGCATGGGATCTGGCCGTGGTGGATCTGGCCATGGTGGATCTGGCCATGGTGGATATGGCCATGGTGGATATGGCCATGGAGGTGGCCGTGGAAGTGGAGGAATGGGATATGAATGTAGCTATGGAGGAGGAGGAAAGGGATATGAAGGTGGCCATTCTGGCAAAACCTCAGTGGCAGTTGCATCAACAACATCCACAGTTAAGAAAACCTATTGATTTAGGTTTACAGCCACACTTTAAAGCCATATCACTACACCTTTGTCTAACTAATTGAACCTTGACTAGTATGTAATGATTGTGTCATCTATAACTGTTTGAATTCCCATCATAAATATCTGAGAAAACTGGAATTTGGAACACAGTGCTTCTATATAACGCAATCATATCATGCCTTTGCATATTCTGTCTCTAGAACATCAGGTTTAGATAAAAAGAGCTCACTTTTTGTGAAACAGAGCAAGAGCAGCTTATCAAACAGAAATCTCAGGCACATGTGTGTAAGTAACTGTGTATCTGTAACCTAGCAACAAGTTAAGAAGATATTTACTAATGGCATGGATCATTATAACTTCTAGTTCTGTAAACTCCTGCTTTACTTTTATCTGAGAGGAGAGGGGCTATTGGGTGTTTGTACATAGTTTTCTTCCAAATACTTTGCTGCATTTTGATAAACCACTCTAGAACGTCTTTCCTTTTCTTTGTATCTGCAATAAACTGCATTTGGATCTCAGTCTCTGTAGCACAATTTATTTTATAGTTTATTTATATATATTATTTATTTTATATGATGTGACTGAAAAACAACACATTCTACTTTTGATGTCTGATGTCCTCAGGGTCACTTTATCCACTAGCAGCACTCCTCTAATTCTATTTTATATAGATCTGATGGATAATACTTGATCCATATCCCCTTAGGTGAGTAATTTTGCTGTAACAGTTAAAAGATGCAAGTGGCTGAAAATGGCAGCAGCTCTGCGGATATCTCTCCAAAGGTTTTCTCCAAAAATAGAAAAGGGAATTCATTTGTTACTGTACATTACATTAAAATAATATACATCAAATAATTACACGCAGAATAAGCAAAAATAATGATACAGGAGGGTAAAGATGGTCCTTATTAAGACAGAATGGGATATATATATATACAACTCCAATTCGTGGCACTTTTACCCAAAGTCCACTGCCTGGGTGCTGGTAAAAAACAGAGTACATTTATTACCAACAAAGAACCACACTCCAGGATCTTTTAAAAAAACAAAAACAGAATTAATTTGTTTCAACATTTTCAGCTCAGAAGTGAGCTGGGGCTGAAACTGAAATAAATTAATTCTGGAGATCCTGGAGTGGGGTTCTTTGTTGGTAATGTGTGTGTATATATATATATATATATATATATATATATATATATATATATATATGTGTGTGTGTGTGTGTGTGTGTGTGTGATAATTATATGTTTGAATTGGGAGGGTAAGATTACATTTTAGAGATTAAATTTAGGTTGAATAAACAGGTAAGGGCTATGATTAAACAGGGGATGGGATTGCAGAGAATAATAAAAAGGAGAGACTCAAGTGCATATAGTAAGATAACTGAAGTAAGCAGAAGTTTTGTTTGATGCAATTTCTTATGGTATCAGCTTTGCATTTGTTGAGTAAAACTATGCAATTCAGAAAAACATTTATAAACATGAACATATTATAGCAGGCCATGAAAGTGTTCCTCTGAATAGATCCCCATTCTTGGAACCACTACAAACTTCAGAATAGCTCATCTGTACTATGTCATGTAAAATGGGTCCTACAACCTTGAGCGGATTTATGCAAAAGCCACAGAGGCTGGGCCTGGGGTGACATACTGCCCGTGCCGCATCTACACTGGAGAATGGGCAGACAGAAGATCTTAGCAGCTATTTGACTGTCCCATCCTCTCAGTCCCCTCTACTGACGATGGTTATCACTAGCAATTTGCTTCCGATATGGGAGGTGGGGAGGATTTTAAGTCTACATACTGTAAATAGAAGGAGGTGACAGGGGACTAGCAGGTGCTTTGGCCTACGGGCACCCATGTTTCAAATCTATCCCTGGTCTTGAGTGGTTGGAACTACTGCTACCCATTACAGGTATGGGACCTGTTATCCAGATGTTCGGGGCCTGGGGTTTTCTGGATAATGGATCTTTCCATAATTTGGATCTTTATGCCTGAAGTATACTAGAAAATCATGTAAACATTAAGGGGCAGATTTATCAAAGGTCGAATTGAATATTTGAATTTTCAGATTCGAATTTTGAGTTTAGTTTAGTGTCATTTAACTAAGCAATAGCCTCAATTCGATTTGAATTTTAAAAAAATTCAAAATTTGAAATTTATTATATACTGTCTCTTTAAGAATTTGAGTTTGACTATTCGCACCTAAAACCTGCCAAATTTGTGTTTTAGCCTATGGGGGACCTCCTACAATCAATTTGGTGTTGTTTGGTGGAATAGAATTTGATTTGAATTTCATTTGAATTTGTGGGTCAATTCTATTCACTCACATTATGGGAGTTTTTAGAAAAAAGCTGGTCTTGAGTCCAATATGGATTAATTATATCTTAGTTTGGATCAAGTACAAGCTACTGTTTTATTATTACAGAGAAAAAGGAAATTGTAATGATTATTTCATTATAATGGAGTCTATGGGAGCTATTCCCTAATTTGGAGCTTTCTGGATTACGGGTTTCTGGATAATGGATCCCATATCTGTATAGCATATGTATATTAATAATTATTAGTATTTATAAAGCACTGATTTATTAGTCTGTACTGTACAATAGGTGGAGGGCAAATCCACCAAACATACAGCAGACACACAATTATAGGTCAGGAAGGAACTTCAACCCAACTGCATATTGACACACCTATAGCACTTAAGTGATTATTTTTACTAATAATTTATTAATAACGATACCCTTGTAAAGCACTGCAGATATTTATGGTGCTATTTACATAAATGCATACATTCTTAGGCAAACAAAAATGTACAGGATATTTATAGTATATATATATATATATATATATATATATATATA
>CM044433.1:153817207-153831571 GCA_024363595.1 Xenopus borealis
AAAAAATCTCTCCTTATACAGAACATTGACTGTCCCTAGTTATTTCTACAATCACTCCAGAGGTCAGTGGCCTGTCCTCTAATGCCAAAACATGTTGGGAAGTAGGCATGGCTTGAAGATACATTCCATGTTCGAAGCTCCAGATGTGTGCTGAAGATCTTAGCAGACACATGGAACTGTACAGGAAGCATGGATCAGTGTGGAACTTTCTGGGGAAATTGTTCAATACTGCTTATATTAGACTACCAACACTTACCTCTCAACACTTAAGTTAGAGTTTTGCTGCTTTAATGGATAGTTGCAGTAGAGACAAAAATCCATATGAACTTTTCTTGTTCACTGAGGTGTTGTACTGTTGAACTGTATGAGGCATTGCTTAATGAAGCCCCTGTCAAGATCCCTGTTGTAATTTGAAAGAGGTGGGATATGGGGTTCTCTGTCAGCAGTAGCTGTAAGCACAGAAGTAGCAGTTGCAACTGGATTTCCATATGTCTGAGTGGTATAAAGTCTCCATGTGTATAATGCATTACCAGAATCTCCTTCAGGCCAGACAGAGCTTTTTAAGTAGCTTGCAGAGCTTGATATACTGTATACTGATGTCACTTGGTTATTATGGTTTGAAAATTTGGACTGGGCTGTGAGAATTCAGTATGCTATTCATTTTTGGACTCTTGCCGCAGAGACTGGCTGGAACAATGTAACTGGCAAGGACTGTCTGACCTGCCAAGTGAACTAGAGGGCTTGATCACCAGGGCAGATGCAAATCACACAGGTGCCCAAGGCAAAGAGCTGTCATAACCTGACATCACAGTGGATACCCACTTTAGAGCATGTAAAGCTGAGAAGAACCTTGATAGGAGTTCCATACTGTTTTAGGTCATCGTTCTAAAAAACCCTTAGTGCATACCTCTCCTCCTCTTGCTTGAGTGAAGGAACCCATGGAAACTGGAGGTACAACTTCCCAGTAAAGTACACTTCACAGAAGACTGTGTTAGGGAAGACTATTTTCCAAATAGGTTTGCACTGTCTTGCTTCCTGTCCATATCCAGCTGAGTTTGAATGATTCATCAAGCTGAGCTTTCCTTAATTTAGGGGCTGTAGGTAACTTTATGGACATTGTTGCATTACGTTCTCTTTCAGGTTAATTTCAGCTCTTTTGCATATGGTTGCTTTCTTCAGACATAATTTGTTAGACCACTGGGGTACTGCCTGCTTATCATGACACACTATTTTGTCATACCTAGTGGAGTGGTCCAATCATGTGGTTGGTTGGGCAAGGGCCTAGAGAATGCTGGGAGTGCCTGAAGACAATTCTATATCGAATTTATTAATGTTGCCTGATGTACGATTAAGTACATGCATAGCTGTGGAAAGCATGTGTGCTTTGTTATTTTCCGTGAAAAATATTAATAGGGCACATGTATGTCCGCAAGTGCAGTGAACAAACTGCAGTTGTAAATCTTTTGCAGCATTTCATCCAGAATTTGACATCATTACACAGAGGCAATTGTTGAATTAGATGAACTTGATGGACTTTATCTTTTTTCAACCCAATTTTACTATGTAACTCACAGTAACAACAGCATTTTAATACCCTTCTAAATTGTGTCTGTATGTTACCCTCTGATTTAGACTGTAAGCCCTATAGGGTAGGGTCCTCTAGCCTTTTGTCTCCTTGACACTGAGCACTTAATCTTTATTGTAATTATATTTGATATTTTTGTGACTTGTATTTCTATACATACATACATACATCACAACAAAATTGCCAGTCAATTCAAATCATACGAATTGTTGTCCCAAAATGAATAATCTTTCAGAGTTGCCGCCCAAAACCCAGTCCACTAATCTTCTTCCATTCAGTGCCTGGTTTCTAGGGTCAGTGGGGAACAAGGCACCCGAGCACAATTGTATTCCAATGGATTCAATGCCGGTAATAAAGAAATATACGTTCAAACATTACAAAGGATTACAAATATAAAAAATTTATTTTATGGTCATAAAATACCAATGTGTTTGTACTTGTCTGAAAGAGTCTGAAGTGCTACATTTAGCAAAGGATCCATAAAGTGGAACAGTCACCCCCAGTGAATGATAATCTATAGGAATTCTGCATAGACAGCAAACTCTGGGCCTAATTACCCTGAGGTGTGGCCCTTTGATCCCAATATGTCAAGCTGCTCACTTGGACAGAATCCAAAGGCAATAATCTTTGTTCATGATGTTGAGGGCTTGTGCAAACCCAGAGACTATGTTGCAATACCTGAATTAATACAATACTTGTTCGGTTACATTTTGTAGATCCTCTGTTTTTTGTCACCCAGGTCGGCATTCTTTTATTTTTCAATACATTCTTCATTTTTTTCAATAAATTAGCGTTAAATCAGACTTCAAATTTTCAATTGGTCTTAGTTTCTATTGGTCAGTAAGATTTTAGCTATTTGCCTTGTCATTTTGTCTCTTTCCAACTTAAAATGAGGTTGGTTATTGTGGTCACAGGCCTTGAATCATGTAATTCTAAAATTGGATATTTTCTTATAATTATCACTTATCACAGCCTGCTATTCTAACTACTTTCTAATTACTAAGGAAAACTGGGTAAGACTAGTTGCGAATTGTGTTAAAATATCATTGCCTGTATCATATTACAGTTTAATTTAAAGGGAAATTTCCTCTTTGGTTTGTGTTGAAGTAGAGATGCAGCCTGCAGTTGTAAGTCAGAACTTCACTACCATGGATTCTTGGATAAGACAAGAATATGTCATCCCCCAGCAACAACTCTTTTCAGGAGTCACTATAAATAACCATTGCAGTTTTTTAATCCCTAGATCATCCTCTGCATATACAAATAGATTTTCCCAAAAGATGCACCAGTTTGTTCAAACTCATAAAAAAATCAATAATTCCAGACTCTTTCAGTGTTGTTGTTTTATTAAACAACTAGCATGTCTATTCACCTGTTATTTTAGTCATTATCTGCACCTGTAAAACAAACCCTGCATAAATTAATGTCTCATAATAACTGTGAGAAAGGTGCGTTAAAACCCCTCAAGGCTTCTTCAGTACAGAGTGCATTGGTAGCAGGTAGAAGATTACATGTATACAGGATTGTCTATTAATTTAATCACAGGCAGGTACATTTAAATATATGCAAGGGTCCAAGTACTGCAAGCAAAGCAATATTTTCCCATAGGTGTGATCAATGTAGTAGACTGAGTAGATGGGAGCCTGCCAACTATGCCAAACCCACTATTGCTGTAAACTGGTCCTCTGACACCCATGCAACCAAGCCCTTAACTTCCAGCAGATAAAAAGGAGACACATCTCTCTCTCAGTGCAGAGGGCCCAAATCTCCTTCGTCTTATCTGTCCCTTCAAATTTCTGATCTTCTCTGTTAACTGCTTTAATCCAAAGCCATCATGTCTTTCTCCCAAGTCTCCATCAAGAAGCGGCACACTGTTAGCAGTGGTGGTGGTGGTGGTGGTGGTGGAATGGGGGGTTTTAGTGCATGCTCGCTTGGAGGGATGGGAGGAGGATCTCGGTCTGGAGGTGGCTTTGGGTCACGCAGTCTTTATAACCTTGGTGGAAAATATAAAACGTCCATAAGTGCAGTCAGTACTCGTGCAGGAGGACTTGGTAGTGCTGCTGGTGGAGGATATGGTGGTGGTTTTGGAGGTGGACAAGGTGGTGGATTTGGAGGTGGACAAGGCGGTGGCTTTGGAGGTGGACAAGGTGGTGGGTTTGGTGGTGGTTTTGGTGGTGCAGGGGGCATGGGTGGAATGGGAGGTATGGGTGGTATGGGTGGCATGGGAGGTATGGGTGGAATGGGTGGAATGGGAGGCCCAGGATTTGATGGAGGGGATATGGGATTCCCTGTTTGCCCACCTGGTGGAATCCAGCAGGTTACTATCAATAAACAACTTCTGCAACCACTTGATCTGGCTATAGATCCAGCAATCCAGAAAGTAAAAACAGAGGAAAGAGAACAAATTAAAACTCTCAACAACAAGTTTGCTACTTTCATTGACAAGGTAAGGCTGTTATTAATGTAAATATTACAAAAGTCCAAATTTATAGTGTTGCTTGATACCTTTAACTTATAATGTATCTGCCTTTTAGAAGGTATTTAGTTTATAAAGTACAAAAATATAGTACTAAAGTAGTGAAAAGAACCAAGACATGTCTTTATGAGTCTCTTTACTTTTCTATCTGTCTAAATTTTCATTGCTAAACTCTATTATTTGCTTGCAGGTCAGATTTCTGGAACAGCAAAACAAAGTCCTGGAAACAAAATGGAAACTGTTGCAGGAACAGGGCACTAAGGGCAGCACCAAAAGAGCCAACCTAGACCCCCTGTTTGAGAGATACATTTCCGACCTGAAGAAATATTTAGATAATTTAATAAGTGAAAAGAGCCGTCTGCAGCAAGAACTGAAGAATCTGCAAGATCTTGTAGAGGATTATAAGAAAAAGTATGTCTGCACAGTTTTTACTTTCCCAGTTGTACAGTTAGAATACATTTAATCCGTTCACTGAAAACAGTTAACTATGAAGTTAAAGCTCTGCTCATACATGTAACCTGCATGTTCTCGTTGATTTGAAAAGAAACACTTCTTACACAACACTTTTCTCTTAAAACAGATATGAAGATGAAATTAATAAGCGTACAAAAGCAGAAAACGATTTTGTGGTACTTAAGAAGGTGAGTCTAATCATTGGGTTAAAAAAGTCAACATTAAGCTTCTATAATATGCGGTTATATACAGTATCATGTAAGAAGCACTTATAGGTATGGGATGGTCTACAAATCTCCATTTCAATTTAAGCAAAAGAGTCCAATTTAAGCAAAAAGATATTATTTTTAAAAATTATGTCCTTTTCCTCAATAATGCAATAATAATGAGAGCTGCATATAACCTTGTTGGAGGCAAAGTAATTCTATTGGATTTTTTAATATTTACAATTTTTAGAAGTCTCAAGGACACAATACTGGGCTGAAAAAAAACCTCAGTTTATATTCAATGCAGACAAAGAGCATCAAGAACAATAAATGTTATCATCCTCTGATCAGTGTTTGTCTCTCCCTCCTACTGAAAGCCAGTTTACCAAAATTCTCAAGATGAATGAAAGAACTATTGTTCTCTTTCCAGGATGTTGATGCTGCTTACATGGTGAAAACTGAACTTGAGGCCAAGGTGGATACACTGACAAGTGAAATCAACTTCTTAAGAACTCTTTTTGCTGCGGTAAGATCCATTTATATGTATAAACAGGAATAATATTGGTTCATTCCCTTGTTATATTCAGCATAGATACCATATCAGAGTTCTTTTAGATTCGTCCATAGTGTGTATCACTTTTATGCATGTTATCTTCAAGTTAAAGCAATAGTACTGTTTAGCCAACGACAAATATAACTTACTGTTATCGGTAGGAGACACTGCAAGTTCATTGCTACATTGATGCAAAGCTATATCCATATATATATATATATATATATACATACATACAATATATATACAATATATATCTGTATATAGATATATATTACAGTTATATGGTTATATGATTCCAAATGCTTACAAATAAATCTTTACTTTAAATTTGCTGATTGCTACCTAAACTAAAGGGGTCATAAAGAATAATACATTGCACAAACGGCAATTTTTTTTGCACTTTACTGTACAGTTTTTTCTTACTTTCCTGAACAGCTGTAGGCCCATTAACTCCAAAACAGAGCACAGAGGCCTGTAACTTGCTACTCGAATAGAGCACTGCATGCATTAGGCAGACCTCTATCCAAGAGGTGTCGGCAGGGGGATTGTAGGCAGCGCCCTCTCCCACTCCCTACCTTTCCTCAAACTTGCATGCCATCCAGCTACACAATTCATGGAGCCCAGTAAAGATGCTTCCTGACACTGTGCAGATTTCCCTACAGCCCCACAATGATCTAGCACTTGCTCCCGAGAGAATGAAGATGGCTCCTTTTGTGTTTAATGTTCTTTATTGTTGAAAAAAAACACTGACCTGGTATGATTTTGTGTTTTTCAGGAATTGTCACAGGTACACGATCAAGTCACCGACACCTCAGTTGTTCTGACTATGGATAACAACCGTGACTTGAATCTGGATAGTATCATTAGAGAAGTTAAAAGTCAGTATGAACAAATTGCACACAGAAGCAAATTGGAAGCTGAAGCATTGTATGATCAAAAGGTGAGTCTGTCTATACCCCACTGTAAGTTCAGTTAAAAGAGAAGTTAAAATGGATGTAATATCTGCAATAAAGTAAAATTAATTAAAGGAATCTTTAAAGATACATCATTCCAAGCTACAGTTATCAACTAAAATACAGCAAATAATGGTTTAGAGCAACTGTATTGTATCCTGGTGTTTTACAGACCTAGCAGTCATTATGTGTGGTGTACCATTTGATATTAATAGTTTGTGAAGCTGAGCTCCTTCAAAATTTATTTTGCATGCATGTTTGCATGGATAGCAGTATTGTCTAGTATCAGCTGTAGCCACATGTTGAATTTGACAGTCCTCATATAGATTAATTGGAATCACTTTGTCTAGGCCAGAATTGCACAGCTTAGTCCAATAATAAATACAACAACATTCTAAAACTTCCAGTCTATGAAATCAAACATGTTAACCTATGGCTTGTTATAATAAGGCAATATAAAAAGATCTCAGTTTCTGATGCACGTTAGTTATGTTTCTCACTCAAATATTCACTTTAGTACAAGCAGCTGCAGCAAACAGTTGAAGGACATGGTGACAGCATAAAGAATTCCAAGACTGAAATATCAGATCTGAACCGTAAGATCCAGAGGCTGAAGGCTGATATTGAAAATGTCAAGAAGCAGGTAGGTCTGAGCTGTGCCAATAGTGACTCAGGTATAAAACCAGTTGCAGCCCCATACTTAGAACCCATGCTTTTCTTTAAATGATAGATTGCATCTCTGAATCAATCCATTGCTGGGGCTGAGGAACGTGGGAACCTTGCTCTCAAGGATGCAGAAAAGAAACTTAAGGATCTTGAAGATGCTGAAAGGAAACTTAAAGCTGACATGGCTCGTCAGCTTAAAGAATACCAAGAACTTCTGTCTGCCAAACTTGCTCTGGACCTTGAAATTAGCACTTACAGAACCATGCTGGAAGGAGAAGAGGGCAGGTCAGTTAAATGGGGGACATAATTGCTTTTAGCATCAATCTGTATTAAGGGAAGCCATTTGGGTTATACAAATTCTGTAACATTCTTTTAGGAATACTATCATCAAAATGTTTAGTTTATTTTACTTACTTGCCAATTATATGCAATGACATATAATTATGATCATTGCTTCTGCTAATATGGAGAAGCTTGATTAATGCCAACTGTTTTGCTGCTACAAATGTACAAACCAAATCTGTCCTTCAAAATGCTTTTGTTTAATCTTCCATCATATGGCAAAACTTTTCCATAGTGCTAATAATTCCTTTCAGGAAATTAGTAGGGGGGCTTGCTTTAGAGCTGAAGGGAATGGCCTGATGTCAGGGCTGAATCTGAAGGAGGTTTCTAAGGTGTTTGCACGTGCATTCCAGTAGCACAAACAACCCTTAATTATTCCACATAGTCAATCCAGAGAAATACAATAAAACTATATTAGTACATTTATTTTTCCAGATTTAGTACAATGTTTTAGGTTAAACAGAGCAACCCGTGCAACAGTATTTTTTTTCAACAATGAATGTGTCCTAATACTTATTTTCTTACTTCTGCAGAATGTCTGGGCAGATTATAAACAATGTCAGCATATGTAAGTAACTGGAATTTATTTATGTTATAATTATGTTTTGCTAATTGGGCTTTTAAGTAGTAGCTAATTCATTTTATCCTTATATTCTAGCTGTACTCAGCGGAGGCTCAAGTGTATACACTGCTCTTGGTGGTGCAGGAGGCGGAATGGGAGGCGGCAGCGGCATGGGAGGCGGCGGAGGCATGGGAGGAGGCATGGGAGGCGGCATGGGAGGCGGCATGGGAGGCGGAATGGGAATGGGAGGCGGCATGGGATCTGGCCACGGTGGTGGATATGGCCAAGGAGGAGCTGGATGCTTCGTAGGTGGAGGAATGGGATATGAAGGTGGATCCATGCACGGAGGAGGCAGCTCATACGGCCATTCTGGAGGCAAAACCTCAGTGGCAATTGCATCAACAACATCCACAACCAAGAAAACCTATTAATTTACAGCAGTAGCCACACCTTAAAGGCACAGATCACTACACTTTTGCCTAACTAACATTGAGTAGTTTGTAATGATTGTGTCATTTACATCTGTTTCTGTTTCAATTCCCATCATAAATATCAGAGAAAAGTGGTTTCCAATCATGCAAGTCATGATTGCATCTAGTTCTGTAAATTCCTACTTAACTTTTAGCTGAGAGGAAAGGGGAGCCTGGTTGTTTGTACATAGCTTTCTCTTAATGCGTTGCTGCATTTTCCTAAAATGTTCTAGAACTTCTTTCTTTGTATCTTCAATAAACTGCATTTGGATCTCAAATTGTGTAGCAACGTTTATTTTATAGTGATAATATGATGGTCAACACTTGAGTCTTCTAGTTATAGGTGTGGCCTTAAGTTGAGCAATGTAAGAGCCAGAAACTGATATGTAGTTCTCTGTATTAGTAGGGATGTCTCCAAGTTTTCCCCCAATTTATAATAATAATGATGAAATTAGTTTTACAGCTCTTACTGCATCCATTTCTTGCCAGATGATCCCCCAAACTGGTGACAAGGATGTTGGCTTACAGTTAAAAAAATAGAAAGAAATTAACACAAAAGTGTCATGAAAAAGGGAATATCTCCAACTTGATGGAAGTATATGAGGCTACTGGTGAATACCTACATGCCCTCTATTAAAAATAAAACAATTGAAAGGAAAAATATGGGTGTTTGTTTACCTTAGGTGTAGCCACAGACAGTGAAGGATTTGTTACTGCACACCCAGCACAGAGGATGTTAATATAAGAAAAAACCCAATATCCATCAGATATATTAATGCAGCTTCCACAAAAATAATGAAAGGAGGTAAAAAGAGTCCTGATAATAAATTATATGAGTTTACAGTATAAAATGAGAAAGGGAGTATGAGATGCATGGTGAGGGGTTGGCAAGATCAGGACTCAGCAAAGTGGAAGATCTGGACCTGAGGTTTGCAAAGGGATGAGAGAAAGAGATTTTTATTTTGCAGTAGAAAACTGCATGTTTTAATTGGGAGGGTAGGATTACATTTGACAGGGAAGTATTGAGAAGAGGAAAATACTGCCTGGGTTTGAACCAGTAACCTGCAGGTTATTATGTAGTCTCCTCTCCAATAATGCTGTGCTATACAGGCAGGTAGGTAAAGTCCTGGGTAACTATTATTGGTATCCCCTGTATTCCCTGGTAAGCATGTTGAATTAGCTGTTGCTAGTCTGGACACACTGGTAGAAGCACACGGCCAGATTTGGGGAGATTATTTGCCCCAGCGACAAATCTCCTCTTCTTCAGGGTGACAATCTCCCCAAACTGCCTTTCTCTGCCTTCCTGCAGGCTAGAATGAAAAATCGCCAGCAGGATGGCACTCACGGTTCTTTATTTTCCAAAGTCACTTGAAGTTTCCATACTATGCAAATTCGGGTGACTTCGGAAAACAAAGCCCGGCGAGTGCAGGAAGGCAGGGAATGGCAGTTCCAGGAGATTGTTGGCCTGAATAATAGGAGATTAATTACAGGGGTGGCTAATCTCCCTGAATCTGCCCGTGTGCCTGAAGCCTAAAGGTGGCCATACACAAGCTTATCTGCCCATGTATGGGGGCTTCCGACAGGTCTTCCCAATCAATATCTGGCCACGATATCGATCAGGAAGGTTTGGTTTTAGACAGACCCTTCAGAGCCCATTGCCCTCGTCATAATCTGATTGTTTAGATTACCCCCGATATAGCTGTGTCATTAGTGGCATATCAAGGAAAGATCCACTCATTTGGCAATATTGCCAAACGAGTGGATAGACATGTGTCTGGCTAGAAACTGCCCGTGTGCTAAAAACAATAGTTTTGATTGTTGTTCCTTTGTGAATTCCTGGTTCCCACCCCAGCTTGTCCCTGACCTTGGCTTTGCCTCAAGATTCTGCTCCTTTCAGGGCTGCCATTGGAAATCACACTCACCCCACACCACAGTTAAAAGACCACACAGATATCAGCGCTAAAAAATGGTCAGGGCCCCCTTATAAGTTAAATAAACTGTGGAGCCAGGGCCCCCATTAAAGTTTTTTTTTTAAATTGGTGACCAGGGCCCCCGTATAAGTAAAAAAAAAAAACATTGGAGCCAGGGCTCCCCATAAAAGTTTTTTTTTAAATTATTTGTGGTCAGATCCCCCATAAGTAAAAAAAAAATGTTGACACCAGTTCCCCCATAAAAAAAAATTATTTTAAAAAAACAGGGCCACCTCTTACAAGTTAAAAATAAAGATTAGGGCCCCAGAGAATATTGTTTATAAAAACATTGGTGGCAGGGGCCTAAAGAGTATTAAAACAATACATTGATGGCCAGCAGGGGTGTTTCAGGGGCTGCAGCCCCGATGCCGCCCCCCTCCCTCTCCGTGCTTCTAACTTGTAGCATCCGGGCGGGTGGAGGAGGGGCCTATCGCTAGTGCAGCAAACACTATTGCACTTGCTGCACTAGAAGAGCGGAATTCCCATTTTAAAAAACAGAAATTCGGCTCCTAAAGTTACCAGAGGCATCTTTTTACCCGTGGGAAGTGGCCGCTCCGTGCCCTGATGGACAGGGGTTTAATACAATAAAAAAATACACATTGGAGTTCAGTAGAACTGAACTCGTGGCTTCAGGACCTCAAGTTCGGCTCCTTTCGTGACTTCCGGTCTTTTGCAGCATTCAGGACTTCAATTTTGGCTCCTTTCATGACTTTGGCTGTTCGCAATTTCGGCTGTTTGGTCTTCAGTGGTTCAGGAGTACAGCAGATGTGGCTCGGCAGTGAAGGGGGCTCAGCTATTTAGAAAGGTGTCAGGCTACCTTTATGCCCGAACCTGGTACAGTAGTACTCCCTGTGGCCCCCTGATGGTGGTCCTGGCTCCTTTTATTTGGTTCTGACCCAGCCTGTGACCCAGACTATGTCCAGCTCCTTCCTTACTGGCTCCCTCGCCAGTGTATATGTTTGGCACCCTACCCTGCCCCAGTGAGAGTACTGTATTCTCTTGCGGTAATCTAAGGCCAGACCCAAACCAAAGGTGACTGTTATAGCAGAAGAACACACCTAGACAGGGATCCAACCACCCCCTAGGGTTAGGGTTTGCCATACATGATTAATAGATAGGTTGGGTCGATGATTAAATAAAGCATAGAACTGCAAATAGTTATAGGCAGGGCTGGACTGGGAGGAAAAAGCAGCCCTGGCAAAAGTATCGAAGCAGACCATGTATTCCCACGCTTGCAAATCATGATCTATATTTCCAACCCCAAGAACTAGAACTAGTGTTTATTAATAGATATTTTAAGAGTCCATTACCATATAATCTCCAGCAATATTATATACTCAATGTGCTGGAACTTGTCCTTGCAACAAATATCTCACCCTAGTTTCTATCACAACTATTCTATCAGATGGATTAGTGGCCCTATACTTTCGGTATATTCTAAATTTTCCTTTGTGTGCCCCCAGCTAGACCATGTACCCTGGCAGATAAGAGGACTTTAATTACCATGTGTATCACAGGGACAAAGTGTGTCATACTTGAAGAGACTAGTCTGTCTCATGCAATTAATGCTACATATCACAGTTTTCTATATACAGGCTGAGGTTCTAAGCATGGATCCACCTGTTGCCAACATAACTATTATAAGCATAAGGGTTTGGGTATAGAGCAGGCAACTCTAATATTACTAACTGAAGTTGGTCAGAATTCCTGGTTCCTTCCATATGCCAGTACTGACATGAGCACTAACAAATGCCGACATCAGCTTAACTGTGTCTGGCTATTATGGATTTCTAAAGTGATTGGTTCATTTACATATTAAAGACAGACCTAATTTACATTTATTTAGGTGAACCTTTTACATTTTAAAGTAAGCTGCCCATCAGGCATTTGCCCAAACCCACAGATTGCCGGTCCAGGCCTGGTTAGAGGGCATGTACCAAGACATGGGGCAGAATCTTTGATCAATGTAATTTCCTGTGGTATCAGTTTTGGTTTTTGTTATGTAAAAAAGAAAAGCTCACAGTTTCCGAGGGCTTTATATAAATGTACAGATTAAAATGATTAACTTGTATTTATAAAGCACTGATGTATTAGGCTGAGCTATACAAGGCAAGGAGGGCAGTATATCTATCAAAACCACTATTACATACAAATACAGGTAAAATGGGACCCAATCATAAGCACTATAGGAAATTCATAGGCAAGCACAAAGGATAAAATGAGATATTATTAAATATTATGTATATTAGATCTTATTAGATAATAATACAATATATTGAAACAGGAGAAAGGGCCCTTATTATTTAAAGAATTGCCAAACACAGAAACATTTATTACTTGACATTCTTCAAGCAAAAACCTAGAGTCCCACTACCACATATAAAAAATACCTGTCTATAAATTAAGTCACTATAACATCACTGAAGGAATCCAGGTTAAAAAGACAGATAGCGCTTAAAAAGAACAGCTCAGAAAATGTGTAGAATGATGAGGGAACTGTTTAAAGATCATTTTTGTATAGATTGTACCACATGAGGTAGAAATATTTGACCTCCCCTGGCACCAACCTTCCCCAACACCATAAGGTAAATCCTGCACACCCAGCATCCGATTATATTTATATTATTATATATTAATTATTTTTAAATGTGTAAGAATACAGGTTCCAGCAGGAGGCTGGGTAAAGGTGATATCTTTATATGGCTTAGAATAAAAGTCGGAGCCACAACATTTGGACAAAGAAATTATGGCAGTGTGTTTTCTTTCTTTTGATCAAACGCATGGACCTGTGAACCTAGAACTAAGGGGGGTAGGGGATCAGTTATGAAAAACAGATGGAAGATAAGAAGGGATCCACTTCCCCTCTGACTGACACCCTCGTAAATCACAGATTGGCTATGAGGAGATCACATGCTTCCCAAGAACACCAAACATCCTATACCCACCAATTAGCAGGAATGGTTTCTGGGGTGGACTGGAACATGAGGCACCTGTCATGTTTGGTATAATTCTGGTTGTCCACATGTGAAACAGCATACCATTTGATTTTGTGTAGCTAAACACAAATAATGTATGTCAATAAGTTGTGTATCTAACTTACCATAGTTTTCATACAAACACTAAAGAAATCAGAATGGCCCATGCAATTGCACCTCCCCACCAAGCAGTTTATCTGGAGAATATGTCCCAATTAAAATGTAACCTTCACTATTCAGTTTAAAAGTTGAAACTGTTAATCAACCCCATAAAAAAACATAAAAAATAGTTAGGCACGGTATTGGTAGAGTGTATCACACTACACTCAAACCAGACAGAGATTTACAGTATTAAACGTTTTAATTGGGACGTATCCTCCAGATAAAATACTTGGTGGGGAGGTGCAACTACATGGGTCAGTCTGCTTTCTTTACTATTTAAATAGTGTAACAATAATGCTTCCCTGCTTAAACCTTCTTATTAACACAGTGAACTGCTGTATTGCAAAGAAAAAAATTACTCTGATTATATACTTTGAATACTTGAAGTTTGAAGGAAAGGAAAGTTAAACTAAAGAAGTAGGCTAGAAATGTTGCACATTATGATTTGGGTATATGTACCATACCAAGGAAACCACAGACCTTTAGCAGGTAATAGCTGTTTCTCCAAAGATGTCCCAGTGAACCCCCATCTACTTTTCTGCTAATTCAGTTCACATGCTCTGTGCTGCTGTCACTTACTGAGCTTAGGGACGACTCACAATATACAGTACACATAGAATAGAAATGTCACAATATAAGGCTGATTAGTGATTAATACAGATAATCACAACATGTCAGCACATAAACCACTGCAACTAGCATCATAATTTAATATTCCGCCCCATAGCATCAGCTTTTATTAGACTAACCTCATTTTCTGCTTGATAATTTGCAACATCCCTTAAAAGCTTCTCAAGAGCTGCTCAGAGCCCACTGAGCATGTGAGTGTCACAGCTTCACACAACTCCCCCTTGTGTACTGTATCTCCATTCTTTTCTATTTTCCAATATTTTCTCTTTCCTTGAACCATCTTCAAATCTGTTCCTGCCCCAGTAATTTTTCTCTTCTCATACCCAGTGCCGGGCAAAGCAAACCAGGCAAGCCTAAG
>CM044433.1:153874975-153911968 GCA_024363595.1 Xenopus borealis
TCCTGTTTTCACAGGGACAGTCCCACTTTTGACAACTCAACCTGCAGTCCCTCATTGCTACTGAAAAGTCCAGACTTTCTCTGTACTGACAGATATTTTTGCCGTGTGGGCTCGGCTCCCTGTCACTTCACTTCCAGCTCAGATCAGTGAGCCATAACACTGTAGGGAAAGGTCTTTAGTAATTTACAGCTCTGTGCAGGCCCGTCTGTGGATTAGGGCAAATGCCAGATGAGCCGTTTGTTTTTAAATGTAAATGGGCTGCTCACCTAAAAATACAAATTAGATCTGTCTTTAATATGTAAATGAGCCACTCGATTTAGAAATGTAAATGAGCTGTATGTAATAGCCAGCCACAGCTAAAGGTGGCCATACATGGGCCAATAAAAGCTGCCGACAGGTAGAGTCGGTCAGTGGCGTAACTAATCCCTGGTGGGCCCCAGTACAGGATGGGCACCTGGGCCCCCTTGTCGGGCCCCCTTGTCGGGCCCTTACCTCTATCAATCACATGCTGGAGTGTTGATGGCATGTGTGCTGTAAACTCTCCCCCTAGATAACTGCCTGTCATAACCATTATTGTGGCTCAGATGGGCCCCAAGGCCCTGGTGCAGTTGCACCCTCTGCACCCCTGGTAGTTACGCCACTGGAGTCAGTAGCTTATTGGCCCCTGTATGGGGCTTCTCCGATCGATATCTGGCCGAAAGTCATCACCAAACGAGCAGATCTCTGTGTCCATGGCCACCTTTAGTGCACTGGCATATGGGAGGAACCAGGAATTCTGACAAACTTCAGTTAGTAATATTAGAGTTGCTTGCTGTATACCCAATCCCTTATTATTATGATATGTATTTTGGCAACACTGTGATACGTAGCATTAATTGCATGAGACAGACTAATCTATTCAAGTATGACACACTTTGTCCCTGTGATACACATGGTAATTAAATTCCTCTTATCTGCCAGGGAACATGGTCTAGCTGGGGACACACAAAGGAATATTTAGACTATACTGTAAGTATAGGGTCACTAATCCATCTGATAGAATAGTTGTGATAGAAACTAGGGTGTATAATGTTTCTGGGGATTATATGCTAATGGATTCTTAAAATATCTATTAATAAACATTAGTTCTAGTTAACCTTGAGGTTGGAAATATATATCATGCTTTGCCTGCATGTGAATAAATGGGCTGGTTCGATACTTTGGACAGGGCTGCTTTTAACTCCCAGCCCAGCCCTGGCTCTGTGCTGAATGAACTAAGCGTGGGAGTGCTCTGTTCTGCCACAATCAGTGATGGGCGAATCTCCCGCGTTTCGCTTCGCCGAAAAATTCACGAATTTCCAGAGAAATTCGCGAATTGGCAAAAATTTGCGAAACGAGTCGCGCGTCAAAAACGACGCGCGACTCGTTTTTTAGGTGAATTTTTTTGGCGGCGAATTTTTGCTGCCGTTTCGCGAATTTATTCGCCAGCGGCGAATCGCGGGAGTTCACCGCGAATTCGCCCCTGGCGAATAAATTCGCCCATCACTAGCCACAATGTCACAAAAAATCTCTGATGTCCATTGAAGTTTATGTGATCTCCTAGAGGAATGGAATTGTTGTAGGTCTGAAAAAGAAAAGTGTCTGCAGACTATATCCTTCTTTACCAGTCTACACACACATATGCTAGGACTGGCAATGCAGTGTGGGAATGTGCAGAATGGGATGGAATGTAGGTTGACTGAATATGACAGCAGTACCTAGGACTGCTGGAAAAAAAACAATTATTTAAGGTTTTAAGGGATAGTAGCTCCACAGGCAGGACATTTAAAAAAAGGTGTTACTGGGCCTTTTTTCACCTTCATTTTCACATTCATCACAACTTGCCCAATTTTGGAAAATGAACATGGTAATTAGGGAGTGTGGCTACAAAAATTGGCATGGTCAAAAATATGCCATGCTACGTGCAACAAATTTTTGTCCCTCTTTTAATTTCCAAAATGTTGGAGGTATGAAGAAATCCAGACCGGAGAAACCAGAATCAGCAGGGGATATCCATCTGAACATCCATAGGAGCTGGTAGCCACACTGCAGGGCTACAAGTGCTGGACTTGCATGCAGGATCTGAGTCATCTGAAGAGACCTTTGGAGAAAGTATCCTGTTTTAAGGGTCAGTACCCTAAAAGAGTGCTTGAAGATTCAGAGACTGTGTCGTTGGGAGTACAAGGACTTTGAATTTCTTTAGTTAGGCATATATTTTGTGCATGCTTAGTTAGATAGTGAGACACAATTGATGGTTAGGAGTGCTGCCTGTAATAGTTGGCAATTTATTTTAGATAAACAGTTATACAGTTTAACAAATACCGTGTGTGTTTCTGAACAGGTACCCAGTCTCTTTCAATACCACTGTGGAGTGGCTCAGGTTTATCCCATGCCATCAGCTAAGCGCCACAAGTGGAGTGTAACACAATGGAAGGGGTGTTGAAAGGGCTACATAACTCGAATAACTGAAATTTCCTCCAAGTTGCAACAAAGGTTTTTTTTGGGGGGTGGGTAATTGGATTTCTCCACATGCAGTTTCTCTGTCCAATTGAGCTCCTGGATGTCTCACAGACATTCTCCAGGAGGTAAGCTAACCTGATGAGTCCTATTTATACCCGTTTTTTGAGCATGGATCAAACTGAAGTGCATTTTTACCAAATGGCCTTGCTGCACTTCTTACAGAGGTGTTTTATCAAAGCCAGCTGAGACTTTATTAGCTCCTCTCTATCCTATGTGCTGCTCTGTGCCAATATTGATGGTCCTTAGCTGCCAGTCTAAAAGGCTGATAAAAATATAATTCTGGTCCTGTGCAAAGAAGTATAGAAAATATAATGTCAACTGATATTTCATGGATGGAATCACTGGGCAGACACATTTTTCAAGAATAAAAATTATCAAAATGATGAGACACAGCTATTATATCAAAGTGAAATTGCAGTTCAAATGAGATTTTAATGAGGTTTGTGCACAATACCACAGTGCATTAGAATTTGCATAAACATAATGAGCTTTAAGCTAATTTTGTCACCTATGAACCCATATAGTCTCATGCATAGATGTGTATACATATGAAAGCCTATAATAAATAAAATGGCACCATTTCTCTAATTATAAACTTTACCCCAATTATGAGCTCCGGATGAGACCTTAGTTTTCAGGGGTTGAGACCTTGAAATGATGTGGAGGAAGGATTTAGCACAACTGTAAGGGGGTTATTTACTAAAGTCCGAATGCAAAAATTCAGCAAAAATCATGATTCTTTAGTATAAAATTGGACTTTTAAAAAATCACAAATTTTTCGGAATTTATTATGCCATGAGGATGCAAAAAGTCAGAATCTGAAAACCGCCATCTCCAAGCTGTCTGGGTCTTGTAAAAGTCAATGGCAAGGTTCCATTCCAATATAATGGTCTGCTCTGAGTTTCGGGCCAAAATCCGACTCTTTCGGATTTTGGCTCCAAAAGTCAGATTTTGGCGGGAAATTCTGACTTATGGCAGGAAACTCAGACTTTTGGTGGAAAATATGATTTTTTTCAGATTTTTTTGCCCGAACTGATTTTAGGAAGTCTTTTCTATGATAAATAAGGTCCAATCAGCAATTCAGAGTTGTTCTGACTTTTTTTTTTTATTAAAATTTTTATTTTTCAAATAATAAACAAAATAAAACATCAGTGTTTTTTCCAGGAATAGGCAGAATCTGGACAGTCCCCAGTCTGCTTTGTATGTAAGAGTTATCACATTGGCATCTTATTCCTCTATTATGTAATTTTTCAAAAGAAAAATAAAATAAACTAAATATAATCTTATATAAAAATGAGTAGAAGTACCATATAGAAAGGTGATTAGGAACATTACTGTCTATTTTTGGATTAAGATGGATAAGATCTTTGTGTGCTAGGTAGGGCTACCTAGCCAGCATTTTAGTTAAATTTATTGTATGTTTCTGTATGTCATCCAGGTATTCCAGATTTTGCTGAATCTTTTTTGTTTCCCTGTGCAGCAACTAGTGAGTTTCTCCAGGATTAAGACTTTGTCCAATCTAACTTTTGTTAATTGAACATCTAGAGAGGACGTTTCCACGCCTTGGCAATTGTTAGTTTTGCTGCTGAAAAGATTTGGGTGACCAGAATTCTTATGTATTTATTTCCTCCAGATATGCGTTTGTTAAGTAGGGCTTCTGCTGGGTCTTTTTTTAAGGAAAGACCTGTGACGTTGTCAATTAAGGCATAGATTCGTGTCCAGAATCTCTCTGCTTTTGGGCACTCCCACCAAATATGTAGAAATGAGCCCCTATTGCCACAGTTCCTAAAACATTGTGGTGAAGTGGTGGGGTACCATTTGGTTAAAGTTGTTGGTACCAGGTACCATTGGTGTAGTACTTTTTGTGATGTTTCCTGTATAGAGACATTGAACAGTATATTGAGCCTTTAATTATATCTTTCCATGTATCAGTATCATAACAAGATCATAGGTCTCGTTCCCATCTCTGGACAAACGGTAGCTCTTTTATTGTCATTGAGTGAACCATGTGGTCATATAGCTTTGAGATAGATTTCTTTTGAGGGAGGATTTGTAGGCATATTAATTCAAAAATGGTTGGTTGGTTCTGACTTTTTTAATAGAAATAATGAGATAAATTCGGACTTTGATAAATAACCCCCTAAATGTATACAGTGCACAATAATTGGGTGCCAGTGATTATTGAACAATAACTGAACTGATTTTTTATAACATATCCATTGGGTGCCAGTGATTATTGAACAATAACTGAACTGATTTTTTATAACAAATCCACATGGGAGAATAGCACAATGATGCAGTAGGCGACCATGGTGTAATAATCACTATATGCTCTCAATGATGTTAGTCTACCCACAGTTTTTTCTTTTTCCTCTGGGAACACTTCTTATAAGTCCATATTGCCCTGTCTCTGGTTCCCTGACTAGGTGGAGCCAAAGCTGCTCAATAGTGGTAGTCTTAATCTATCTGGCTCTCCTAGAGGGACTGTTACAGGGTCTAGCTATCCCTTGCTAGTCCTGACTAAAGATGACTTCACAGGAGGCTCAAACCCACTTAGGAGAGGGTCAGTCAAAAGCCTCTGACATAATCCTCTGCAGACCACTCTCCTGAGCCCACATGACTTAATATGACCTGGGATAGCTAGGGGTCATACTGTGACCCTGAAAATGGGGCATTACTCCTTCCCTTAAGCTGGCCACAGATGCAAAGATCCAGTCGTACGAATCAATATATGATCGGACTTTCCCATCTCCCGACCTGCCACTAACCACTCAGATCAAAGTCTTTCCATTACGACCAAATAAAGCAGTTAATGAACAGATCAACCGATGTTCTGCCCCTGACAGCAAGTGACAGTCTCCCACTGAAAATCGATCGCCGATACACGCAGAGATATTATCGGCAGCCGACAGAAATTTTCTAACCTGTCCAATCGACCTAACGACCAATCTCCGCCGGACGAAAAACGTCGGGACTCTCCGAAAATCATGATGAGATCTTTGTGTCTATGGCCAGCTTTAGACTAAGGATCCCCTTTGGATACAATTTTAATGACAAGTAAATAGGGATACAGTTAACAGTCCCCTACACTTATAAATAATAGTATCATTCTCATGACCTGTATGCTCTCTTAGGTTTTATAATCTCTTCAGATTTAATATGCTGGTGATTATATAAATGGAATAGAGGGTTTAGAGGAGTATAAAAATAAACTTCTCATGTCATTTATCTAATTATAAAATTCATTGGTAACGTAGGACTGATTTGCATTGTTCGGGGCGAGGAACCAGTTGTATTCTAAAGAAAAAAAGAGCAACTCTATAATGAGTCACTTAAGTGCTGCCTCTGTCATGTTGCAATACAAATGTTAATGCAGCTCTGATTTTACTTCCCTATTTCTAAGTATGGTTTTAATTCTATTTTTTTTCCTGTAAAGGATTAATAAAATGTATTGTAGAATTCAAAAGTAGGTGTGGAGACAACTTAGCTCAGATGAATCCGCTGCAAAAAGTTCCTTTTTATTCATAAACACATGTTTCGAGCTTACGCTCTTTATCAAGTGATAAAGAGCGTAAGCTCGAAACATGTCGTGTTTATGAATAAAAAGGCACCTTTTCCAGCAGATTTGTCTGAGCTAAGATGTATCCACACCTACTTTTGAATTCTATATTACTGGCTTTTGGATGGAAGCAATGTGTCAGGATACCAAGGATTTAATCAAGGGCAACAGCTGTACCAGAATACTTGCTCAATAAAATGTATTGCACAGGGAGACTGACAAATCTGAGTATTAGTGGGGCAGCCATAATTAATGGGTTCATGCTTGCTCAGTTTTACTTTGTGGCCAGTTTCTTTGTGTTGGAATCCCAAACCCAAAACAGACGCCAAGGTTCCGGTCATGGTCCACATTTCTGCCTATACAGCCTTTTACGCTGGGAGGAGCCGTAACGGCGTAACTACTCCCTGGTGGGCCCCGGTACAGGATGGGCACCTGAGCCCCCTTGTTGAGCCCTTACTAGTGATGGGAGAATCTACCCAGTTTCGCTTCGCCGAAAAACTCTGAAAATTTTCGAATTGAAGCGTCACCTTCGTCGCGTCGTTTTCGACGCACGTTGCGTCGCGTCAAAAACGACGTGCGACTCGTTTTTTTAAAAGATCGGGTTTTTATGTACTAAAAGTTGGTAACTGAAAAACCATTTGCAATGCAAAAAGTTAAGCCTCTGCACAAACAAATTTTGCTTTGCGCAAATTTAATATAGCTTTTGCAAACCTGGAAACTGTTTAGCGACCACTTCCAACAGTAGAAAAAAGTCTACGAATTTCATAGTTTGCGCCAATGCACAGTCAATTTAATAAAACTTCTTACTGAAAAAGTTGTTATGTTTGCTCCAAAAGATCACAACACCTTCAAGCACTTCTTAAGAGTGCACAATAAAAATTTGCAATGCAACAATAGTTTAAGGAAGTATATTACATTACGAGATGTGCATTTTTATTCTTATTGGTGCAAAGTGTTTTTCTCTTTTCGACTTAAATTACATTCCCACCCTTAGGGGCAGATTTACTAATGGCCAAATTTTTGAAGTGAAAAAACTTCGAAATTCGACCATCAAAGTTTTTTTAAAGGGCTTTTTCGATCAAAAATGGACCAATTTTGATCCAATAGATACAGTTTCGATCGCTAAAAATATCGTTTGAATCGTTCAATCGAATCGTTTGAATCAAACAATTCTTATGACTTAGAAAATTTTGTAGGATAAGTTCTTGGAGGTCTCCCATAGACTAAAATGGCAATTTGGCAGCTTTAAGGTGGCGAAGTCGAAGGATTTTAAAGGGCCAGTACTTCATAAATTTGACTTGTCGAATATTCAAATTTTTTCTATTCTAATTGAATTTTGGCCTATTCCATAGTCGAAGTAGCCCAAAACTACTTTGAAATTCAAATTTTTTAAATTCGAATTTTATTCCAAAATTCACTTCGATTTTTTTATCAAAATGTGCGATTAGAACTCATCACAGAAAACCTCACCCACTTTCTATTCATTTCATGTTCCAATGGATCTGATGAGATCTAGCAAGATTGAAACAGGCTGTAAGTTTGGATATATGGCTCTGAACCATCAAACTGTATCTGTGCTATAAACCAGCGGTTCTGGATGCATAGTTAGCCAAAGGGACATAAAGGATTGATTTGCATGTCTCCATCCATGATGTCTTATAGGAGAATTAAAACTCAAATTTTTGGTATCTAGGTAGTGCTGTGTGTATGGCATGAGACAAGTAAATACCTTCTGATTTCAGAGGCTTCACTTTGCATGTAATTGCTTGTGAAGGGCTTTTTGGCTCCTTTCAGTCCTTCTCACTCTAACCAAGTTCAGTTTTCCTATTCATTCCTATTGGAATTTTAGAAGTGCAATAATCAATAGGTGAAAAGGGTAAACGTTCAATACAATTCTAATAATCCCATAGGAATGAACAGAAAGTGATTTTTTTGAGGTGAGCTGTAATCTCACATTTTGACAAATCTGTCCCAAGTAGGATATCATATCACTAAAGTAATTATGATTGGCCAAGTTTTTGTGGCCTTTCTTTGATAAGCATTGCCCTATCGTATTACAAATATAGGATCTGTTTTATGAATTGCTTAGGACGTTGGACCTTGCAGCTTTTGGATAAGGGTTATTTCCATGTTGTGGACAATTGCGCTTCTAATCGCAATCAATAAATCAATAATGCAATCAATGAAATCACCCAAAAAGATTGCTTTTCTCAGTATTGTCTATGGTATATATGGTATTTAACTGTGAGCAGGTTATATTGTGTGATGTAAAGGTATTTCATCTGACATTATTATAGATAAGGTGAATGATACAGGCATTGTATCAGCCTATTTTTAATAACAGATTTTTTGCTAAATCTGTACATACCAGTCAAATAGGATGTGTCTTTGGTGGAAACCCAGTTGGTATCTTGATTAAAAAAACAACACATTGGCATATGAGAGTAGCCTTGACATGGGCAGCTTTGTCAATGACCTTTCCCCAGCTTTACCATGCAGGTATAACTGCACTTACCCTTGGCCCTTCCCCTCAAGACAATAAAAGAGAATGCAGATTTTGTAAAAGAGAACCCTTCAACATTAAATAACACATATGTTATTTAATGTTGAAGGCTTCTCTTTTACAAAATCTTTGTATATATATATATATATATACATATATATATATATATATATATACATAACAGTTCATGAGTCAGCACTCTCAAAACTGGGTTCAAATGTGCCTGGGTGCAATGTCCAAATCTTAGAATATATATATATATATATATATATATATATATAGTCATTCCAGCAGCTGGAGCACTCTCAATCAATTAGGTAACTGCCTGTGTGCAGGTCATACTCACACCACCTGAGGAAGGCTCAAGTACAGGAGCCGAAACGTTGTAATAAAACAATTTTTCATCTTTTTTCACTTCAAAAGTCCTGTGTGTGCGGTCTTGTTGTTTGTTGTATATATATATATATATATATATATATATATATATACATAACAGTTCATGAGTCAGCACTCTCAAAACTGGGTTCAAATGTGCCTGGGTGCAATGTCCAAATCTTAGAATATATATATATATATATATATATATATATATAGTCATTCCAGCAGCTGGAGCACTCTCAATCAATTAGGTAACTGCCTGTGTGCAGGTCATACTCACACCACCTGAGGAAGGCTCAAGTACAGGAGCCGAAACGTTGTAATAAAACAATTTTTCATCTTTTTTCACTTCAAAAGTCCTGTGTGTGCGGTCTTGTTGTTTGTTGTATATATATATATATATATATATATGTCATATTTTTAAGGGGATTTTTTTGGTGGTGGTGTTTAGACACTTAGGTTAACCTCGGGTGGAAATAAATGATATGCTAATGCCGATTGTCAAATGAATAGATAGCTGTAGGTCCTGATGTTGAAATAGTTTGCACTTCATACACAGCATCGGTCACAATTTAGTTAGTATTACATAATAATAGGAGGTAGTGGTCACCGCTTGGGTTAATATTATTTGAGGTTTAACATTCAATGTAGTCACTGTATTGTCACACATTAGGTGCATATCCTTATGTGGAGATTTATGCCCCAATGAGCGATGGTCCTCTAGATAAATCTCCGGCCTATTATTTAAAGATTAACGTCAGAGTTTAGTGACATTTATTTAAAGGAATTGTTCAGTATAGAAAATAAAAACTTTGAAAATAGATAGGCAGTGCAAAATAAAAAATGTTTCTAATATAGTTAGTTAGCAAAAAATGTAATGTATAAAGGCTGATGTGACTGGATGTCTAATATAATAGCCAGACTCCAACTTCCTGCTTTTCAGCTCTCTTGTTTTCCATTGACTGGTTACCCTGGTGACCAGGCAGTAACCAATCAGTGACTTGAGGGAGGGCCACACGGGCCATAACTGTTGCTTTTGAATCTGAGCTGAATGCTGAGGATCAATTGCAAACTTACTGAAGAATTATTTCCCATGTGGTCCCCCTTCAAGTCGCTGACTGACTCAAAGTTAAAGAGCTGAAAAGCAGGAAGTTGGATTCTGGCTATTCTATTAGACATTCAGTCACTCCAGCCTTTATAGTTTGCATTTTTCCCCGACTAACTATATTGGAAACATGTTTTATTTTGCACAGCCTATCTATTTATGCAGTTTTATTTTTACACTGAACTGTTCCTTTAAGAGGAGAAAACCACTTAATATGTTAATATACAATACATGTATCGGGACCCCACAGCTTTTACCTCAATTTAATATGAGTTTACATGCTATCGGGAATGAGGGAACTTCACTACAGACCTTTCATCTTTATATTTTGATACTTTGTAGCATAGATAGTACAGTCAATGACTGCTGGTAACAAAACAGGAAGTGGCAACTGAGATAAGCTTTTGTTACTTAGGGGCAGATTTACTAAATTCACATGAAGAATTCGAAGTTCGAGTGAATTTCAAAAATATTTGAATTCGAATTTTCTAATATTTTTGAAGACCACTTAGACCAGTGAATTTTGTAAATTCGATCAAATCGAAATAATTCGAGTAAATTTTAATTTGAATATTCAACTATTCGACTGTCGAAGTACTTCCCCTTTAAATTTTTATTCAACTGCCTAGTTCGCAGATCAAAGCTACCGAATTGGGTTTCATTATTTTTGATCGAATAGGAAATATTCGATCGATCGATAAAATCATTCAATCGTTCGATTCAAATGTTTTATCGATTGAATATTTCCTATTCGATCGTTCGACCAATCGAATTGCGGTAAAATCCTTTGAATTCAATATTCGAATTTGAAGGATTTTACTTCCCCTTTAAATTCAATGGTTGAATTCAAGGGTTTTTTTTAACCCTTGAATTCGACCAATAGTAAATCTGCCCCTTAGTATTGTTTTTAACTTTTTTAGTTATAGGGTAAGGTCACACCTGCCAATTCTGGGAGATTTGTTGGCAGGCACAAGACAGGGGGAAGTGTTTTTGCCCCAAAGAAGAAATCACCGGGCAACTAATCTCCCAGAATCACCAGGTGTGCTCTTACTCATACAGGGGTGTTGTAAAGTGATAGTGACTGTTACTATTAAGAACAATTCATGTTTTTTGTAAATGTTAATTTCAATTTTTAGTTGTGAAGTTTAACGAATTGACGCATTTTGATGATGTTGATGTTACATCAGCTGATGTGTGAACTGTGTGGGATACACATATATATATATATATATATATATATATATATAATTTTCACAGTCCAGGCTGGAATTTCCATACTCATGACAAACACAATAGAAATTCCTTATGCCATTAAACTCTCCAATGCTAATATGGACTGGTGGCAAAAAGTGACTAGGTACTTTCTCTCCAATGCATGCTAATTGTGGCAGTGTATGAATTACTATCCAATAGTTATTTCTCTAACTATTTCTTTTTGAATGTTTTTCTATTCATAGTTTTTCTATTCAGATGTTTTAATAACTTTCATGGTATTCATGGTGTAAAAAACCCCTTCAAGTAAAAGAAGTCGAGGTCCCATAGAAGGGATCCTATGGGACATTTAGTTTAGCCATTCAGATTTTTAGAGGTTTTTGGATTATTTTACAGTATTATTTTATATAAAAATGACATTTTAGAGATATTTGTTTTTTTTTGTTCAGCGATTTTTTTATTCCAACCTTTTGTATTCAGATATTTTAATAACTTTCATGCCATTTGTGGTTTTAGAGAAACAGAGTTGAATTGTGGTTTCTAAAAACTTTAATACCAAAATTCGTCATTAAATAAATGGACCTCCAAGAGTTGGTCTAATTTTGTCTTGTCTACAGAAAAACTTACATTTATCAGCCCAGCTGGATGGGTCTTTCAGCGCTCCCACTTTTAGGATTATGTGATAAATGTTGCACCATTTGAATCAAATATAGTGACCTACAGTAACCAGTGCTCATTTTCATGTCTTCTGTGTGAAAGCAAAGTTGTTCACTAGACCTGGTACAACCTTTTAGCCTTTGAACAAATGATCTATCCTGCCAAGTTCTCCTTGTGACGAAGAGAGTGCCAGAAATGTCAGATGGAATAAATGGTTACTGCTGAAACTTTTTCACTTTCCCTTTTTGGCTGCCCATAGTGCAGCCCACCACGCCCCCATCTAGCTCCGACTATAATCATTACTACCACAATCTTCCCCTTGGCCCCGTAATCCCCAGGGCAGGAATGAGCTGTCTCCACCTCCAGGTACAAATATTGTCAGCCCCCTTTCTTTATCCCACCTTGTTATACCCTCTGCTGCTCCTCCTACCATCCCAGCTCAAACTACAATCCCCATAATCCAACTCTCCATAGGCCCTTTTCGTCCCCCAGTCATGTCCCCTCCACTTAACCCCTTTAGCTTTGTTTTGGGGCCCCTCTATGCTACAAATGCTTTTTCAATAGAAATGTTGCCAATTTCTTAAAAACATGTCTGTGATTTTTGACATTACCTCTGGTCAACTCTGTATCTACTTCTAAACCTAGAGCCCCATTTATCAAAGTTAGAATTTTAACAGAGGTTTTTGAAACCACAATTAAATACTCTTTCTGTAAAATCACAAATGCCATGATGAATGTTATTAAAAGATTGAAATATATGTATGAAACGGAAAACGAAAAAAAATAGGAAAAAAATATGAAAACTTCTAAAACCTCTAAAAATGTGTGCTTTTCAGATAATAAACTGCGGGCGGGAAATTCAAAGACCTCTAAAAGTCTGAACTGATTTGCGGCCAAACCACATATCGTAAAAACAATTTGCTTATCACTTTTTATCAAGATACACTATTTATAGCCATTCTTTTTCAGACTTTAGTACTGTTTGGATATTTTACACCCCATTTCTGCATTTCATCTTAAAAGGGATCATTGGGAACTTAAATTGTAAGCTCCATAGGAACAGGGACTAACAATATCTGTGAACTGATGTTTAGTAAGTTGTTGCTATTTAATATGTGTGTACATACAATTTTGCTGATTTAAGTCTTGTGTATAACTGCATATATGAAGATAAGAAAGGTATTCACATTATAACCTACAAAATACCATATAGTTATATTTTCATTTATTGTATTTTAAAATGATTTGCCTTCTTTTCTCCATTTTTAAAATCTGTCTGACTGCCACTGTCATTGTCAGGGCCATATTTATATGTAGGCACCCGAAGGTATGTGCAAACCAATTTATTCTGAAGCTCCATTTTTAATGCATTAATCTTTCTGTTCAAGGCATCTCTGAACCCTAAGAAGGACCCCTGCAATTAGAAAATGGGGAGTTGCAGGAAAAAAGTCAATTCAGAAACCGCAAAGAAAAAATATAAAGACCAGGTTCAAAGTATCATAAAATACAGCATATAATTTCATTCTATAGAGGAAATTCCCTATATGATGTTTATAATAATGCAGTGCTACATTTGCCATATGATCCTTAAACTAAAACTGTCACTCCCAGTGAATGTTATCTATAGAATTCTGCAGAAGCAGCGATAATAATGCAGAGCTACATTTAGCAAATGATCCATAAACTGGAAATATCACTTCCACAGAATTATCTACAGGAATTATGCATAGGCAATAAGCTCTGGGCTTAGTTAGATATTATTATTATCAGGTGTGGTCCTCTGATCAAACTGATTAGACCTCCTCATTAGGACAAAACCCAAAGTTCATGATGTTGGTTCCTAGCAACCGGATGTTAGTTTCAATTGCTGGACAAAAACTGTAATATTTAAAAAAACAGAAGAGCAGCTCCAAATTATTTACAGAATTTATAATACTACAGGTATGGGACCTATTATCCAAAATGCTTTGGACCTGGGGTTTGCCAGATAACAGATCTTTCCATAATTTGGAACTTCATACCTTCTAGAAAACCATGTAAACATTAAATAAACCCAATAGGCTGGGTTTGCTTCCAATAAGGATTCATTATATCTTAGTTTGGATCAAGTGCAAGCTACTATGTTATTATTACAGAGTAAAAGAAAGGAATTTTTTAAAAATTGGATTATTTCATTATAATGGTGCTATAGGAGACCCCAATTCCGTAATTCGCAGCTTTCTGGATAACGGGTTTCCGGATAAGGTATCCAATACTGTACGAGTTAATTTAATGGTGATCTTGAAGTGGAAATCCAATTTGGAACCTAAAGTCTATTCTACCATGGATCTTTGGATAATTTAAAGTCTTATAAGAGTACTCTGGGTCCTTGGGTTTTCCCATGAACATATTTCATAAGTCAGTATAACTAATCCTTTGCATATATAAAAATAGCTTTTTCTCCAAAAGCTGAAATTCTTTTTTGCACAAGCTATTGTGAACTCTCCCAAAAACAACTTGCAGGCATTTCATCAACCACAGGTACATTTAAATATATGCAAATGATCACTGCTAAAAAATATTTTTCCATACGTGTGATCAATGTAGTAGACTGAGTAGATGGGAGCCTGCCAACTATGCCAAACCCACTATTGCTGTAAACTGGTCCTCTGACACCCATGCAACCAAGCCCTTAACTTCCAGCAGATAAAAGGGAGACACATCTATCTCTCTCTCTCAGTGCAAAGGGGTCAAATCATTGTCGTATCTGTCTGTTTCTGATTTTCTCTTTCAATTGCTTCAATTCAAAGCCATCATGTATTTTGCTCAAGGCTCCTGCAAGAAGCGGCCAACTGTCAGCAGTGGCAGGGACGGAGGAGGATATCGTGCTAAAGGGCTAAGCAGTCTCTCTAAACTTTGTGGAAATATGAAATTCCCAGTTTGCCCACCTAGTGGAATCCAGCAGGTTACTATCAATTCTCAACTTCTGCAACCACTTGATCTGGCTATAGATCCAACAATCCAGAAAGTAAAAGCAGAGGAAAGAGAACAAATTAAAACTCTCAACAACAAGTTTGCTTCTCTTCTAGACAAGGTAAGGCTGTTAACTTGATTTAAAAATGACAAATATCCAGATTTACAGTGTTGCTAGATACTTTTAACCTTGTGTTGCCTTATAGAGGGCATTTATGGTTTGTTTATCTAGATATGTTGTTACTAAACTCTTTTATTTTTTTTCACAGGTCAGATTTATGGAACAGCAAAACACGGTCCTGGAAACAAAATGGAAACTGTTGCAGGAACAGGGCACTAAGGGCAGCACCAAAAGTGCCAGCCAAGACTTCCAGATTGAGAAATACATTGCCGACCTGAAGAGATATTTAGATAATTTAATAAATGGAAAGAGCCGTTTCCAGAATGAACTGAAGAATATGCAAGATAGTGTAGAGCAATACAAGAAAAAGTATGTCTGCACAGGTTTCACATTTAGGGGCAGATTTACTAAGGGTCAAATTTCGAATGAAAAAAAAATTCCAAATTCGACCAGGGAATAGTGGGGAATTAAAAAAATTCAAATTCGAATTTTTAAAGCGCAATTCGATCGAACAAACGAATGAATAGGGAAAATTCGATCAATCGAATGTTCGAATCGATTTCGAATCGAATATTCGAACGATCTGGAAGTCAATCTTAGGGAATGATCCCCATTTCGGTAGGTTTAATCTGGGAAGTAGGTGATCGAATTTAAAGGGGAAGTATTCAACCATCGAATATTCGAATAAAATTTAATTCGAATCCCTCGTGAATATATGTGAATTTAGTAAATCTGCCCCTTACTGTTGTAGAATTTTGAATACATTTTAAACTATTCACTCTATGATTAAGTAAAGCTCTGCTAATACATGTAACCTGCATGTTTGTGTTGCTTTTGTTGTTTCTTAAAATAGATATGAAGATGAAATTGACAAGCGCACCAAAGCAGAAAACGATTCAGTGGCATTTAAGAAGGTGAGTCTCATTGTTATGTAAATCAAGTCATTGCTAAGTAGAAACAACTACGTTTTCAGAATATGTTTGTCTGTATTATGTAAGAAGCACTAACAGGTATGGCATCTATTAAATGGAAACCCTTTATCTAGTAAGTTATAAGAATGGCATTTTTCATACAGTCCTATTTAAGCAAAGAAAATTGTACTTTTTTAAATTAAAAATGTAATTTCCTTTTCTCTGTAATAATAAAACAGTACCCTTGTCTTGATGGTAATAAAGCAACATAAATCAACATTGGTAGCAAACAATCATATTGGCTTTTTTATTGTGTATTTTATAAGAAGCCTCAAGGCATGGCAATCCAAATTATGATAAGATCCTTTATCCTGAGAACTCAGGGTTGCAAGCATTCCAGGTAATAGAGCCTAGATTTGAGCTACTGATTATAGTCAGAAGGAGAGCAACAAGAACAATAAATGTTAATCCTCTGATCAGTGTGTGCTGCATGTTGTCTCTTCTTCCTAAAGCAACAACACCATTCTTATGTAGTGATGAGCAAATTTAGTTCCCGCGATTCGCCAAAGGTTGGCGTCCGTTTTTTTTTTGGGCGCTGGCGTCCAAAAAGAGGCACGCGGTGTTTCACTAATTTTTCGCCATTTCGTGAATTTCACTAGAAAAATTTGGCAAAGCAAAACGCTGCCGATTCACCCATCACTATTCTTGAGATAAATTAAAGAAACATTGTTTTTCTTTTTTCCAGGATGTTGATGCTGTCTGCACACTTAATACAGAACTTGAGGCCGAGGTGGATGCTCTGACAAGCGAAATTGACTTCTTAACAAATCTTTATGCTGTGGTAAGAACTCTTAACTGCAGATGTATATTTATTTATCGGGAACTAAATGGTTGCATTCACCAGTTGTTACAGAATGAGATGTCGTGGTATCATTATATCTATGGACATGTTTCTAGCCACATGACGTGGTCTTTCTTCAGAGCAAAATATTGTCACATACCAATTTATGAAAGTATCTGTATGATCTATGATCATATACCTTGTTGAAAATTCATCAGAACAAATCAGTGTCGTTCTAGAAAATAGGTTGCATTCAAATTCATTACTACAGGAACGAAAAGATATCTTAAAGGAGAACTAAACCGTTATGAAAAAAAAACCCTACTCCCCTACCCTACATTGACCCCCTTCCCTCCTCCCCTGCAGCCTAGCTTTTATCCCTTGTAAATGCCCCTAACTCACTATTTACCCATAGGTGCAGATTCAGGGCATCGGAGTTTGCTGGAGCCATCTTCTTCTTTTTGGTAATCATCGAGAAGAGAGCAACGTATCGGCACATGCGCATTTGGAGCAATCTTCTGCTTCATGAAAACTGCCCATGTGCCGGAAGTCACAGAAGATTCAGAAGCCCCGAAAGAAGACTCGAAGATTACCAAAGCGAAGAAGATGGCGCACGTGAACTCCGATGCCCTGAATCTGCACTGAGGGGGGAGTAAAGAATTAGGGGTATTCGTCAGGGGTAACAGCTAGGCTGGGGGGAACAGGGAGGGGGGTCTATGTAGGGTAGGGGGGTAGGGCTCATTTAAATAATGGGTTTAGTTCTCCTTTAGGGACATGCAAAAAGGGGCAACTGCTTTATGCCACTATTGGTCGAATTTCGAATAAAAAAAAAAATGAAATTCAACCATGGGAATAGTGGGGAAGTAAAATCCTTCAAATTCAAATATTGAATTCAAAGGATTTTACCGCAATTCGATCGATCGAATAAAAAAAAAATTTGATCGATTCGAACGATTTTAGCGATCGATCAAATTTTTTTTATTCGATCAAAATTAATGATTTCCAATTCGGCTGCTTGGTTCTGGAGAACTAGGTGGTCGAATAAAATTTTAAAGGGGAAGTTATTCGACCATCGAATATTCGAATGAAATTTTATTTGAATATTCAATTTATTCGAATTTGAATATTCAATGGCCGAATTTGCCTAATTTGCATATTCGAAGATTCGAATTTTTTACTCGATTGAACTTCGAATTTGGGGAAAAAAAACTGAAAAATCTAATAATTCGGGTTTTCTTTCGATTTTATCTAGTTTTTACCCGAACCAATTCAATCGAACTTTTTAAATAATAAGTAAGGTAAAATCAGGTATGGGAGTTTGGTTGTGGTTTTTTTTTATTTAAAATGGGATAAATTTTAGTACATTTTTTTTTTTTGTGAAAAACTGTACAATGTAGAGAGATTCCAATCTCATCATGTGTATTCGCTTTAGTCCTGCCCAACTGCTAGAAGCTCTGCACAGCTTTATAACAGGGTTTCTATTGTTCATATCTACAACACTGTGGCATGAAGGAATCTGAAGTGCATTAAATATATTGTATATATCCCAATTAGCTCTAAGAGTGATTCTGAATGTTTACATGTAAAACTTTATTTTAAATTTGTTGATTGCTACAGAGACTATAGCTTTTTTATTTTGAGTTTGAAAAAGATTTTATTTCTAGACTAATTTGGTGTGATTTTGTGTTTTTCAGGAATTGTCACAGGTACAAGATCAAATTGCTAACAACGCAGTTGTTCTGGCTATGGATAATAACCGTGACTTTAACCAGTATATTATCATTAGAGATGCTAAATTTCGGTATGAGAAAATTGTACAAAGAAGCAAATTGGAAGCTGAAGCATTGTACGATAATAAGGTATGTCTATGCCCTGCTGTAACTTCATGTTGCAGTTATTTACAGTAATTCAGCTGCCTGTACCTCTATGTAAAAGAGAAGTAAATATGTCTCATAAACAAAGAAAATTAAGTTGTCAAAGGTGATCATTCGCCATTCCAAAACATACCACCTTTAAACAGAATGTCACCAAAAGCGCATTGCATTTTAGTGTTTTTTTTTTATTTTCTAAAAGGCACATTTTTAAAGAATTTGTTTAGTTATCATTCCTCTTCATGTTTCCAAGTAAATGCTCATGTTGCCAAGTCTGACCTGTTGTAGTTTGATCCATTAGTTGCAAGAATTTCTCAGCCCCTAGTGAGCATGATCCCCAACTTGGATTTTTAATGTCTGTTACAGAGCAACTGTTACTGTTACAATGTGATGAATTAGTTGCTGGCATTTTTCGGGTGCTGCCAAGAGGGTAACTGCAGTTTAGAGTGTCACTGGGGTGAAAGAAAATACATAGAAAAACTGAAAAAAATATCAGAAAGCAACTTAAAAATTTGTAACAGTTTTGTGAAACTGTGTGACTGTTTCAAAGTATTAAGCAAATGTTGAATCTTTTCTCTATTCGCATTGTTATCTAGTTATCTGTAGTATCAATTGTAGCCACATCTAACTGTTGGATTTGATGGTCCACTAATATATTCATTAGAATATTCTGGTTCAACTTGTTCAGGCGGGGATTGCACTTAGTTTATAAGTTTTCAGCAGTGTTGCTAGATCTAGTGAACAGTAACGTAACAACCCCCCAGGATGTGCTACTGGCCCCCCACATCCTCAAGAAGAAAACTTTCTTATCAATGGCCCCTATGAGCAAAGAAAGTTGCTTCATTGCTGCTGTACTCCAGTGGTTACTCCACTAGTGGTGCATGGTATGGCAGCTAAGGACTGAAATGATACTGCTGATGTCACAGAAAGGATAACTTTATCAGGATACACTACCGAGTTTCATGTGGAGTACCATTCCCTCAGATATTTAATATCTAGTGATAGGCATCAATCAACATTAGCTCTTCAGCATTGAAAACCAAAGTCTTTCCTGAATGTTGTTTATCTGGCTTCAGCTATTATAACATTTATTTTGGTCATAATGCGTTTAGCACATTTGGCATTTTCGGTGCCAGTCTATTTGTGGATGATTAGACTATCATTTAGTTAATATGTGCAATTATTGGTTGAAATCCATTAAACGGAATTTGAAACAGCCATGATTGAGCCTTTGCTCTTCCTGAATGTATGCAGACAGCAATGGTAACAGCCTGTCATCGCACACACACACATAACAAATTTTGACACAGATGCAATAAAGAATAAAGCCGAAATCTGCTGTTTGTGTGTGCTGACACACTAACCCCATGGTCATCAGCATGTACACAGTTAGGAAAAATATAAACGACAAAAAAGTTGATCTAATTATAAATATTAATGTTGTTATGTAACATCTAACCTGTAAAATCAGGTGGCCTCTGTCTTGCTATGATAATGCAATTTAAAAAAATCATGTCAGTTTTTGACACATTTTTTAGCAACTTTTCTTATTACATTTTGTCCTAAATTAAAGCGATGTGGGTATAGAAATGAAGAACCTATGGAGTTATTGTATGACCATATGTGAGACTACTTACTCCAATGGTAGGCTGGGTTATATTAGCAAGAAAATCATAAGTAATTGTACGAATACCATAAAACCGATAAAACTTCTGGCTTGTGAAATCACATACTCTCTGGATTCCTAATGCCTGTTTGTGAAAGACGCATCAGTGATGTTTCTCACTCATATATTCTCTTTAGTTCAAGGAACTGCTTAAAACAGTTGAAGGATATGGTAAGATCTTAAAGAATTCCAAGACTAAAATAACAGAGCTGAACCGTATGATTCGGAGGCTGAAGGCTGAAATTGAAAATGTCAAGAAGCAGGTAGGTCTCTGAGCTGCGTCAACAGTAACTTCGTTTGAAACCATTAAGTGTTCCATACTCAGAACCTATGCTTTTCCTTGAATGATAGATTGCAGGTCTGAATCAATCCAATCTTGCAACTGAAGAACGTGGGAAACTTGCTCTCGTGGACGCAGAAAAGAAACTTAAGGATCTTGAAGATGCTGAAAAGAAACTTAAAGAGTACATGTCTCGTCAGCTTAAAGAATACCAAGAACTTCTGTCTGAAAAGCTTACACTGGACTTTGAAGTTGGCACTTACAGAACCATGCTGGACGGAGAAGAGGGCAGGTGAGTTAAATGGGGAACATAATTGTTCAATCTATGTGAGGGGGCCTTTTAAAAGTCACCCATGGGCTTTACAAACTCTGTAACATTCTTATAGGGTCACTATCATCAAGTATTTGCAATGAACTGCATTAGTATGCATTAGTATTAACTAACTGTAACTGTTACAGAGTAGCAGACTGAGCCTGTTCTTAATTGAATGTCTTTTTATCTGAAAACAAATTAGCAAAAGTTGCAATGCTAGGCAACTTGTGGAGCTGCAACTGTCCTCTTCAGTTAAAGGTCACCTATCACAGTGACATTGTTTACACCCCCATAGTTGCTGGCTAATAAAGCCCACACTCCATTTGTATGAAACAAATCTATTTGTGCCTAAAAATGCACCTGAAGTAAGCTATGCAATATTAGCACATACTTCCAGTGGGGGAAACAATTTATAAGGGTTAATGCTAGATACAGTTTATTGTACTGTTACTGGCCTATTATGAAACCAGTATCTAATATTCAATTAGCACAAAGTATTTCCAGGCCTAGTAATCCAATCAGATGTTTGATTTCAAGCAGCTGACAAGGAAATGCTATATGATTGATGTCTGCTTATGTGTTTTTAGAACTGGGAAAAGTTTTTTCTCATTTTATTACATTTGCCTCTATAAGGACCACTAAAGCAAAACAAAAGTGTTTCTCATTTTGTCCAAAGGTGTAGAGCTTCAATGCTCTCAAATGACAGCAGCCCTATGCATTATTTGTTTCACGGTAATTACTTACTGATTTCCATTGGAGTACCCACATTTCCAGAGAAAGAAAGCAATCTTTGCAAGAATATTTTCTATTATAATTTTTCTATTATTAATATATTATCCCCCATATGCAATAAAAGGCACTAAGTTTGCCCAGGAGCAGTAACCTATAGCAACCAATAGGATCTTTGCTTTTAAACAGGTGACCAGTAAATTCTACCTTCTGATTGGTTGCTAAGGGTTACTGCTCCTGGGCAAACTTAGTGCTTTTTACTACATAACCCCTTAGTGTCTTAATACTTATTGTTGTGTTTTGGTAGCCAAGAATTAGTAGAGTATAACAGTGCTTTATTAGCAGGTTCAGCCATTACACAACAGCAGTAACTTGAACTCTATTGCTTTTAAACAGTATAGAAGGTAAAGTGTGTGCACAGTATAACTCATGCACAGTAACCTCTACAGGTCATTTGTAGAAACACCACACTTATTTTCTTGTTTTCACAGGATGTCTGGAGAGATTGACAACGATTACAGCCTATGTAAGTAATTGTAATTCATTATTCCATAATAATGATGTATTTATAAGCAGTTGCTAATTAAATTCCTCCTTACCTCTTAGCTGTACCCAGTGGAGATTTGGCTGTATACAGTGCTCTTGGTGGTGCAGCAGGTGAAATAGGAGGTGACATGGGAGGTGAAATGGAAATCGGAGATGGCATGGAAGATGGAATGGGAATTGGATGCAGCATGGGAGATGGAATGGGATCTGGACATGGTAGTGGATATGGCCATGGAGGAGCTGGATTATTTGAAGCTGGAGGAATGGGATATGAGCGTGACGCCTTGCACAGAAGAGGTTCATTCAAACGTTTTGGACGCAAAATTCCAGTGGCTTTTGGAGGTGGAATAGTTGGAATGGGAAATTTAGGTGGCATTGGATATGGTCACGGTGCATATGACCATTAATTAAGCTTTGGAGCTGGAGGACTAGGATAGGAAATTGGCTCCATAGATGGAATAATTGGCTCATAGAGCTAATCTGGAGGCAAATTACACCAACAACATCCAAAACCAAGAAAAACTCATCACTACACCTTTACCTAATTAATGGACTAGTATGTAACAATTGTTGTGTCATTCTACACCTGTCCCTGTTTATTTTCCATCATAAATATCAGAGAAGAATTGTGTTTGCACCATAATACTTCCCTAAAACATTGTCATATCATGTCTTTGTATATTCTGTCATAAATTACACTGAAACGAGGATAGGGAAGCCATCAAGTTTAGATAGAAGGAACTCACTTTTTGTGAAACAGATAAACAACACAAGATCAACTTATCATGCAGAAATCTCAGGCAATTTTATAGAAGTAACTGTGAATCTCTATCCTAGCAGCAAGTTAAAATGATATTTACTAGTGAGATGGATCACGGTAGGAACTAGTTCTGTAAATTCTTGCTTAACTTTTATCTCAGAGGAGAGGGCATACTGGGTGTTTGTACGTAGTATCCTCTTAATTCATTGCTGCATTTTTATTAAACAATCTAGAACGTTTTTCCTTTTCTTTGTATCTTCAGTAAAGTAGATTTAGATCTCAAAATGTGTGAACTATAATTATTTCAAATGTACTGTATGATTTTATCTAAAACACTCTGTATATCGTAATTATGTCCTCAGGATCCCTTTGTCCCCTTGCAGGACTAATCTAAATCCATTTTATACAGATATGAGGGTATACACTTGATTCTTATCCCGGTAGGTGTGACAAACACACATTAAGGGCCAGTTAAAAACATGGTGAATTTCTTTATTTCAGAAATAAAAAAAACAAGTCTGCTCTTATTTGCTGTACCCCCATATATTTAAAATAAGTCTAGTCTAGTCACAACAAATGTGAAGGATCTACATGTGGATATGCATGCTCACCCTCCTGACAAATATTGTGTAGATTTTGGCAACTTGTTTGCCATGGCTAAAGTATTCTGATTATGAGTTGTTTGCTTTTGGATATCCACATTTTTAAACATACACCTCATGCTAAGCAGAGGCCCCAGTCTTTGAGCCGCTGTAACAACAGAATTTTACCATTTATTGTGACAAATGTAAAGGAGTTTATAAGTATCGTATAATTTCAGTAGCATAGCCTGTAAAGCTACATTTGTGATTTAGACATCTTTGCAACACCATGTAGTCTGGAATTAACTATAAGGGTAAGGCCAGATGCCTTCCAGCGTCTTTAATGAATAATCCCCTGCGCCTATTCACACGCGGCGCTGGCTTTTCCAAAGTCGCTCGAAGTTGCCTGCTTATGCAATTTCGAGCGATTTCGCTAAAGTGCAGCGCAGTGTGTGAATAGGCGCAGGCGATTATTCATTTAAGTCGCTGGAAGGCAGGGGGAAGCGGTTTGGGGAGATTTGTTGCCCCAAAGAACAGGCGATTAGTCGCCAGATCTCCTTGAATCTTCCCATCTGGCCTTACCCTTATAGTTAATTCCAGTTAATTCGGGGAGATTAGTCACCAGGTGATTAGTCGCCAGGCAACGAATCTCCCTGAATCTTCCCGTCTGGCTTGAGCCTAAAATGTTCACTAAGGAGTGGCTAGTAAGTATGACTAGAGATTAAATGCTTCATTGTTAAGAAGGAATACTCCTTTCTGTGTTTATCTGGATATATTATGTCCTTCAGGAACTATATTGTTCCATAGAAATATTATTATAAGGCAGAAGAAAACATGGGGATCATGCAGAGCCACTAAAAAGGAGAACTAAACCCTAAAAATGAATAGATTTAAAAATGCCATATTTTATATACGGAACTTATTGCACCAGCCTAAAGTTTCAGCTTGTCAATAGCAGCAATGATCCAGGACTTGGAAAGGAAAGTGTCTGTTCAGTGGGCTCTGAGCAGCTGTTGAGAAGCTAAGCTTAGGGGTTGTCACTAATTATCCAGCAGAAAATGAGGTTTGTCTGTAATATAAGCTGATGGTACAGGGCTGATAATTACATTATGATGCTAATTGCACTGGTGTCTGTGCTGACATGCAGTAATTATTCATATTACCTACTTATCAGCCTTATATTGTGAGCTCAGTAAGTGACAGCAGCACAGAGCATGTGAATCAGTGAATCAGCAGAAAAGATGGGGAGCTACTGGGGCATCTACTGGGGAGACACAGATCTTTACTGCTAAAGGGCGGTGGTTGTCTTGGGCTGGTACAGAAGCACAAAACATAATGTACAATATTCTAGCATATTTCTTTTGTTTAACTTTCCTTGTCCTTTAAAGCATAGGTTTAGTCCCTAACTCCCTCAAATGTTGTTGACAGTACTAAGCTCACCCATAGTGAAAAAGTTACATAGTTAAATCGGGTCAAAAAAGACAAAGTCCTTCAAGTTCAGCCCCTCCAAATGAAACCCATCATCCATACACACACCCCTCCATATCCTCACATAAATTATATATACCCATATCAATACTAGTGATGAACGAATCTGTCCCATTTCAGCAAAAAAATTGCGAAAACTTTGAAAGAATTAGTGAAACTGCAAATTTTTGTGAAACACATTGAAGTGTAACGGTGTTTATGTGCAACAAATTTTTAAGTGTGCAACAAAGGGGCATTTTTTATGGCTACGATTTTTTTGTCCTAATGCAATGGGTGTTTTTTGTTATGGTGACTTTTTCTCCACATGCATTAAAGTCAATGGGCATTTTTTCAAGGCAAAATGTTTCTGCCGAAACTTTACCGCAGTTTTGCAAAAAAATTTGCGAATCCATGCCTGGTTAATTAATTTGCTTATCACTAATCAATACTAACTATAGAGTTTAGTATCACAATAGCCTTTGATATTGCATCAACAGAATCAGCCATCACAACGTAATCTGGCAGTGCATTCCACAACCTCACCGTCCTCACTGTGAAGAACCACCTACACTGCTTCAAATGAAAGTCCTTTTCTTCTAGTCTGAAGGGGTGGCCTCTCGTGATCCTCTTTATGGGTAAAAAGGTCCCCTGATATTTGTCTAAAATGTCCTCTAATGTAAAGTGTAATCATGTCCCCTTTTTCCCCTTAACCTTCCCAGTCTACCTTCATAATTTAAGGGGCAGATTTACTAAATTCACATAAATTCACATGAGGGATTTGAATATTCGATCGAATTTTCAAAAAGATTCGAATAAACAAATTAGGCAAATTCGACCAAATTCGACCAAATTCGACCATCGAATATTCAAACTCGAATGATTTGAATATTCAAATTTAATTTTATTTGAATATTCAAAAATTCGATGGTCGAACACTTCCATTTTAAATTTAAATTAGATCATCTACTTCTCCAGATTAAACCTACCGAAATGGGGATCATTCCCTAAAATCGAATAAGAAAAATTTGATCGATCGCTTAAAAATCGTTCGAATATTCAATTCGAATTCGATTCGAATATTCGATCGATCGACTTTTCCCTATTTGATCGTTCGTTCGATTTTTTAAATTCCCCACTATTCCTCCACTATTCCCTGGTTGAACTTCGAATTTTTTTTTCATTCGAAATTTGACCAATAGTAAATCTGCCCCTAAGTCTTCCATACTTCTTACCAGTTCAGTTGCACATCTCTGCACTCTCTTCAGCTCATTTATATCCCTCTTTAAGACTGGAGTCCAAAACTGCACTGCATACTCCAGGTGTGGCATTACCTATAAAGAGGTATAATTATGTTTTCATCCCTTGAGTTTATGCCCTTTTTTATGCTAGACAGAACAATTTGCTTTAGTGGCCACAGAATGACACTGCGCTGTCCAGAATTAGACAACTTGTTATCAACAAAAACCCCTATATCATTCTCAGTTAAGGAAACTCCCAATACACTGCTATTTAGTGTATAACTTGCATTTATATTATTTTTGGCAAAGTGCATAACCTTGCATTTATCAACTTTGAACCTCATTTTCCAGATTGCTGCCCAGTTTTACAACTTAGTTAAATCACTCTACAGAGTGGCAGCATCCTGCAAGGAACCTATAGTTCTGCACAATTTAGTATCACCAGCAAACATAGAAACAGTACTTTCAATGCCCAACTCCAGGTCATTAATAAACAAGTTGAAAAGCAAGGGACCCAGTACAGAGCTCTGTGGTACCCCACTAACAACACTGGTCCAATTAGTAAATGTTCCAGTAACCACCACTCTTTGTAGTCTTTCTTTTAGCCAGTATTCTATCCAGGTACAAATACTATGTTCCAGGCCAAAATTCCTTAATTTAACCAGTAACCTTCTGTGTGGCACTGTATCGAATGCTTTAGGAATGTCTAAGTAAATCACATCCACTGCCATCCCAGAATTGAGGTCGCTGCTCACCTTTTGATAAAAATAAATCAAGTTAGTCTGGCAAGATCTATTCCGGATAACAGATCCCATACATATGCAATGTATAATGCAATATCTGCTGTGAACCAGTGGTAGATGAGATAATCTTTGAGTGCATGTGCCAAAGAGCATTGACACTAAACAAATATTTATTCTAATGGCACTGGGCAATTTACTGTAACACAGACAAAATGATTTAAAAGTGGTTTTGCAAGTTTCCAGCAGTTGAAAAAACTAATGATGATTTTCTCTCCATTTTCAGCTGTTGCTTTTTATGGTGGAATATAACACTGGGGTTCAAGTCTGTCTAAATTCAATACACAGCTTTATAAATAGGTCTTTGTTCAAATTATAGGTGCATGTTACTTGTCAACTGGGTCACAGAACTGTAGTAAAAGAAACAGCACCATCCATTGTATGATATTTCAAAATCCTTTATTAGTAAAAAGGCTTTGATCTATGACACACTACAACATTTCAGGCCCTTTTGCAAATGGATTCTGCAGCCATGTCTGGTGTTTCACATGGTGGAAACCTTAAAAAATTAAATTTTTAGAATTCATTTAATATGACTGAATATAGGATTAGCAATTTACACTGCCCAAATTGTGCCTTCATGTACTATGTTTACATGATTACAAGGAAATGCTTTATAATAAGACAAAGAATTTCTGAAATGACAGGAAAGACTCATCCATCCTCCCTGAATGATACTTTGGCTTTGAGCTGGGAGGGGTACAGGAGTTGTTGTTTGCTGTTCTAATTACTGCCTCTGTCTATGTACTTTAATTCGTTATAATGGGTAATGATAACCATTTTTATCTTGTTTGCTACAGAGCTAATAGTTTAGAAAACGGAAGTGCAGTCAATGCTGTATATTCCAAGGATATCATGGTCACACAGTAACAACAAATAAATGTAAAGTCACTCACCTTAAATTTGGCATTAGTATTTAAGATTTTGGCGCAGATTTATCAATAGTTGAATTTCGAGGTGATGGGAGTTTTTTTAAACTCCCATTGTGTTGAAATTCGAAGTAAAAAAGCCAATCGAAATTTATTAAAAACATCACAGTTTTGAATTGTGGGTGAATAGACTGTATTCAAACCAATTGAATTAAATTTTTAGTGCATTCAATGGAATTCGAATCAAAGAATTGCTATTAGAATAGTCAGATTTTCTTCAATACAATACATTTAGGGGCCAATGTACTAAATTCACATGTATAGATCGAAGTTCGATCGAATTCGATCGAATTTCAATCGTAGGATTTATTTGACATATTCGATCATTGAATAGCGAATGGTCGAATGATCGAATACATTCGAATAGATTCGAATTATCAAATATTTGATCATTCGATCAGTGAAGGATTTAAATTTTAAAATTTCTTCGATTGCCTACTTCGCCAGATTGGACCTACCGAATTGCAATAGAAGCCTATGGGAGCACTACCATAGGCTTCTGAGGCTAAGTCCTGATTCGAATCGTACGAATCATTCGAATGATCGAATAGTTAATTCGATCATTATTCGGTCATTGAATGATCGAATATCGAATAAAAGGGTAGCCTAGACCTATTCGATTAGCATTCGAAAATCGAATGTTAATCGAATAGCGAGTGAATTCGAAACTATTTTTGGGGAACAATAGTAAATTTGCCCCTTAAATTAGCTCAAAATTAAAAATTTTAAATTCGATTTTTCAGTTCGACCCTTGATAAATCTGCCCATTAATAATTTTTGGGAAATATGGTGCAACTCTCATCACGACACCTTACCTGCCACTCCCTGCTTTCCTCTCTTTAAATAATAGGCTTGTAGGGCTTACATTCAGACCCATACATGCACCAGTGTAGCACATTGCGTAGGAGATAGGAGGAATAGTTGGCCTAGAAGTTATGTGATCAGCCTTTGATGTGAGATCCCATGCTAGAAACCCTAGCTCAGTTTCCAATGGCAGCTCCTTGTGACCCTAGTCAAATCACTTAATCTCTTGATGTCCCAGCTTTCTTAGCATGCCTACAATGGTTACCTTGCTTGCTATAAAGAGCTTTGTGTTCCACACGAGAAAACCATTGTATAAATTACTCCTTTCCTGAAGAGATGGACATTCTTACACTTTAGGGGCAGATTTACTATTGGTCGAATTCGAGGGTGAATTTATCCTTGAATTCAACCAATCAAACTGTGGTTGAATTTGAAACCTTCCAATTCTAATACCGAATTTGAAGGTTTCTACCGCAATCCGATCAAATAAAAAAAATATGATCGATTAAATCGTTCGAATTGAATGAATCAAATTATTTTAACCATTCAATCTATTTTTTTTTATTCGATATAAAAAAGTTTAAAAAACCCTATGGGAGCAAGTAATTTGACTAATATTCGAATAATAATAGAATTTTATTCAAATTATTGGAATCATTCAATTCGATCGAATTTTCAAAGTTTGATGGTCAAAGTGGCCTTCAAAAATATTCAAACATTTGAATTCAAATCTTTTTAAAAATTTACCCTTGTTAAATTAAGAGACATGATGTGGAGGAGATGGAGGATGAAGTCACACACTCAAAGGAGGGCATCAGTGAGGTGAAACAAATCATCCTATAGCCAAACTTCCATGAGAGGAATCAAGCAACATGGCTAATTAAAGCTGCATTCATCAACCAAGAACATACATTGAACACACCCAAGGAAAAAACAAATACATTTTTTTTTCATGTTTACTAGCAAGTGTATAATAGCAGCTAAAGCTGCTAGATTATCACTTCATAAAACATGAAATTAAACCTGTGAAGAAACATTGTATTGTGGATGGTTGGTGGCTCTTACAACAAGATTATATTATATATATAAATCATAAATATAAAGAAAATAGCATTGATCCCTGAAATTTTGAGAATTGTTATCAATTTTGGAGATTGTGCTTTAAAACAAAAATTGACAAAAAAATTGTCATTAAACGGGGTCAACTACATTTCTTCAGAAAAGCTTTCTAAGCTTTTCCTTTTAGAAAACCACAGCTACCAGTTTTCTTGTGATTGCTGTTATTTATTTATAGCAAAAAGGTATTTGCAAACATAAGCCGGGACTTCTTATACAGATTAACTTCATTGCCCCAGGAATCAGCGATTTTTATCTGCTCCAGGTTAATTTTGTTTAATTGTAGGGGACTGACAATAGTTCTGAGAGGGCTGGTTTCATTGTTATTTGAACCATTTGAGCAACTCTGTTGTCCAAGAATCATGGCACAGATGCTTATCTGCTGTTGATTTTTACTATATGCACCACCAATGCAGACAGAAACTATCCATATTGATATCACATTTGTATGCTATAATGTATGAAAAAAATGACAGTGCGCCTTAATCTCTGCTGAAACAAACAAGACTGAATGCAGAATATCTAAGCACACATTCAAAACTAAGCTTAGAGTGTCATTAACCCACTGCCTACACAGAATCAAGAAAAATGTACATGAAAGAAATAAACTCTACATTCAGAAATAAACTGCAAATGAATGATATTATTTCATTAACTTAACATGTATTATAAATGAATGTACAGTGACCATTTCTGTAGGGCACAAGAGTAAAACCATGTATTGTACATACTTTATGTATGTATAAAATCACTTTGCCCTGTTTTGATATACTTTATATGATATGGTAGATGAAATGGCTTGAAATTAGAGTATGTAAACACAAAGAGACGCTAATAAGTTTAATTTACACCTGTATTTAGCAAGTGTAGAAGGATTGCCTTGTGTCATAATTGCCAAACCCAAGCTATTAGAGTTACAAATGCATCTTCATTGTGTTAGGAAACCAAGCCCTCATCTAAAACATATAAAAGGAGAACTTTAGATTTGTAATTGTGGTTAATTGTCCTCTTGGGCTTCCTGCATTATCAGCACTGTACCTGGCCATAGAGCTAAAGAAGGAACAATGAGCCAAATCAGACAGTCTTTGGGCAGCAAACCTGGATCATGCAATGTTCGAGGCTATACAGCTTGTTCCATTGGCGGGGGATTTGTAGGGCCAAGATATAATTTCAGCTCTTTATCATCTGCTGGAGGTAGCCCCATCCACCACAGCAGTGGAAAGCTAAAATCCACTGGAAGTCTATATTGTTTAGGGGGTCACAAAAGGACCTCTATCAGCAGTGGGAGAGTACTTGGGTCCACGTTGGGTACCAGCAAGGGATTTGGAACTGACACCTTTCCTGTATGTCCACCAGGAGGTATCCAAAAGGTCACAGTCAACCAAATTCTCCTACAGCCAGTAAATGTAGATATTGACCCAAATATCCAAAAGGTGCGAAGTGCAGAAAGGGATCAGATCAAGTGCCTCAACAACAAATTTGCAGGTTTTATTGACAAGGTAAGTTTATATATTGGAAACAACAGTAAGATTGGAGCCTTAAAACATCAGTCTAGTTTAAGTTTAAGGGAGTATATTGTACAATCTTTTATCTGATTTTTCTCTCTCTCATAATTCCTTGGTTTTAGGTTCGATTTCTTGAACAACAAAATCAAATTCTGGAAACTAAATGGGAATTTTTGCAAGAAAAAAGTCAGAAACTTTGCTCTAGGAGAGACACAATTAAACCATTGTTTGATAGCTACATTACCAACCTTCAGAGACAACTGGATGGATTAAAGAATGAAAAATGCCACCTAGATGGGGATCTAAAGAATATGCAAGATGTGGTAGAAGAGTTCAAGTGCAAGTTAGTGCAAATCCAAACCATTTAGTTTACACACTGATGGGACATATCAGATATTGGATTTTGATTTTTTTTTTGTGCTAATATATGTTGCAATAGGCTGCTTTAAAAATAACCTATTGTTGGTAACCCTGTTAATGGGCATGCATTTTTCCAGAAATATTTGTCTAAATCTGTAGTTTCAGCTTTCTTCTTTATATGGCAATGATCTATGTAACCATTTTCTAACAGATATGAAGAAGAGATTAATAAGAGAACGTGTGCCGAAAATGAGTTTGTGGCGCTCAAAAAGGTAAATTTGAACAATTTTAATGAGAATATTCATGAAAATGCAATTATCTATCTGAATGCATATGATAATGCATCTTGTATTGTTGATGACTCATTCCAGGGTCTCCATACCCTTATAGAACCTGAAGTACACATGCTGTTATTTCCTACCTGTTGCATATGTAGAGGAAAAGTGCATTTTAAATGTTTATCAAGATTTCAAATGCATAAATCATATAAAATCATTTACAATTAAAGCATAAGCATTAGAGACAATAGTACCATTCTATACAGTTCCTATTCCCATTGGCTAATACTAGTGCATGCAATTTGCTTATCAGTATTTATGATTTTGCTTTTTAAACATATTTATATGTTGACCACAATGTATACACATTATAATGTTTTAGTCCACATGTTTGTACATGGAAACTCATATTGTGGCACCAGCACAGAGGAAATTCTGGAGCATACATATTTTTCTAAATTACCATCACAACACTACATTAATAGCCAATCCAATTAATAGTGCAATATGATTATGGTTAATGCAGACTCTATTGTTATCTGTGTTTTGTTTCTGCTGCGTGCAAGACAGACAGTTTTTTTCTTAAGTTTACTTCCAAAAATGTTTATATATTCAACATAGGTGGAGGTAATAATAATGTTAAGCACCAACACTCAATAAAGTAACTTTGACTAGATTGTGCATGTCTAGTAGATGTTCTAATTATATTCTTCTTCTTTCTTTTTTAAAGGATGTGGATATATCATACATTAAAAAAGCAGAGATGGAGGCCAAAGAGGAAACCTTGGGAAATGAGATCAGCTTCTTGAGAAGCCTCTTTGATGCGGTACTAAACCTCCCTAAATAGAGCCACTTCCTAGTCATATTTATTTATTGTCCAGTTAAAACCTCTTTAAACAAAATGACATCCTCCTTCCTTTAATAACAGTGTTGAATGGTTACATAGTATTTTTAGTTTGGTGGATTTTGCGCTCATGATTTGCTTATAACAGTATGTGGTCCATGTTCTGGTTCTTTCAGTTCAGTAAAATTATATTTTATCAGTAGTTGTAGTGTCCAACAAACATCTCATCTCAATCAAATCTCAAGAAAATACCTTAGCTCTATCTAGGGCATTTGGTTGGACAATCCTGAACTACTATGAAGATGAGATAAAGCGAAGATTAAAAAGAGCATGTCTAGCTCTTGCCCTTATTTTATATATTCCCATGCAATAAAATAAATCAGCAGATTATTGAATAGTGAATTCCAAATAGAAATTGATTGACAGAGAATTTCTATGTTGCCTTCCCATCATGCTTGTGTTAAAATTAAATGATTATTGATAATATTAGAGCAATAGGACCATCATTCTTATATTGCCATGGACACAATTTTGAAATACAATGTGGGGTTTTTCTTGTAGGAACTAGCTGAACTACAAGAATGTCTGTCTGATATTAATGTTGTTCTGAGCATGGACAACAACCGGGACTTGGACTTGAATGGCCTCATTTCAGAATGTAAGGCACAGTATGAAGAAATTGCAGTCAGAAGCAAATCTGAAGCTGAAGCTGCATATGCCAAAAAGGTTAGGCCTACCTTCTTTCCACAACCCATTGTATTAATCTGATATAATAAATTTTTTAGCCTTCCATATTATTACTATTGTACCTAAATCATGGTGGGGACAAATGAAACACAGAGGTCTGTCTGTCATCGATATGTGAGTTTCCTATAGATCCCTAATCTTTGACCAGCAATAGCATTGACCAGCCAGCCACTTCTACATCTTTTGTTGCTCTTGAGCAGGCTGAGAGGCCATACAAATCACTTGGAGAACCTCATCTAACAAACGGTCCTTCAGTTAAACATCCTGTTTTATATCAAAGGCTTAAAGCGGTTGTTCACCTTTAAATTATCTTTTAGTATAAAGTAGAGAGTGATATTAGGAGACAATTTGCAATTATGAGACAATTTGCAATTGTTTTTCATGTGTAGGTCTTGTGGTTACTTAGCTTTTAATTCATCAGATATCCAGTTTGCAATTTCAGCAATCTGGTTATTAGGGCCAAAATTACCCTAGCAACTATGCATTAATTTGAATACGAAACTGGAATACTGAATTAATAGGAATGGGCCCGAATAGAAATATGTGTAATAAAAAGTAGCAATAACAATATGTTTATATCCTGGCATAGCATTTGTTTTTTAAATGGAGTAATTGACCTCCAATTTGGAAGCTGGAAATAGTCAGATTAAAAAAGGAAATCATTTTAAAACTATAACAAATAAATAACGAGGATCATTTGAAAGGTTGATTATAAATGGCTATTCTTTAACACACTAAAAATTAAATTAAAGATAAACCACCTCTTCCATACCATGGATAAAGGTGACAGCTGTAAACAAGACAAATAAGGACACAATGAAAAAAGAGCTAAGCTAATAAAATACACCAAAAATAAGAAATTAGTTCCTTGCTTGCATTGTTTTGGTATTTTTATGACTGCTTCAACTGTGACAAAATGAAGTATGTTTGGTACCAACTCTGATTTTTCCTTCTCTTATACCAGTTCCAAAAGCTGAAGGATGCAGCAGGACAACATGGAGACAATCTACGAAGCTCTAAGACTGAAATTCAAGACCTGAATACCATGATAAAGAGAATGCAGGCAGAGATTGAATGTGTGAAGAAACAGGTATGTATATAACATTTATGAATTTATAAATGTCAAAAGATATGTTCTTAGAGTGTGAAGGTGCAGTCTAAGGGTCTTGCACAGGTAGAACAGAAGGCTAGAGAGTTGAGGAACTGGATGTTAGGGCACACATCATGCATATGGGTCATAATGAAGAATAATTAAAGGTATAACATCATATACATATTTTTTGCATATGAAGGGATTTAAGTGTTTGAAAGAAGTCAAGAAAGTGTGTGGTACAAGAGGCAGGATTATTTACTTGTAGAAAGCAGTACCATCATTGCAATATATGATTATGTCAATTTCTACACAACACACATATGGGAATATGCGATTATGTTATATTAAGTCAAGCAAGGAATGGTTTTATTCAATGACAGCGACACATTATTACATTATTTTTCCTCAAGATTGCTGGTCTGCAAGCCGCCATTTGTGATGCTGAATCCAGAGGCGAGGCTACTTTGAAAGATGCCAGATGTAAGATGTCAGAGTTGGAGGCTGTATTACAGAAAGCCAAAGAGGACTTGGCACTTCAGTTGAAGGAATATCAGGAGCTTCTCAGAGTCAAATTAGCACTGGATGTTGAAATTGCAACCTACAGAACTCTTCTGGAGGGAGAGGAGAGTAGGTTAGTACATGTGTAGAAAGTGGAGAAAGTGTATATATTGTGTTTTTATATTTGGCTGTTCCAACTGATTTACAGAATAAATAACAAAATATACATGGCAAATCTTTTCGATCAAGTATGTCTTTAGTGCAGTGTCTACACAAATATGTCTCTAGATGTGTCATATTCTTGTTACACAAAATGCAAACATGTTGAATATAGTGACCTTCTCCTGCCATTAGAAGTGGTGCGAGGTCATAGAAAAGAAGCTTCTAGCAATCCATCTCTTTTTACAGATTTGTTTTCCAAATAAATAATATGCAATACATATAAAAATTTTGGCAGCTTTAAAACCAATTTCTTAACTTCTTAGTTTACTTAGTTAACTTCTTCATTTCTTAGGGGTTTGTACCCCTTTTACAGTACAAAGTAACTACATCTGGCTTGATTGGCTTACAGGGAACATGTATTGTCGATGGCTAATAGGGGTACATTTCTATAGTAACTACACAAGGCTGATCCATCAGTTCAAACGAAAAACAGTAGACTAGCTCCCTAAGCAGCCTGTAATCTTTTTATTTTTACTTTTAGAATGCATGGAGAAATTACAAATGATGTCAAAATATGTAAGTATCACTATAGTCTATCAGTCAAGATAATTTTCAGCAAAATCCTCAGTTCATTACATGTTTACTTCTTCTTTTTTGCAGCTGTGTACACTACTGGAAAGCTTGGAAGCTCAAATGCTGAATGTATATCTTCATGCAACTTGAAAAACAGCGGAAGTATCCTTGCAGGAGTAGAAGCTTCCAAGTGTTCCCCCAAGTATGCTCCCAAGTACACCCCTGTGTGTGCCCCCAAGTGTGCACTGCCAGTAAAACCCTGTGGGACCACCTGTAGCAAACCAGGCTATTAGATATGTAAGATATACTTTAAAAGACCCCAGTCAACCATCTTCAGAAACTGCTGACTCTCTGCTTTTCTCAGTTTAACATCTGTTTTCCTAACCAAATACATGGGCCATTTGCAAATAACCAGTACTCTATTTAAGCTTATCTAAGGAATATCCCAAAAGTATGATGAATTTGTAACAGTAACTCTGGAATAATGTTCTGTAAATTGTAGTTACATGTCTTACTCTTTAAGTAACAAATGTCTTTACACTTAATCCTAGTTTTCCAGTCTTGAACATCCATACTAAATATTTATTGCATTTTAATATATATGACACTTCACAGCCCTATAGAATGTATAAGTTATTAGTTGGTGTTCTTGTTCCTTTATATGGACACTGAAAAACTCTTTGACAGCTGTCATGATGTAGTGGATCAGACACTGAACAACTTATACTCCTATTATGTTTACTGTTATCTGGGTATATGCCATATGGCCCATGTTAGTGAATGCCATAAACTTCTTAATAATTTAACATAGATTATCTTGGAAAATGACAACCCATCATCAAATGCTGCTCGAATTTGCTTTGACTTTTATGCTGTGATATAAATGGCCACTCTTCACCTAGTTTCTCTATGAAAATAGTTGTATTATCTTTGCTGCAACTGATGGGGTTCCTAATTGTGGCAGAAGCACTTGACACTACAATGAAGGTGGTTGAATCTGTATCTTTAATAAACTGCATCTGAAAATCATTCTGTTGTGTCTGCATTTCATTAAAA
>CM044433.1:153935996-153959827 GCA_024363595.1 Xenopus borealis
TGCGCAAGTTCGCGAATGTGTTCGCGAACTTTTTTGCCGCGGTTCGCGCCATCCCTAGTCCCTTATTGTGCATCCCTTTTTATAGCAATATAGGGGGGGTTCTGGGCAAAATTTAGATAGTAGTTTGTCCCCTTGTAAAATCGGCCAAAATGTTTTCACTATTTTTTACACCTGATTACTTTTATGGTGATATGGGCTTACAAAAGGCATCCTAGTGTTTTTTGATACAACCTTTGGGCTAGTGAGTAGGGACTCCCTTGGGGAATTTGTTCTTCTAAAAAATGGCTTTGTTTACAGCAAATAAACCCTTTTTCCAGGTAGGCCAGGTGGCAATACCCATGGAGTTGTAAATAAAAGGATCACATGCACAATTGGACTTTACGGATAACGTATATGGACATTTTCTTTTCCCCATGGACTTGAATTTAGAAATTTCAAATGTTCATATGTATCACCTTGCTTTCTTTGTCATTATGTATAACTGAATTGTCTTTATCTAATGCACCCTTTCAACACCAATATGTCACACACATGCTCATTGGGCTAGGCTCAAGACTCCCTACAGCAGTTGCCCAACCAACACAATTAACACTAAGGGGTGTGGTTTAACCCTTATAATGTATGGAGGGATGTGTTGTCTGTATCACTTGAAAAAGGGCTCAGCCCGAAACATGTTGTGGAAATAAACACTTTTGCAGTCAACCTGCGAGTGCCTGACTCTACTTTGATATTCACTGATCATTTATAAAATCAGTATGTTGCAAGACAAGCACTTAAAAAGTTTCCAAAGAAAAGAAACCCTTGTATTTGATGGTAACTAAGCTACCGAAACACCCGTAGCAATATGTTCAGTAACAGTGGGCATGTTCAGTAACAGTGGGCCGATGGCCTATCTTCAATAGTGTTCAGTGAAATAGGGCCATAAAGAGAAGAATCCATTTGTTATTTCATAACCCGTACAAAGACATATCCTAATACTATGCCTTTCTAGGTATCCTCTTTACCCTAGACTAAGCACCATTCTGTAACAGTAAAAACCTCCTTGGTTTTGTTCAGAGAACCGAAATACAACTTGACAGTTTCTCTCCATTATAGAGGAATCCCTACGATACCATGAAATAATTAATACTTGGGGCATATAGTCAGCAATAGTGAGACTGCTGCTTCTCATTACTTTTTCTTTGCTGCAGTAGTACATGTATACTCTGACAGATGTGACAGCCATACATCAAATTATTGCTTTACCTGTCTAACTGCACACTCAAGATGCCATAATATTTATTTTCTTTTGTTAAAGGTAGCCAGGTTTTTCAAATAATCAATTACTTGCATTCTTGTTATTCTTTCATGGCTTTTCTAAAGAAGAACCTGAAAGATACCTAAGAACGCATATTTAAAATGAAATATGCACAAAATTATAATGGAAGTTAAATGCTTAAAATCCTTTTTTTTTTTTTAGTTAGCATCAAACACAGTGTTTGAACAATGAATGGGAAGAACTTTAGTATGATGGCCAATCACAAAATGATATATACACCCCTAAATAAGCAGTTATATTCATGATGAAATCAGAATTTCAGTGAATGTTGAATCAACAGCCACATGAATTAGTGAATATTTCACTAGGTGTCACAGAAATATTCTATTACTCACAAGGACCATTGTATCATCGAATATTCTAAGCCTGGTTAAAGTTCTGCTCCACCGTGATTGTCGGGACATAAATTATAATACAATGTAATGTATGACAGTGACAGAGAAGGTAAAATGACAAGTATGTTTGTTACTCTTCTCTTTCAATGAAGAACAATATGAGGTGAGTAGGATCTTTTTAGTATCATTTGTGTACTACACTTGGAACAACAATGTGAAAAATAAATTTTCATGTTCATCAGTTATCTATATATATATATTTTCTGTATATACTTATATCTGCTGATCTATTAGATACGGATCCCTGAATTATGTGAATGGATGGTGGATGCAGTATCAGATGACATCCCTTAGAAGCCCACTTATTAAAGGTTGAATTGTAGTGGTTTCAGAAACCACAATTAAACTATATTTCTCTAAAATCTATTTCTCAAAATACAGTGAAAGTTATTAAAAGATCAGGATATAAAAAGCAGAGATGGATATTTGCCTTGTTTCGTCCGAACAAACACCACCAGACTCTAATACATAGTTTTAAAACGTGTTGCTCAGCTTTAAAAAAATGTAGCATGTCTTGAAAAATGTTGCATAACAAACATCCCATTGACTTCAAAGCATTTGACAAATATTTTGCTTTTTGGCAAATTTTTGGAGAGGTGAAAGAAGACATATTTTTCCATCTCTAATCCTATTGAATGTTGAGGTGCTATAAGAGAAAAAGATAGATAGTAGTCTACAGTAGGGATGGGCGAGTTTGACCCATTTCGCTTCGCCAAAAAATCATTGCGGGAAAAATGTCGCAGACAAAAAAGTTTGACGTGCTGTGAATTCTTTTTGATGTGCATCTTTTTTTTTTTTTACGCTTAACGCCATTCAAGTCTATGAGCATAATTTTTGCTGCAAAACAAAGCAAAAAATGTGCCCATCCCTAGTTTGCAGTAGAAGTGATAGTGGGTAGACATTCCAAAGGTAAAGTGTTAAAGGAGAATTCAACCCATCACTAAAAACCTTACCTCCATACCCTATGTAGACCCCCTACCTCCTTCCCGACCAGCCTACCTGGTACCCAGGGCAAATGCCCTGAACTTTTTACTTACCCCTTGGAAACAGAGCAGAGTTTCGGCACATGCCCAGTTGGAGTAATAATCAAGTCCTGAACAACTGCACATGCACCAAAAGTCACGGAAATTTCTGTATATTTTTCGTGAATATGGGTGCATGCTCATTTGTTCAGGACTGGATTATTACTTCAACTGTGCATATGCTGAAAATGCCATTCTGCTTCTGAAGGTTAATGAAGAAAAGTAGATGATTGCCTTGAACTCTTAAGGACAGAATCTGCACATGGGGCAAGTAAAAATGTTTGGGGCATTTGCCCCGGGTACCAGGTAGGCTGGGGGTAGGAGGGAGAGGGGGTCTAAATAGGGTAGGGGATAGGGTTTTTTTTAGTGATGAGTTGAATTCTCCTTTAAGTTTAGAGGTAGAATTATTTTCCATTAAAATACACAGGACAGTCAAAGGATGCCAATCCATTGCCCAAGGCTAGGGTCACACAGTTAGAGCCCTGTTACAAGTTGCACTGCTTTGCTGGTATTTGATATATAACACTGATTAAATGCTTACATTGTACTTTATATCAATGCACAAAAGAGATACTCACTTTTCTACATGCAGAACGTTGGGGAATGCTGCAGGGCACCTTTACAGACTTTAGCATTAGCACTAAAACATCAGTCTAACTCCAGCTTTAAACTTTGTAAGGATGTTTGTGTGACAATATATCATATATATTTATATAAATATGCTTATAAAAACACCCAGAGAGCTTACAGTCTACATTGTTGGGTAACTAACAGGTGTCAGTTGTAGAGTGCTTCAATTGGGTTATTGACTCTTAAATGCTCAGAGTGAATCAGATACCATGTACATTAAATGGACCAAGAGGTAGGCTTTAAACTTAGTTGGCAAGAGGAATAGATTCCAGCAATATAATCTAGAGGAAGTGCTAGGGTGGATGAAAGTGGATGTAGGTCTTGTGAAAAGACAGTGACTCTCCAGGAACACATTCGTGAATATATTAAGGAGATAGGGATTAACAAACTTTTCTGCATGGTTCTGTTTTATGGTGAAATTTGCATTTTCTCCAGCAGTGCCAATATTTGCAAATCCATGGTAGAATGTCATCATGCATTTTTGTTTCTCCAGGAAAAGAAATCACAGTTTGCTGTGCTGGCAAAAAATAAAAGCAGAGAACAACCCAGGTCATTTTTATGCACCGCTAGGATTGCTAAACTACAGATGCAGCCACTTGGATTTGAGAGTTAAATGCGTCATGACTCAGGGTTAATTGAAGAAACTGTGTTATCTAAAGTTATCTTAACTCATTTAATGCATTTAATCTTTTCATTAGCATACCAAAGCACCATTGTTTTCAATGGTGAACTCTTTAATTGGATGGGATGCTGTGACACAATATTCTGTGCTAAGTCGGATAAATGGGATAGATGAGTTAAGTTTTTCTGTGTCAAATGCACAATCCAAAGTGGCTTCATCTGTATAGACTATACTAGAAAGTGTGTTTAATGGTAGAGCAATTGTGCCAAGAATACTGAAGTATTTAAGAATGAATCTACAAGATTTGAGTGAACTACTGTACTTGAAATGAGTTGCTGATGAACTATGCATACACTGCACTTTCCTCCATATAATAAAAATAAAGTTAATGCCAATGAACTGAACTTCTGCAGTAGCTGGAGGGGATATGTATAGTACGTGTATTTTGATTTACTCTATAATTTTACTCCACATCAGCCTAAAGTCAGTAGGACAAGTTCAGGCAGGAAACACTTTAAACTGTTTTATACAACAGAATGTTATACTCAACTACACATTCCTGTCACTTGATGCCTGGGGATTCTGCATGATAACAGGGAGTGATGCGTGGTCAATTTTGACAAAAATGTTGTGCACAACATTAATAAATAGATTCCTGAGTGTGACACGATGGATTCCAAAAATAAAAGTAATGTATCTTTAATTCAAATTCAGTCTTGTTTGAAACAGTTAAAACTCTTGCCTTTAGTAAGGGACTTGCTAGGGACAGCAGGGATGGAGAGGGCCAGGGAGACAAGCTGGTCCAATTTGTTTTCAGTTGAGGCCCAGTTCTAGTTGGCTGGGCCCGACACCCAGGGGGCTGCAATAGGTGGTGGTCTGATACCTGGGGTCCCTATGTAGCATACCCTGCCTCCAGTCTCTCCTTCAATAGATCATTGTTGACCAGCACAGACCAAGTGCATCTGCATCTCGGTGAACTAGAAAATTTTAAAGTTGTGGTTTTTTGACCTATGGGGTTCCCATTCTGGGGAGACTTGGAGCAGTAAACTATTAGAATCCCTAAAAAAAACTTGCTAAACTGGGAAAAACAACAGAGATTGTCATTGCAATATCAAATACACTTGTAGATTTTGGTTTAAGAAAACTGTCCTCATCATTAGAATGCTATTTCTTCAACAACAACAAAAATGTTTAGTTTCACAGCCACATATTTAATTTTTGGATTTGCTTATAACTTAGTTTTGATTGAATAGATAGCTAGATAGATAGATAGATAGACAGAGATAGATAAATAGATAGATAGATAGATAGATAGATAGATTGCAGTGCTGTGTAAATGGGTTAGTGCTAAAATTGAGTAAAATATATGCTCTGCTAGTAAGTTATGCTGCACAAACAGCTACCAAAATACATTTTCACAGTTCTCCAATATGTTACACAGGACCTTCTCATTCCAGTAATGCAGTGCAGAGCCTCACCCATAGGGGTAAATTTTCTAAGCGGCGAAAATTTGCCAGCGAAGGCCTTGCAGGCATCGCAACACTTCGCCAGGCAAAAATTCGTTGAGACAAAGATAATTTACTATAATGCGAAGTTGCATCCTGAGAGCAATGCTAGCATTCAATACTGCTTAGCGCAACTTCAGTAGAGGTTAATTTGCATACGGCGGGAAACTTGAACTTGAATAGAGGTCTGTATGTTACATGCTGTGTCGAATACATTACATTTACACTGATAAATACACAAGTGCAGGGAACCTTAATAAAGTCTATAGCGTTGTTTATTTGCCCTATACATAAGGCCACTGTAAAATAATGTGTCATATGGTAGAAAAGGTATGGGGGAAACTTGGTACCCGAAAAAAAAAAATGTATCCCTTTTGCATATGAAAAGATGCCAACATTTTTTGGACTTAGAAGATATTCCACTCAAAAATGATGTTATTATATTTGTAAGTAACTGAAGATTGAGGATATTCTATGCACTGCAATGCACTTCACCAGGTCAGAGCTGGTGAAGGAAAGTCTGGCACTAGAGGTAACATTCAGTAAAATCCACAACTTGGTGAATTTGCATTGTTACGTCCATTCGCCAGAACGAAAATTCGCCTGGTGTTAGAGTGTGAAGCAATGCTATCGTCTATCTCCTTGTGCCTGCACCCATTAGTAAATCGGCCAAGTGACTGAAAATGATGATTCGCCAGCGTTACTACTTCGCCCTTTAGCAAATTTACCCCACAGCTACTTGTGCAAACGGACTATAAAATTAGCAATGTCAGGTCATATCTGCATCTCTTGATAAGCAGAGCCTTTGGATCTTAGCCAATAGCTAATTATTACAGACAAGCCAGCACCAAAAGAGAAATGTCTCTGTTGTATCATGCCCAATATTTATTATTTCTGTACTATGTGTTTTACCTAAAATACTAATCTCTGCTTCCAGTGGACCTCAGCAGAAGAAATTCTCAAGTTCATTTGGTGACATGCAATAGGTATTGTTGGACAGTAGCTGTGGTTGATTTCTACTTCTATCCCTCAGCCTATTGAAGGATCCTTACAATCTCGGCTCCTGGTAGGAATCATCTTTTATTTTCCACATTTTTTGGCTGTACTGAGCACCTTAAAGTGCAGCACCCCATATTAACAGAAAGCAGTATGTGAATAAAAGCTTGATGGCTGACAGATGGAAATACCTTGATTATGAAGAGTAGCCGTTTGGTATAATAATCCATTCAAAAAAACTTATAAGCATAAGTGTGATTCACAGCAATTTATTTTTCAGTCAGCATATTTATATTAATATGCTGGCACATCATTTTGTGGATAACAAAAAGAGGTAAAATATGCATGCCTTGTATTAAAAAAGTAGCCTGAGGATAATCTTGGAACATCTCTAGAAAAATGCATCCTTAATTTAGCAGATAAAAGGATTTCATAACACCAAAGCCTCCAAGTGAGGTAATTTTTAATACCTTTTTTTTACATTAAGAGGTGTGTCCCAATTTATCAATCCACTAAATATGTGCTGCCAGGCATGCCAAAGTTGCCAAGCCCATGATTACAGTAAATTGATCTTATGATTCCCAAGGCAGCCAAACCCACTTTAAAAAATTATATAAAGGTGAAAGAGAACACTTTCTTGTCAGAGGGGCTTAGACTCCCTTCATTCTGACGTCTACTTCTGTACTTCAGGCTATTCATTTCTTACTTATAGCTGTTTCTTTATTTTTGCAACAATGAATAGGGGTCAACAGTCATTTGCTAGCAGGTCTGTAGTGGGCACTAAGACCTTTAGCTCTGCATCGGTTGGTGGTGGAGGCGCTAGAGGCGGTGGAGTTAGTAGAGGTGGTGGAGGCAGAATTAGTTTTAGTTCAAGTTCTATGTCTAAAGGAATCGGTGGGGGTGGTGCTGGTGGTGGTGGTGGGGGAAGATTCATACATGGTGGAGGTGCTGGTTTTAGTTCTCAAAGCCTCCATTATCTTGGAGGAACAAGAAAGACTGCCATTAGTACAGGCAGTGTCCATGGAGGAGGGGGAAGTTTTGGTGGTGGTGCTTTTGGTGGAGCAGCTGGTGTAGGATTTGGTGGTGGTGGAGGTGGTGGAGGATATGGTGGTGGAGCAGGAGGTGGAGGATTTGGAGGTGGAGGATTTGGAGGTGGAGGATTTGGTAGTGGAGGATTTGGAGGTGGAGGATTTGGTGGTGGCCCAGGAGGATTTGATGGTGACATGAATTTTCCTGTATGCCCTCCTGGTGGAATTCAGGAAGTTACCATTAACCAGAGCCTTTTGGCACCATTAAATCTGGAAATTGATCCAACGATTCAAAAAGTAAGAACAGAGGAAAGGGAGCAAATCAAGACCCTCAACAACAAATTTGCCTCCTTCATTGACAAGGTGAAGAACATATTCTTGATTTATTTATTAAAAATAACACTGGTACAATATTTGAAGAATAATCACTCACTGACAATCACATTATTCTTGCATTCCGGTTTTCTTTGTTTTCCGTTGAGTTTAGGTTAGATTTTTGGAGCAGCAAAACCAAGTACTGAATACAAAATGGGAACTCTTGCAAGAACATGGGCAAAAAGGTGTTTCAAAGAGAAGCAACATCGGACCTCTCTTTGAAGCTTACATCAGCAATCTGAGACATTCATTGGATAGGCTGCAGAATGACAAACATCGCCTGGAAACAGATTTGAGGGGCACTCAAGATTTGGTAGAGGATTACAAAAACAAGTAAGTTTGGATGTCTGTTATTAAACAAAACAAGCCTGTTTTAATCTATTAGGCTAACTACAGATTTATGGTATGGGAATATATCAATACAGTAGTGTTTTCATTTATAGGTACTGTATCAGCCTACACTACAGTACCTGAATTAGCTGTTTCAGTTAGTGATAAGCAATAGTTTTGATGCTGTTTACCAATTATTTACAATTTTACAAGTTTGGTGGAGGGATTGTTATAAAGCAATGATGTCATATAAAGAGGTCAATGTAGACTGTGTTCATGCTGGGCACCAACAAAAAATCTCTTAGAGGTCCACATCCTGCCTTTTTGTAACATAATCTGTTTAAAAGTGTAATATACAGTTCTTCATATCTTACTTATGTATGAGCCCTGTTACAAATATACAAAATATGTTTTGCCATTAGACTGACATGTGAATATGCTAATTTCTGTTGAAGGCTCAATACCAAAAACAGTGCTGTAATGATGAGAAACGCCTGTGAAATACCTCCTTCCTTGCTTGTGGCAGTTCTTTGAATACATTGGCTGTGATGCTAGGGGATTGCTGATTTTAGAAAACACAATGTGTTACGTTTAGATTTCAGCACTTTATTTTTCCCAATGTATTTAATTGTGGCCGAAAGCCAGAGATAAAACTTGTCAACCCAGTTCCCACACAGACATAAAGTAATGAAAACATACATAGAGCAACAACATGTAATTAGCATCACAAAGTTAATTTGGTTGTGCAAACTATAGGGTTGAATAAAGGATGGCAATTGCATTATAAGTTGTTCTTTGGGTTTTTTTTAATGTCAGTAAAGTTCCTGCAAGTTAATCATAAGAGATGCTTCAAGTAATTGTGTGGGTTAAATGCCTGGTCTCATTTGTTTAATCTCTGCAGATATGAGGATGAAATTAACAAACGCACAACTGCTGAAAATGAATTTGTAATACTCAAAAAGGTGGGTACTGAAATGTACTGCATTGGTGAAGAGAAGCTGGGGTGTAATCATACAATATAGTAAAGCATGACACTATGTTATATGTTTGATATCCAGCGGTTTAGGTTTGCACTGAAATACTATTCTAATAAAAGGGTTTTCTGTAGTTAATTAGGTAGTCATTTTAACTATGGTACTAAAACAATATTTCAAATAAAAGCCAAAAAGTAATTGCAGGTCTAGTAACATTAAGATATTTTTTGGACAGCTGTATGGTAGAATAACAATAAACTTGAAACCTAAAACTGGACATTCACCTGCCAATATAAAATGCCAACCCATCCCCTCTAGATAAGGTCTGCATATGAGGCCATTCTGGTGTCTTGCACCCATATTTGGCCCAAAATCTGTCACATATCTTTAAGGTTAGAAAATCATGTTGAACATGGACTGTATTGACCCACAGCATAATGATCTACACAACATTTATATCAACCTGGTTGGGGACAAGGGATTTTTTGGCTAGCTGAGACAACCAGAAGGCATTGTCAGTTGCTGGCTGAGAAGAAGCAATGATACAAAATAATCTGTAACTTGCTAACAGATAATATAACTTTTACAACTTTGTAGATGTTTCCTAAACACGACTATGTAGTCAAAAATGCATTTTCTTAAGACCTTGTAACTGTAACCTAAAGCAGTATCAAACATCTTGTAATCAAACCTATTAAGCATTGTGACTTAACTTTATGGAGGTGTTCCTTAAATTAGATCAACATGTATTGTGTTTAGGATGTGGATGCTGCGTACATGAACAAAGTGGAGCTGGAGTATAAAGTCGATGCACTAACCGATGAAATCAACTTCCTCAGGACACTATATGAAGCGGTAATTTTAGTCTCCACCTTCTGTTAAATTAACTTGTGTTGTATGTCATCATTTCTATCAGTGTTTTGTGAAAACAAAACTTGGTCATTGAATATTCATCCACCCAGTCCTATGACTAGTGTGGGCTGCATACCTCAGTGTTATAATATGCCAGTGTTTATCTGCACAGTCAATATTAACCCTCTGTATATGACTATGAAATTCTGAGCCATTAACCAACTGTATTTGACATTGTAATTACACTAGTGCTATATCAGGCTCTAAACTTCAATTTTAAAGAGAGAAAGGGCACAAAGAAATCAAATGTAGAAGAACTCCCCAAATAAAATTTTTTTACTTTTACACCAATTTTTTGCTTTTGTTGGATCTAGAATTCACCAGTTTTAGAAAAAAGATGTCAGTTTGTTTCTTCCATAACATCATTTGATGCTCGCAGCATATTCAAGACTTGTTTGCCTTTGGCAATATGCATTCCTGATGAAATTATGAGTGTGTCATTCTTTTTTTTTTAAATATATAATTTTACAATCTTCTATATATATGGCAGGAAGTTCAAGATCTTCAAAGTCAGCTTTCAGACATCTCAGTTGTTCTGTCTATGGACAATAACCGGGCGCTAGATCTAGATGGCATTATTGCGGAGGTTAAATGTCAATATGAGGAAATAGCCAACAAGAGCAAAGCTGAGGCTGAGGCTGCTTGTGCCATGAAGGTAAAAACATCACACTATCTTGATCAATGTTACCAAAACTGCAAAGAATTAAAACAATAAAAAGCCACATTAATAACTTTGGCACCTGACACTTTTAGTTCCAGCAGCTACAAGCAACAGCAGGTCACCATGGAGATAACCTCAAAAGTAGCAAGACTGAAATTGCAGAGCTGAATCGCATGATCCAGAGATTAAAGGCTGAGATTGAAAATGTGAAGAAACAGGTACATGGGACATATATCAACAGATATGTTTTGACTACATGGAACAAATCAGAATTATGGATTTGTTTGTGCTTTCTCTTAAATATTTTTTGTCAAGCAAAGTTAACTCTAGTGTCTAAGGGGCAAATTTACTATTATTCCCAGAAATTAACTGGAAATTCAATACACCAAATTCGCAATTCGATAAGCATTCGATGGTCGAATTGTTTTAGGCCAGGGGTCCCCAACCTTTTTGTTCCGTGAGCCACATTCAAGTATAAAAAGGGTTGGAGAGCAACATAAGCATGAAAAAGGTCCCTAGCGGTGTCAAATAAGGGTTGCGATTGACCATTTGGTAACCTCTATGTGGACTGGCAGCCTAGGTGAGGGTCTATTTGGCTGTGTACATGGTTTTTATGCAACCAAAACTTGCCTTCAAGACAGGAATTTAAAATTAAGCACCTGCTTTGAGGCCACTGGGAGCAACATCCAAGGGGTTGGAAAGCAACGTGTTGCTCACGAGCTACTGGTTGGGGAACACTGTTTTAGGCTATCATTTTGCTCGCAATACGATTTTTCGATGAATTCGTACGATCGGATACCAATCATTCGATTTCACGGAAAAATCGTGAAATTTCCTTCAAGCGTCCGAAAAATTCGTATGATTCGAATGATCGAACGCTCCAATCATATGAATGGTATACGAGCAGGACTTAGCCTCAGAAGCCTTTGGGGAGCTTCCCATAAGCTTCTATTACAATTCGGTAGGTTCAATCTGGCGAAGTACGCAGTCGCATAACTTTAAAATTTTTATTCCTTCGATGAGCGAATGATCAAATTATCTATTATAGGATCATTCGATCTATTCGATATTCGATGATCGAAGAGGCCACATTTGCATATACGATTCCACAAAAAATTTGTACGATCGGTATTCGATCGAACTTCGATCATTTCACGTGAATTCCGTAAATTGGTGAAAGCTCTTAGGCATACCTTCATTGAAAAATACAAATGTATATATATATATATATATATATATATATTTTCAACATGTAATATTTCCTTTATGCAAAGGAAAATAAAAAATGTATCCTGGAATTTTAGGATGACATGATGTGCATGAGCCATTTTGATTGTTGCCTCATCCATTGGCATCAGTGTTTAATGTTGCTCTTGTGCAAGATCATTGTGACTTTGGCATTTCCTGTCAACATAAATTGGAAATAGACTGCCAAAATTAGATATTATTTATATCACAAATATGTGCAGTGTCAAATCACCCTGAATGCCAAAGCCCGCAAAACAGGCATTTGAAGCAATTCTCACCCAAACTGGCCTATCCCAGGCGTTGCTTTGTCAGCTCATGCATTAGACACGGATCTGTAATTTTGAAATATGAAAATAGTTTTATATTTGACTTATAGTTGATTGTTCTAAGAGCTTATTTGTTATACTTGTCCCGAGAAAATGGTGTACCCGGACTGAGGGCTGAATAATAAAGCTAGAATTCTCATATCTTTAAATCTAGTTTTTCCTAAGCTTGCTTTTAGTCATGGTTTTTGTGTTATAGCTATTCTATACCAATGCATTCAACAACTTTGTAATTGTTTCCCCAGTGTGCCAATCTGCAGACATCTATCACAGAGGCAGAGGAACGGGGAGAACTTGCTGTAAAAGATGCACAAAAAAAATTAGATGAACTTCAGGAAGCCTTAAAGAAGGCAAAGGAGGAAATGGCCAAACAACTACATGAGTATCAAACACTAATGAGCATTAAGCTGTCCTTGGATATTGAAATTGCCACCTACAGAAAACTGCTAGAAGGAGAGGAATGCAGGTATGACCTTCTTAGCAAACTGTACTCTTGATGCTTGTTATTACTGACGCTTGTTATTGAAATTTATGTTAATATTTTGTCTAATTATCTCCCATGCAAACAGTAATAAATGTGCAAATACACATGCATGCATGCTAGTGCACACATTAGCATACAGACACATGCAAATGCTCTTCTGTAATCACTCTTTCCCTGAATTAACCTATTTATGAGTTATATTACTAAACCGCCACATATCTGTAAATTTAATTTTTAGAATATTAAATCTTTCATGCTGATGCTTTGCAGTATTCTCTGTAGGGAAATTCAAGTTATAGCTTTCTTTTGTAATGGTTTGATTAACTTTATTCCAGGATAACAGGAGAGATTCAAAATCCTGTCAGCATTTGTAAGTATTCCTCCAATAATGGGCTATGAAATGCTATTGTATGTAATGCAATAAATATAGTTAACCAGCATCCTATGTATTTTTACTTGCAGCTGTGATCAGTGGTTCCACTACAATCGCTTCTGGAGGAGGTGGTGGATTTGGAGGTGCTGGTGGTGGATTTGGAGGTGCTGGTGGTGGAGGATTTGGAGCTGGAGGCAGAGGATTTGGAGGTGGTGGCGGAGGATATGGAGTTGGTGGTGCAGGAGGTGGAGGATTTGGAGCTGGTGGTGCAGGAGGTGGAGGATATGGAGCTGGTGGTGCAGGAGGTGGAGGATATGGAGCTGGTGGTGCAGGAGGTGGAGGATATGGAGCTGGTGGTGCAGGAGGTGGAGGATTTGGAGCTGGAGGATATGGAGCAGGTGGAGGTGGCCAATTTGCTGGGGGATATTCTGCTGGAGGTGGAGGAGGCTACAGCTTGGGTGGAGCTGGAGGCTTCAGTTCTGGAAGCAGACAAGGTGTCGCCATTATCTCAACAACATCTTCTTCCTCTTCAAGCAAAATGAACTATTAACCCGACTTCTTTAATCCAGCAACATCTCTTTCTGCCTGCTAGACTATATCTTCTGTTTTTTTCATCTCAACATCATTTAAAACAAAATAAAGTTGGTAACTAGGCCCCATTACTATATTTTCTGTCAGTTGTAAATACGATTATTGGCCCCTTAACAAGTTATTGTTTCTATTGCATGTTACACAGTGCATCTATATTGTTCAGCAACACGTTATATGCATACCAGATTGAATATACTTATTGATTATTTCTGCATGTGTTCACAAGTTTTATGGAGAGCATAACTGGAATAAACTGGGTATATTTGCCAATGCCAAGGACATCCATAGTATTTTCTGTTCTGCCCTATATTATCCACTATTTCAGTGGAACACATTGGTTGGTAGAGGTTTTCGTTTCGCAGAAGTTGGAGCAGGTCACTGCTATGACAATCTAATTTTGACCAGTTCTTGGCATAGTAGGAGTTGTACTTTTAAAAAATGATTCAAGAAAACATTATAATGTCCATACCATTACTTTTGATTTTGCATTTTTTTTTTTAAGTTTTGAGTTACTTTTACTTACAACAGCAGATAAATTGTAAAGTAGCTCATGTTACAAACTATTATATTTCATTTGAGCTATGTCTTGATGCTATCATTTGATTATGCAACTGCTCATTTTACTACATCTGGAATTATTGTATGGCCCTCTTGCCTTATGGACCAGAACACTCATTACATTTACTTACAAACACATGTTTCTAGGGCTGAAAGGGGGTTATATAATAAAAGGCACTAAGTTTGTCTAGGAGCATTAAACAACAGCAACCAATCAGCAGGTAACATTTACTGGTCACTGGGTTAAAAGCAAACTTCTTATTGGTTGCTATGGGTGACTCTCCTGGGCAAACTTTGGGCCTTTTATGACATATGAGGGTTACAGTCTTGGCTATAAAATGTGTTGCAGAATGTTTACCTTCAGTGAGCTTGTCCTGTGGGTAACACTTCTGTTTCAGAAAAGTGTGTTTTGCTCTTTTGTTTCTGCTATCAATACTTACACGGCCACTACTACCACTACTGAACAAATGCTAACTACTATACCACGTATGAACATGCTCATTTACCTTACTTATTGTTCAAGCAAAGAAACTCTAAGCAAAAGATGACTTCATTGTACTGTATATCTAATAAACAGTCATGTTTCATATATGTTTGTGTTTATTTTTTTTATGTTGATAATTAGTAAACCAGGTGAGATCTGGCACTTTTGCTATATCATGTGACCAAACATAAAAATAGAGAAATTGTTTAATACATCATAGGAACATTTAGCTCTTGTTTTCAAAGGTTCAGGCAGTTGAACAGACCTTGCTGTGTTACTGTTCCATAAAAGGGTAGGGCAAGACCAGATAAAGAACCTGTTCGGCCTAGAGATCCATATATAATATTAACGGGAAAAGCTTATTTTATATATCTTTAAACAACAGCATCTATAACTATAATTGCCAGTATTTCAATTAGGGAAATGCTACTGGAACCAGCCCTGTGGTACTATTCATTATATATGAGACTTCAGAGTAAGAAAGTCAGTCTCATGCCATTTACTGGTCTCAGCTCTATTCCTAAACTAAATTTGATATCTGCAGTCCTAAACTGCACTGCATATTCTATATGGCAACTTGCCAGTGCTTTGAAATGGGAAGAAGCCATTGTTTACTAAGGCCAAGTTTATTATCTACAGTACATGTGCCCCTTGGTCATTTTCTATCAAGGATTTGCAGCCTGAATATTTTCAAAGTGCATAACTTATAATTTAATAACGTACTCCTGCCACCTTGTCAAGACCCCCCCCCCTTTGCAAGGATGACACACATTTGGGATCCATTCAATTGCTCTACAGAATTTGGTGTGTTATGCAAACACATATCTATTGCTTGCAAAAACTTTCTATATGCCATCAGTCCACATATTAAATCAAAGTGTCCCCAGTACAGAACATACCACTGTATGAAACCTACTCCAGTTAGAGAAGGGATTATTGACAACCACTGTATACAATCCTTTAGCCAGTTTTCTATCCATGTATAAATAAAAAAGACAAACATAAGCAGCTTCTTGAGAAACAAATATTTATGTGGCACTGACAAAATAGTAGCAGGATCACATGAAGACCACATGTACTGTACCACCACTGTCAATATCCAACTTACTATATCATCAAAAGCATAGAAATTGCTAATTACTGTATAACCTACAGTTTTGTTCTCCATGGCACTCTCTTGAATATTGAAATCCCAGCTAGTGATGTCAAACTGACAAGTCCTGTAATTATATTGCATAATTATATTACATAATATATATAATGATATTGCCTATGAGTAAGTGCTAGGTAAGCATGAAACGCATTAGGCTCCATAAGGGGTTATGCTTGACTTTTTAACTTTGTACTAATAAAGTGTTTTTTACTTTTTAATAGCATGCATTGTGGTATTTTGTGTAGATTTTTGGATTTGCCTCTGTTTGGCCACTAGAGGATCCACAGCATGCTGACAAATTTGTTACTATTGGCTTTCCCCAAGCAGACATAATGGTTGTAAGTCCTGTAATTGCCAAACTGATCCCACAAATGCTTTTTAAATACTGAAATGACATAAACTTTCCTTCAGTCATCTCAATGTCTCATTGGTGTAGTGGATAAAAGGCTTATCCATGCCCACCTTGAATCTGAACTGATGGCAAAGGCCCATCAATGCACAAATGGTCCAGAAATGTGAAAGTGTGCAGAACTGAGAGTGTTTTACAGTTAAATACAGTCTCAGTGATGACTTTGTTAAGATGCTTGTGGGTGGTGGCCTTGCCTAGATGCTTATCCTGCCACTTTTAGATTTCAACAACCTCTACTGTTTAATCCATTCTTAGTTCAGGGTAATCAAGAACCTGACAGCAGTAAAGGGAAATTATGTATATATTACGTCACTCCAATCCTATTCATTTGCAAATGCAGAAATAGGTATATCTATCCAGACATAAAGTGCTGTGAGAATAGGCTTTGTATCTAATGAATGTATAAAGTATTAGCATTGTGCAAGGCAAATGGATGGTTGTTTAAGAAAAAAGAATCCCCACTGAGGATTCTGGGCCATACATCCAACAAAAAGTAGGTAAAAAGAAGCAATACTATAGTGAATGGAAATGTTATAATATAAACCTTTATATAAAAAAACTCAGAAATAGTGAAGACAAGATTCCATCTTGCACCTGCTGCATCATTGAGAGGATGACCATAGCTCCTACCCTCTTAGAGTATGTGGAACTTGTTTGTGTTATTGTTAATCTGATTTCCAAAGAAAACTGAGGTATTTTTACAAGGTAAAGCTAAATGCCTTAGAGGAAGCATATTTCCTGTAAATATGCACATTTATGGCTTAAAGCACATACAGCAGAGACATGAATGTAAAGTGATTGCTAAAAACACAGACAGTAACCAAGCCCAGCAGATCTGAAAGATAAAAGCTCACTTCTATCATTCATTTTACTGCTCTTCCTCCACAGAACCGCTCTGATTTTCTTGTCTCTTTGCAACAGTAAAAGTCTATTGAAACAATGAGCTGGAGCTTGCATCAACGTATGACCCCTTCAACAGGTTCTGGGAGAGGATTCAGTGGCCTCTCCTTGGGAGGCAGCAGCAGAAGGGGGACAATCACGGCTTCTGCTAGCAGTCGTCTTTCCGCTAGCCCTGTCAGTTTTGGGAGTAGAAGTCTCATCTTGAGTGGCAGCAGAAAGGTATCCTCTGTAGCAAGCAGTGGCAGGTTTGGATATGGTGCCATGTCTGCAGCTGGTGCTGGAGGATTTGGTGCTTCTGGGTCCTTCTCAGGTATCCAACAAGTAAATATCAATCAAAGCCTTCTGACTCCACTCAGTTTGGAAATGGACCCAAATATCTCAGTAATTCGGAAAGAAGAGAGAGAGAAGATAAAACTGCTGAATAATAAATTTGCATCTTTCATTGATAAGGTAGGATTTCCACAATTTAATTATTTTTCTGTGGTTGTTATCACAATAATTATATTGTTAATAAGGACACTGTAAGACATTCTTTAAAACAATTGTATTCTTAAAGGGGTGGTTCACCTTCAAGTTAACTTTTAGTATATTGTAGAAGGGCCAATTCTAAGAAACTTTTCAATTGGTCTTCATTATTTATTTTTCATAGTTTTTTAATTATTTGCAATTTTCTTCTGTTTCTTTGCAGCTTTCAAATGGGGGGTCACTGACACCATCTAAAAACAAATGCTCTGTAAGGCTACAATTGTATTGTTATTGCCACTTTTTATTACTTATCATTCTATTCAGTCCATCCCCTATTCATATTCCAGTCTCTTATTCAAATCAATTCAGGGTTGCTAGGGTAATCTGTACCCTAGAAACCAAATTGCTGACACTGCAAAATAAAGAGCTGCTTTATAAAAAGCTAAATATCTATAAAACCGCAAACAATAAAAAATGAAAACCAATTGCAAATTGTCTCAGAATATCACTCTCTACATTATACAAAAAGTTAACTCAAAGGTGAACAACCCCTTTAAATATGTGTTTTTGACTTTGATTTTCTGGTGTATTAGTATAATTAGTGGTAATACAATGCCATTCAAATCCTGTACATAAAAACATTGTATTGTTTTTAATATTTATTAGGTTCGATTCCTTGAACAGCAGAATAAAGTTCTTGAGACCAAATGGAGCCTCTTACAGAAGCAACAAAGTCCAAAATCTAAGAGCGCTGAGATTGAATCAAATTTTAATACTCTTATTGCCAATCTAAGAGGCCAGCTGGACAGTTTGGTGAAAGACAAGGGCCTCCTGGATGGTGAACTAAAGGGTATGAAGGATCATGCTGAGAATTTTAAGAACAAGTATGTGCATTACATATTATTTTTAATGGCTACTAAATCCTTAGCTAGGGTTATCAACAAACGCTTTTAATGCTTTTAGTACAGTGTTGGAATTAATATTTCTCAGGCATCCTTTGTTAAATGGAGTGGTTAGTAACCCAATGAATACAATTTATCTGCAACTATGCATAGCATCAAGGTACTCTCTTAAATCTGTTAGACAGCGATGGGGTAAACATAAATATGTCCTTCTCCAATATTTCCCTTTAAACATTGGTGCTGTCACCTCTACTACAGTATAGGTACCTTCCTTCAATTATACATAAAAAAATATAGCACATGTGATGGTGGGCCAGGCTCCACCTACTTTAGCTCTACACGCACTATATTCAAAGCAAAAAGTTGGAAATACTCATTAAGTGAGGGCATATGAAAATCCAGCGTATGGTACTTTTAGGGGTTATTTACTAAAATACAAATTTATCTCATTATTTTATTAAACTAAGCTCAACCAAACTCCATCCACGATTTTACCTTATTTATCTATAAAATAATTTGAAAAAGTCTGGTTACGAATAAAATTGATAAAATCAAGCAAAAATTTGAATTGTACAAATATTTCAGACTTTACTCTTGAATTGCTTGATTTTTTTGGGCTATCACCTAAAAACCCCCCACATTTTTCAGATTATCAGACTAAACATAACGCAGACCATGCTATCTTCAAATTGGGATATGGACATCTGCCATTGACTTATACTTGACTTTTACAGGTTTGTGCTGCTGGGTTTTCAGCATTGGGGTATAAGAAATCTTTAAAATTTTTAGTTTTTTGCCCAAAAAGTACAACCATGAGAAAGTTGCTAAACACCAAAAACCTAAGGAAAGTTTAGGTACTTGCCACAGAGTACCATAATTATCCAAACCATCTGTGACACAGGACAGGTGGTTTACCTTGGCAATGCCAACTGGCCAACTGAACAATTCACCACTTGTTATTCACATCAACGACCATTGTGGTTTTTTCATATACTGTAAATGTGGAAAAAAATCCTGATGCAAATAAATCAATTTTCATTCTAATCCCCTTCTTCAGTTGTTGATAAATCATATCCTTTGTGTTGTTAACTACAGAGGTTATTGGGGTCACACATATACCAGGGTCCTGGGAATTGTTCAGGGCACAAAGAATTAAATCTTCATTCCAAACACGTGTGTGCAAAGGCATAAAACAATTATATATTGAGGGCCTCAGTCTGCCTCCATTCTTCTAGCCTTAATATGTCAATAGATTAAAAATGTGAGGCTAACAATGCATGACCATTTCACTGTCCATGTTGTTACAAAAAGAGTGTTATATACTGTATGTGTGAAAAGTATTTACATAATGTATTCATAAAATTTTCTACTATCACTTTAAAGGTGGCCCTTACTCACTGTACTCATGTAGAACATTGGATTACTAAGCAAAGAGCTATTATGGTACTAATGACTAAATATGAGTTATCTCCCAACAGGTATGAGTTAGAATTGAAAAGGAGAACCACAGGCGATAGTGATTTTGTGTCACTTAAAAAGGTAAAGTCTAAATTAAAAAATAAATCTGGCTTTGACAGTATGCACACATTGATATGGTTAACTGATAATAATAAAGGGGATTGTATTAAGGAATTTGTTAATTTGTAGTCAAAAGAAAAACTGAAAGTCCTAATTATACTGTATATCACAGAGACATTCTTATTTTATTTTTGTTACCAAATAAGATGCTGTGGCTCATTAACAGGGATGCTAAATACTGTAGTGCAGTTACCAGTGGCAACCAATTAGCAATATGATGCTTAATGCCACATCTTGTGTTGTGTCGCAAAATATGTGTATCATAATGCAAAACCCATGTGACTCTTGTAGCCATGGTCATCTGTTGTTGAGTTTTAGGAACGGTTATTCTGCAAAATTATATCATTTCTGTGGTAATAAGTGGTGGGTAAGCCATTAAGACCAAGAGATTTCCTGGAGGGTCTATGTTTTAGTGAAACTATTCATCTAAATTAGCCTCCACCGGTAACAAACTTAGCATTTTATGGTCTGAGCAAGTTAATTCGAAATACTATTTCTGTTATTGGAAACTTGTTATCCAGAAAACTCAAAATTATGGAAAGACTGCCTCCAATAGACTCCACTTCATCCAAATAATCCAAACTTGTAAAAATAACGTCCCCTTTCTCTGTTTCTCTGTAATAATAAAACAGTACATTACCTTTTACTCAATCCAAACTAAGATATCATTAGTCCTTATTAGAAGCAAAACCAGTCTATTGGGTTTATTTAATGTTTAAATGACTTTCTTGTACAATTTAGGTACGAAGATCCAAATTATGGAAAGATCCATAACCTGAGCATTTTGTATAACAGGTCCTATACCTGTACTATTGTTGTACACTGTAGGAATGATGAACAATGTAACTGTAACCCACTTTCTCTGGGGGGGGGGTGACCTTTGCAGACAGACAGGAATGGAAGATAGAAGGTGGATTTAATCAATTGTCAAGCCAAATCTACTCTCTGATTTGCAATTTTAAATTATTTCATTTGAAAAATTGCATAATCTGTCAACAAAATATTGTGAAATGCAGTTGCCATTTGACCTGAATTCCTAACCTTAACATTTGGCTCAATCTGAAATTCTGTAAACATGCTGGAATTTGGCCAAATTCCAAACCCAACCTCTGATTCAATGCATCACTACTAAGATAGGGGGAAAGACAGAAAAAGAAATGAGAGAAAGTAAATTGAGAGACGAGCCCTGACTGGTTGAGCCTCCTCAGTCCCAAGATAATGTTGATTTTCACCCAAATACTGGATTTCAAATAATAACAAAAAATGCAGATTGTGGAATGATATGGCCACCTAGATCGTGTTGTTTTGTGCATGTCCATAAAGGAGGAAACAAATCTATTGTTTACTTTTTCATTTTGCAGAATATAGATTTCACTTACCTCATCCAAGTGGAGTTGGACACCAAGCGGAATGCATTAGGCGATGAACTTGCCTTCCTGACAAAACTTTATAAAGAGGTAACTGCTAGTGTTACTGGGAAACAACACATGAAAAATTATGGTATTTTTCCATACAGTACAGTCTGCATGTAAAACTAGATATCTTATCTGGTATTAATATCACACATATCACATATCACAAAAGCACATATACAATAATAACCCTAACAATCCTTTCCTGTCATTGCTTGCATATTGATATTTACATATTTAGCAATATATTAAGTTATCTGAAGGCACAAATTTCCTAAACATGATTTTATTTGTAGCCGGTTCCTTGTTAAAAATAACTCATCCACGTTGATTTTTGAATACAGGAAAGGGCCTGGATAGTCTCTTCTGATGAATATGTGGAGTGGTTTAGATTGTATTTTAATAGACTTCAAATTTAACTTTCAGGAACTTGATGGAATCAAACAACAAACATCTGGGACCTCAGTAGTTCTCTCTATGGACAACAGCCGTATGTTGGACCTAGGAGATATTATTGCTGTTGCTAATGCACAGTATGAGGACACTGCAAAGAAGAGCAAAGAGGAAGCAGAAGCAGCATATCAGAGCAAGGTAATCACTCACAAATTGTGAAGAATGAATCAGTAATATTATTTATAAGAACATTTAAAAACTTCTGGTTCCTGTTATGTATTCTGACTCCCAAACCTGGTAATAAATAAACTGAACTAGAAGGACCAAGAAACACCAGTCCCTAGCGATGCTAAATACTAGGAAGTGGACCAGTGAAACTGAAATCCAGCAAAATCTCTCAAAAAAAAAAAATACGATTGGCAGGACAGTGATCAAGCTAATTAGTATAATATTAGGTTTTCCGGGTGAGGCAAAAAAATCCCTGACATAAAGCAATGGGAATTAGTGCTAATTGTTGTACTGTGTGGGACATTGTGTTTAGTGGTACTAATACTGATGAAATGTATTAATGAGCTGGGAAGCTGAAGTTGAACTTCTCTGTATTGATTTTAGTCTTTTGGACAAAGTAACTTTTTAGTGCCTGAAGACAAACCTTCAGAATTGTCAATACTTTACTTAACAGCGTAAAAGAGATGTAGGAGTTACAACCTATACACTTTTATGATTACCCTGGTGAAGAACAGGTACAGTAGTGCAAATGGATCATAATAATGTTATTCATGCCAGACCATTTACCCTTCATTAACACAGACTTCTAATACATCTGAAGCCAGCAGTAAACTGCTATGCAGGGTAATTTGAGAAAAAATAGTTATACTAAAGTTTACACTTCTGTAATCAATGTAATAGTTTTAATATGATGAATACAAGGGCTTAGCAAGTTTGTACAGGAGTTCAAATAATACAGCACAAATAATGACAGGAGGGAGGGATTGGAGGACCTGGTTACTATTGTTCTCTGTCTCCTGATAAAAGTTACTGTTGGGGAAAAATCCAAAGGCCAGAGTTCACTTGAGGTGAAAGGGTTGACCAAGTTTATTACTTATATAATATAATAAGCTACATGGTTCCTGTAATCAAGTGAGACAGAATATAGAACAAAGAATTGACCGGACATTATTTACCCTCTGGTAAAAAGGGAGTATAAGGGAGTAATGAGAGATACATGTCAGTGTGCAATTAACTGGTATGGGAAAACTAAAGGAGTCACAGTGTGTGATCATCAAGGATGCTTTACCTAGGTACCAGAATACAAAAATAAACCAGAACCCACTCGGCAGATTACACATAACCTTGATACAGTTTCTAGAAGGGCCTCGTGGGCACTTATTCACTCCACAAAAGGGGGCCAAGCATGGCCTGCAAAACTTTTCCTCCACACCACCTTATACACCCTCCAGGGGCAGGAGAATTGTTGGTCACACGTGGAACTAGCAAACAAATATTCCTCTCTAGTAGTCACATCAAATTTTTAGTTTCTAGAGAGTGAACCACTAGGGTTAAGTTGGCCATCCATAAGCCGATAAAAGCTGCCGACAGACACAGTCAGCAGCTTATTGGTCCATGTGAAAGGCCTTCTGATGGGCTTCCCTAATAGATATTAGGCCGAATGTCGGGCAGATTTCCATTGGGCAGGGTTAAAATCCCATCTGTTCGTGATGTGGTCCACAAATCTGACTGCCTGTATTCCATACATTATTATCCAATCAGTGGGCGACATTGCCAAACAA
>CM044433.1:153969646-154003702 GCA_024363595.1 Xenopus borealis
GTACACAGCAAACACAGTGCTGCTAAATGCAGATAGTACTGTATTCACCTGGGGGTGCAGACCTCTGCACTCCATTTCGAGCAGTGCAGTCCAGAGTGCAAGAAAAACATGAATGAATGTTTTTTTTTTCTCAACAACACCAATAACATTCATCAAGTTATACAGTAATATGGATGTTTTACCATAACTACACTCCCTGTGCATTTTAGGTCCTTTGGCCCCAGATCTAAAGGACTTTAGACATAAATATTCCACTTGCCACAGCTTTGAGATGTGTTGCTAAAATCTGCAATAGTGAGATCTTGGGGGTCATTTATCAACACAGGGCAAATTTGCCCATGGGCAGTAACTCATGGCAACAAATCAAATTGCTGCATTCATTGTTCTACTTGCAGCTGACTTTAAAAAGCTAATCACTGACCATTTGCTATAGGTAACTGACCACGGGCAAATTTGCCCAGTGTTGACAAATGAGCCCCAAGTTGCCTCTTGTAGTTACACAGATACAAATATTTCCAGTTTCATAAAACTTTATTTAGTGAAATCAAAAAATCTTTTCTTTGCCTTTAGCCTGAGGCATATCACTGACAAAGGAATATGATGCAAGTCTATAAAGTGAGCCAAACCCTACAAGCAGTATAAAATATTCACAGTTTTTGTTCTACTTATGTTATTAGTTTTGTTGGCATGGATCCCTTTCTCTAAGTTATACAAAGTTATGTAACAGGAGTTTTCTGCCCTATTATGGCTTCTTAGTGTGTGTCTTATTGATTTTTGTGTACGGTTTTAAATCAAACCAAGACATCTATTAGGTAATGTAATAAAGGCTGATGTTTAAAAAATATCCATTTAGACTGTAATACTGGAAAATCAACTTCATAAAGACCAGATCGATGCTATCCAACTGCAGACTCTTCTAGGACATATTTTTGGATTCCATCCTGCCTATGAACTTCACAGACTTCTTTGTATAAAAAGTTTTAAAATATTAGTCCACTATCAGTTAGAGGGTGTAGGAGACTAGCCCATCCATGGTCACCTTTAGATGAGTCAAGTGTTAAGAAGGACAGTTTAGAATCGTCTTAACTTTTGGCAAGTGCAGAAAACATAAGGAGGCATTTGGTTCTCTGTCATTTAAAATGCTGACTGGTTAATTGTTAAATAAGAAGGGAGAGAGAGAATGAACCATGGAAGATGCACATTCTCACCTTAAGGGGCACATTTACTAAAGGTCAAAGTGAAAATTCTAATTAAATTCGAATTTCAAAAATTCGAATTTCAAATTAATTTTTGGCTACTTTGACTATCGAATAGCCCAAAATTCGATTTGAAGTACTGTCTCTTTTAAATAAAATTCACACTTTGCCGCCTTAAAGCTGCTGAATTGCCATTTTAGCCTATAGGGGACCTCCCGGAACTTTTACAGTGATTTTTTCAAAGTATTGCAAATTCGAAGGATTTTGCACAAAATCGTTCAAATCGAACAATGCATTTGAACGCTATGAACAATTTTTATTCGATCGAAAACTGACCTATTCAGTCCATTTTTGATCGAAAATACACTTACAAAATTTTGATCCCTTAGTAAATCTGCCCCAAAATGTCTTAAATTCCCAGATGAGATGAATTGTAACTTTTCCTGCTGGATTTCCACCAGCCTGAAGGACATTGGTCTCTCCAAAATATTCATTGGACTTAGGGGTGGAGATCTGGAAATGGCACTGTTAACTAAACAAAAGGAATGGATCTTCATGATGAATGCTCTCAGTCCTGCTGGTCTGAATGAGAGCATTGTCATGAATGTCTTCATCTGAGTTTTAAATACTGAATATATATATATATATATATATATATAAATATTAGTGATGGGCGAATCTCCCGAGATTCGCTTCGCCGAATTTTTCTCGAATTTCTAGAGAAATTCGCGAAACGGCGAAAAATTTGCGAAACGAGTCGCGGGACGATTTTGTCGCGCGGCGCGTCAATTTTGTCGCGCGTCTGTCGCGCGTCGCGTAAACTTTGACGCGTCGCTTTCGTCGCGCGTCGCGTCGTTTTCGTCGCGCGTCGCGTCGTTTTCGTCGCGTCGCGTCAAAAACGACGCGCGACTGACGCGCGACTCGTTTTCAGCGAATTTTCGCAAAGCGAAATTTCGCTGGTGATTCGCGAATTTATTCGCCAGCGGCGAATCGCGGGAATTCGCCGCGAATTCGACCTAGGCGAATAAATTCGCCCATCACTAATAAATATATATATATGTTTTTGATACTTGCAGTTACAGTACCAATGTCAATGGTATATGTCTTACCATACTAGATAACAGCATACAATAGTTAATATGTTAATATGTTAGCAATGTTATACTTTGTAACATAGCAAATGTTATTTGCAAACAATTATGTGATCATTCAAGTTACCCGTGTTCATTTTGTTCCTCCAGCTATGATGCTCTGTATCACTATTGGCAGATTTATACAGACATCGGGTTGGATAACTATAAATATATACACCATATATCAGAATTCCTGACATCAAGGGGGATTGATCTGTTTTTTTCGGGTGCATCATCTGGACCCAGGGGAAGGCAATGGAATCACATAGTAGTGATGTGGGTAATTTTTCTGATCCCCATGAGCTCAGCGGGTTTTGGTCTAAACATATTGTTTTACTCTCTCTAGACATTCTTTATTTTAACAATAAAAGTTACATTTGATCTCATATGGGAATTTAAGACATTTAAAGGGCAAGGAAAGTGTAAAATAGAATAAGGCTGTAAATGCTGTATTTTGTATACTAAACATAACATGAACTTACTGCACCACAAGCCTAATCAAACAAATTATTTATGCTTTTAAAGTTGGGAACAGGGGGCTGTCATCTTGTAACTTTGTTATACATCTTTGCAAGACTAGACTACATACACATGCTCAGTGTGGTCTGGGCTTCTTAGGGATCGTCATAAATTATCAAAAAACAAAGCTGCTGGAGTTCTGCATGGATAGTAAGTAAGGCAGGGGCTCCCCCTGCTGTTCATAAGTATGATTGTTTCCCTGCCAGAAGTTAGGGACTGTCTGACAATTCCTATCCCCAGCACTAAATTAAGGGAGAATTTCACTGCATACAGTTAGGTTTCTTATAAAAAAAGGTACACATTTTTTAATTAAAGTACATTGGAGATAGATTTCTTTGTCATTAAAGAAAGTAAAAATGGGATTTTATTTCTTTGCCTTTCCTTGCCCTTTAAGGCTGTATGGTTCAGCCTCCATGGGTTATTCTCTCTCTCCCTTCTTATATAATGATTTCATTTCACTTGACCTTGATGGTAGGTGCTCACATTAAAATAGTTTTACTGACTGGTTAATTGTATGACTGGATAATCTGATTTTATGACAATTCAACTGTCCAATCTTTATTTATGGGGGATAAATGCAGCAAAGAAACTGATTCTAAAACTTGTCAAGTACCTGAACTGAAAATATTCACAGTCTATTCTAAAGTCTTCAATGTCACACTAAAGTCTTCAAATGTCACACAATAGATAAGGTTAGCATTCCTGAATTACTGGTTTCAAATGACAGTAAATCAATAAATTAAATATGAAATTTCCACATTCACTTTGCATTATTACCCATACAAACTGGAGCATATGGCTATGGAAGGCCTCATCAATGCAAATTTGCTTTGTCTCTATTTGCTCTAGTATTACTTGCAGAATATTTTTTCAAGTCAGTTGTAGGCCAAATAATACTGTGCAACATTTAAATGCTCATATCAAGCCTTCATCCAAATGGAGAACATTCACTTTTTTCTTTCTGATAGAAATAACGCAAAATATACAGAAAACTGTATTGAAGAGCTGTAGTAGTTGTACAGAATGACTATGTAGATAGTCTACCTTGTCCAGGGAAAAGAATGCGTACAGCGATGTACTTTCTGGTTCTTACTTGTTATTATATTATCACCTGCTCACTTTCAAGGATTTGTCTTTACACCATTAATGCTGGAAGCGTAAATGTCATTCCTGGAATTTGATTTTGAAAAAATTGCCTTCTGGGCACATTGTGCATAATAATCTTGTAAATTGATCTCATTGCACTCTTTCAGACCACGCTGCATAAGTATATAAGAGCAGCTGCTAAAACTCAAGTACAGAGGGGTTCTGTCTCCTTGACTCTCTATTTCTGTACACCAACTTCAATTTTATTTCAACCCAAAATGAGTCAGTATAAGCAGTTTAGTGTTCGATCAGTTGCAACTTCAGGCAAACCTGGCTTCAGTTCATTTTCTGTGGCTAAGAGTGGTGGAGGATTTGGAAGTGCTTCGGGAGGTGGTAGCTTTGGTAGCAGAAGTCTTTATAATCTAGGGTCAAGGAAGGTCAGTTCTGTTAGCTCTGCAAGTGGAGGTGGCTATGGAAGTGCAGCCGGTGGTTTTGGTGGAAGAGGCAGTGGTTTTGGTGGTGGAGTAGGTGGGGGAGCCTTTGGAGGAGCTGGTGGTGCCTTTGGAGGAGCTGGCGGTGGTGGCTTTGGAGGATCTGGATTTGGTGGCTTTGGAGGAGCTGGATTTGGTGGCTTTGGAGGTGCTGGCTTTTCTGGTGGACCATCAGCTGGTATACAAGAAGTTACCATCAACCAAAGTCTCTTGGCACCACTAAACCTGGAAATTGATCCAAACATTCAAAAAGTTCGTCTGGAGGAGAGAGAACAAATTAAAACTCTGAACAACAAATTTGCTTCTTTTATTGACAAGGTAACATTTGATAAATTATTATTATTATGTATATTATTATGCCTGTAATTCTTCACACATATGGTCATGGTTAAAGAATGGCAAGTTTATGGCTGCTTTGCAGTAAATACAAACCAAATTTGTTTTCCTGTTGTCTTCTATTATTATCTCATACCATAGTGATTTTTCAATTCACATATAGTATATTATAATTAATATATGCACATATATTTAATTTAATATATGCTAGGTCCGGTTCCTTGAACAACAGAATAAGGTGCTTGAAACTAAATGGGCCTTATTGCAAGAACAAGGAGGCCAAGTTAAAGGGTCAACAAGAAGCAACACTGGGTCTATTTTTGATGCCTATATCAACAACCTCAAGAGGCAACTGGATGCTTTGCAAAATGATAAACTAAGGCTTGATGGGGAGTTAAGAAATACGCAAGACTTGGTTGAGGATTTCAAAAACAAGTAAGCAATATTCATACTAATTTCACCCTAAGATCCTACATCTGCAGGAGGGTGGGGTGTATTAATTGACACAGCACAGGATTCACAATTGTTTTACGAGAGAGAGGGTGTGGCTGTGTGGCACAGGTATCAGTTACTGCAGCTGTACTTGTGACATGGTGTGATTAAGCTTGGTGTGCAGTCTTATTAATTGTCTTATTTATTGGTAGATACGAAGATGAAATTAACAAGAGAACATCAGCAGAAAACGAGTTTGTTGTTATTAAGAAGGTAAGGTGATAGTAAAATGTAAAAAATGTAAAACAGCTGAATGTATAGTAATTAGCTCCATTTAAGAAAGCTATTAAGTATATGCATATGGTTCTAGAATAGCTCTAATGTGATAAAAAAAAAATAACTTCATTTTGATATATATATTGTGTATATTATTTCAATTTCATAAAAAAGTATTTTACCTTAGTAAATGTTCTCCTAACTGTATCCTATCCCATATACAAAAAGTATAACATGACTTCTATTGGGCAATTATATACACTTTAGGGATCATTTACAATGAACCCAGATGCAAGTGCTACAACACTAAGGGGTCGTACAGCATAAACCTTAGTGCACAAAAAAATCTGCACTAGGTTCAGATTGCATTGCCATTGGCACTTCCTAACTTGTATGCCTTTTTGGGGATGGGTAGGGGGCAGAAGGGGTCTATGCCTATGTGCGTCACTCATGAATGCAGCATGTAGACAGAGATGTATTCTTGGGGCACATGCAGGCAATTTTGAAAAGTGCAAGGAAGAACGTCAGTGCAAAATGAATTATAGTTTTTGTAGTTTGTAAAATAGGCAGATTACAGAGCTCTTGCCACCAATGAGTGGTCAACTGTTTCCAAAATATATTCTATTCACAAATTATTGCAGCTGAAATACAGTCATAGCAGCTCTGCCATCGGTTCATTTTCCAGCAAAAAAAAAAATGGATGTCGTAACTATTGAAGATACCCTCTCCCAACAATGGCAGAACCCTCATATTAATCAGCTGCCGAAGCTCTGTAAATTATTTCCATAAATAGAGTGCACACACTTCTGACATTGCTTAGTTTATCATAACAAACATTTGGAGCAGAAGTAACACCAAAGGAGGATGGAGCAAAGGCATGATATTCCCTATAATAGTAAAAATATAACAAGCAACAGTCCAGTTAAAACTTGCAAATACTTCTAAGCTTAATAAGTGAAATGTGGTATACAAACCACATAAATGTACATAAAAGGTGTCTATGTTGCTATATAGACTTGACATGTAATATCACAACAGGTTCTTATCAGGATGAGTTATTGTCAGACTTGGCATTACTTCTGTTAGACAATTTTCAGTGATTTGATATTGCTGTCATTTATATACAGGGTGACAAGCATCTGGTTTATGTTTCTATTTCGATGTTTCTGAGATGAGAACCATGAATATCCTGTACTCAATACCCTTATAAACACTGCTAAGTAATGCCATTAATTATAATTGGTGCTTTGTGATGTTATTTGTGTTACATATCTCACTGAAACGTGTGTATTATAAAGAAAATTGCACCCCTCTTGTAACGAGTATATCTGAAGTCATCACCAAGGAGCTCCATGACAATATAAAAGGTCACGGAACTAATTGATGATTAAGAATATCCTTAAATTTGACAACAGTGGTACATTATTCATGATTAGTACATACATGATTAGTGATGGGCGAATAAATTCACAAAGCGCCAGAAATATTTCCCCTGGCGCCAAAAAAGACAACGTCAATGGGTGATGGCATCCAAAAACGGATGCCAAAAGCCAAAATGGACCCCGGCAGTGTTTTGTGAACTTTTCGCCGTTTCGCAAATTTCTAGTAGAAATTTGTTAAATTTTGGCAAAACGCCCCAGATTCACCCGTTACTACTGGTGATAGAACTCCTTATATTTTACTATATAAAAGGGCTATGCTATAAATAATATATACTATATACATACAGTATTATAATAAATCATCACGGTTTTCCATTGTGCTCTAAGTACAAGCTTAACTACTCTATGTAAACTCATAACTATTTTATGCTCTGTGCGTTATTTCTCATGCTTGACCTGTTTTTGTATAAATCCCATTTCTCAGGATGTGGATGCTGCTTACATGGGCAAGGTGGAACTGGAAGCCAAAGTAGATGCTGTTACAGATGAACTCAACTTCCTGAGGACCCTCTTTGAAGCTGTAATATATGCTTTGCTTTATTTACACAATACAGTAATTAGAGGTTCACAAAACAACCACAGTCCCACAGCTGTTTTTAAATAATATGATTCAATGAAATGGCGAGAGCAATGATTACTGTACCGTATGCATACTTTGCAGATATAGGATTAACTTCAACAATTTAATGACTACTTTTAAGATGGAATAATATTCTCACTTCAACAATATGCACTCAACTATTTGTAGAAAAGTAGGGGGGTCCTTTCAATAAAGAAAGACAACCAAGTGTCTGGGGAGAAATTACAGGGATATGGAACTTCAGGTCCTCTGGAAACTGTTCAGCTACAACTACCAATACCTTCAAGACAACCTTTGGTTATTAATGTAATTTTTGTTGAAGTTGCAGCTGAACAAGATTTGGGAAGATGCCAGCTGGACATCCCTATTGTACTGATAGACAATATAACATAGTGTGTACTAGTCTAAAATTGTATCCCTCTAAAGTTAGCTAATATATAGGTAGAACATTGATTATTCACAGAGTGCAACGCATGTTTTAGGAACTGGGTGAGTTGCAGGCTCAGATCTCTGACACCTCTGTTGTCCTGTCCATGGACAATAACCGAGCTTTGGATCTGGAAAGCATCATCACTGAGGTGAAGGCTCAGTATGAAGACATAGCAAAGAAGAGCAGAGTCGAAGCTGAAGCTGTTTACCAAGGAAAGGTAAGGACGACCATCTTCCCATAGACACAAAAGATAGTATAAAGAACTATAAACTGGTTGCATGAGAGCAAATTCTATTGCTTTTTGATCACCCTCCAGCACCCAACACACATAAGAAGGCATTCAAGAGAGAATTTACATATGACAATAAAACTTTGAATCTTGAATATTCGGCCAGATACTTGCCAAATGTTAATCAATTAAAAGGCATTGCTATACTATGATATTCACCTCATCTTAATTTTTTTGAGAAACAAAAAGTAAATCTGTACCTTATTTTGTAAGGTTCAAGAGTTGCAAGCATCTGCAGGTGAACAAGGAGATGTTCTACGCAATACAAAGAATGAGATCTCAGAGCTCAGCCGTAAAGCCCAGAGACTGAAAGCTGAAATTGAAAATGTGAAGAAACAGGTGAGGCATTGGCTTGGTTTTATAGAATGTGGGAATACAACCTGACCTAGGAAAGGCTAATACCTCAGCCCCCAATGGAGAGCAGTGGCAACTAAGGCATGTCTCAGGGTAGTGCATAGGACATACTTGCAAGGATGTTGTTTTTTTATTAAAGTGTATTAATTGCACTGTTATTTATTACATGCCACATTTATATATATTCTAAACATTGATGAAAATATAATTTCAAAGTGCATTAAAAACAACTTAACTGTTGCTCAGCTCAGATGTTCAAACAAAAACTACTGTTTCAGAGTGCTTCTTAGCTTTTGTCACAGTGTAAGGAATTGTTGGAACAGTGTAAGGAATTGTTGATACAGAACGCTGCAATGAAATAGCAATGCATTGTATGTGAACTGTTGCTTTAAAATAATTTTTGCTTAGAATTATGGGCAAAATTAATTCAAGACAATTTCAATTTAAATACAGTCCAAATGATATACTCTTAAATGCACATCCAGCCATTTACCTGGTTATAGATGAGACTCCTCAGCTGTAATCTCTCTCTTATTCTATGGAGATTTAAGCAGAAAAAGAGAAAGTCAGTAGACGTATACAAGTCCTAAAGCATAATGACATATTTCCAAAATACCCTTTCTGCCAATCAGCATACAGTAAGAAGCATTCACACTGGCTTGTCTTGTCTAAAGAAAAAGGCTAGGTATCATAACTCTATATTTTTTGGCTGCCATGTCTAGTGAATGATCTTCTATTGACTTTGAGACAGGGGATTTTGCTGAGGATAATTTGGCGGTAGCTAACATGATGACTTTGGCTCAACTATTCATTTAAAAAGCTGTGACCCAACTCACGTTGGATGAAAATCTAATGGAAAGACAGTAGCTGTGGACAGTAGCTATTGCCTGCTTGTGTTTATTATTGAACTGGTAGATACTGGGCACAATGTAGACTGCACATAACAGTTGGCTAGGGAGAGCAGTTAAAGAGGGGGATAGACTTTATAACTATTTCTAATCTAGTACTTATATTCCTTCTTTCATATTGGTGTTTTCTATATTTTTGTAGCTATGTGCCTTAACAATTAATCAGGTCTTCTTTTAGATTTCTAATCATAGGAAGTATTCAGGATTGCTTTCAGACCAGGCACACGTGAAAATTTCCAGCATCTTCTTTCTGTTTTATCCAGATCGCCAAGCTGCAGGCATCTATAACTGAAGCAGAAGAGAGAGGGGATATTGTTCTGAAAGATGCTCATACCAAACTTGCTGAGCTGGAGGCTGCTCTGCAGAAGGCCAAGCAGGACATGGCTCTCCAGTTGCGGGAATACCAGGAACTGATGAATGTGAAACTGGCCCTGGATGTTGAAATAGCTACTTACAAGAAACTGCTGGAAGGAGAAGAATCCAGGTACTGTAGGTGTTTGCAGTAAAAGCCATAAATTCCCCCTGTATGGGGGCCTTAAGTATGCAAGGTTTCAATCACAACTTGTTGTGCCTTAGTACAAATATCGAATAAATCGAATGATCGGATATTCGATAATTCGATCATTTGATGATCGTAGGAATAAAAATTTTAAAGTTATAGAGGAATACCATTCGTACGAATTTTTCGGACATTCGAATGAAATCGGTATCGGATCGTAGGAATTCATCGAGAAATCAGATATCGAGCAAAATGATAGCCTAAAACAATTCAATTATTCTCTGGGAATAATAGTAAATTTGCCCCTTAGTCTCTGAAGCCTATGGGGAGCTTCCCATAGGCTTATATTGTAATTCGGTAGGTTCAATCTGGCGAAGTAGGCAGTCGAATAACTTTAACATTTTTATTCCTATGATCATCAAATGATTGATATCCAATAAAATTCGTACGATCGTATTCGATTGAATTCGAACGAACTTCGATCTATTCACGTGAATTTTGTAAATTGGCCCCATGGTTTAAAATATTATAAGGTGTAAGGTTGAATTACTCATAGCAAGTCTAGCAACCAATTTGATTCTTGCTTTCAGTTACTAGTTACTAGACCTAGTTTACACTTTGCACCTCCATTTCCCTACTAGACGCAGGAAAATCTTAATTTGCTTAAAATTTCAGCTGTTATGAAAAACTTGTAGCCACTAAACAGAATAATATGCCTCCACTGCTGGCAAACTTATTAGGCAACTTATGGTACAGGTATATGTTTCTTATTTTGATCAAGCAACTACTATTTGATTCTTAATTTATGCTAATAATTTTTTTTCAATTCAATTTTTTTCAGAATTAATTCAGATGTCAATAACGTCAGCATCTGTAAGTATTTTTTGGTGTGTTTCTTTGGGCCCTCATAATATATGCCATGTAGCCTTGTCAGCAGAGTCGGACTGTGCCGGGACACTAGAAAAAAAAACAGTGGGCCCAGGCTTTCTTAGGAGACTCTTCCCTGCCCAAAACCATTGCTGACACATAGGGGTCTGAAGGTGGTATTGTAGCTGGTGCAGGGGGCCATGGTGGGGTGTGGGGGCCTCAGCAGTCAGTGAGCATTCCTATTGATTTATACATATCCCATGAATATGAATGTCACAGTATAACACTGGATCAGGCCAGACTGGTAACCTGTGGGTTCTGACAAATGCCAGAGGGGCTGCTGTAAGATGCCATAAAATAGACTATTAAGTGGGCTGGTGAGGTCTGTTTGGGCCTCTCTGTACTAGGAATGCCAGGGCCAATTTTTAATCCCAGTCCAGTCCTGCACTGGATACAGTATCCAGCCAGATCTAATCTTTTAATAACATGGCAGTGGGTTTGCCACAGGCAAATTGTCTCCACTTCTAGCAAAGCAGCAGATATATTTTTATCTTTGATCTGAATGCAAATATCCAATTGCTATAATTTACTTTATCTTGAGCAAACTTTGAGGCTGTTCTGTTTTTGTTTGTTTCATAGCTGTCATTAGCTCTGGCGGCAAAAGTTCCCTAGGAGGAGGAGGAGGTGGATCTGGAGCAGGCTTCGGCTTTGGAAGTGGTGGTGCCTTCGGTGGAAGTGGTGGTGGTGCCTTCGGTGGAAGTGGTGGTGGAGCCTTTGGTGGAAGTGGTGGCCATGCCTTTGGTGGCAGTGGCCTTTCCTTTGGCTCAGGAGGTGGCGGATTCAGCTCCTCAAGCTCCTCATTTGGTGGTGGCGTCAGCAGCAGTGGGAGATTTTCTTCCAGTCAATCCAGCTACAGAAGTTAATCAAGTCAAGAAATGAGACCAAAAATGAGTGCCCAGAACACAATAATTAGTTGCCTGTTAATACAGATACTGTGCTTTCAGATTGCTGTATACATTCTGTTTTGCAGTTCCCATCTTCATGCCTTTCTCTTTTACTTACACACGGTATAGTGGATAGATGTGAAAGCAACTGCACTCCAACAGAAAGGGGCTTTAGCTTTGCCATGTTTCCACTAATGCTTTTTCTCAATAAGGTGCTCTCATTCCATACTTGTCTCTCAAGCATTGTCTGTGCAGGAGAAACAAAGCTCTACAATGTTTTACAAAATGATAAAAATAAAAATAATACAATGTACTGCAGATCCTTGTTACAATGCCTCCCCATTGCAATCCTAACTGCAAGTTAAGAATTAATATCATATGTGTCTCTCCTGACCCATTTCTGCTCCATAAAGGTAAAACAATGAATGCAGGTCCCTGCAGTGGCACAAACAGAAGCAAACATGAGCAGTCATTATTAAACATTGTAGCACAAATAAACATAATTCTGTTGCAATATAAATCCACTCATCTGTCTTTTTTTAATTGTGAAATTGTTTGGAAATATAAAAAAGGGTAAAAAAAAGCTGCTGTAACAAAATCATATTTAATCAGTCAAATAAACCATACTGCCTACATACAGTAAGTGCCACATTTCAGGTTGTCCCTCCACCCATCCTCAAACCGAGTAACAAACACCATACTATATGGGGGTAATATAATAATATATAATATATAGTGTGTAGGCTTAATGAGCATTTGGTTTTATGGGGTCAGTGACCCCCTCATTTAAAAGCTAAAAAGAGTCAGAAGAAGATGGCAAAAATTAAAAAATGATAAAAAAAATTGAAGGCCAATTGAAAAGTACTTAGAATTAGCAATTCGACAACATACTAAAAGTTAATTTAAAGATCCTTTAAGATCCCATGAGTCAACCTCATTAGTCTCATGTGTTCTTCATCCCCCTAATCAGAACCCCTCATTAACCTGTCCCTGACCATAGCTCCTTGCTTGGTCATTTTGCATCCTAACCCTGATCTTGTTATTCCGTGCTTTGATTCCTGTTCCTTGTTACCTGTTCCTGGATTCCTGTTGTCGAGACCCTCCCGTGTTCCTTATTCCTAGTCTTGCTCCAGTTCTCCTGTTCCCTCACATGACACTGCAACCTGCAATTAATGTGTAGTGTTATTCAAGATCTCAAGGGCATTTAAGTGCTATTTGGTTATATTATGATTTATGAATATATTACTTTGATAAGAAGCAGAAATAGAGCACGACCTACATAAGCTTTTCAAGCAAATTGTGGATTTTAATAGACGGTTTATACCATTTTAGATTGCAATTTGGGGGATATTCTTTTTATCTAACTGCTTTGACTTCAATCTCTTTTCCTTTCGATGCTCCCGGTGGTTTGTGGCTTTTTAGATTAGTTAGCTCTCGCATAGTTAGATTGAGTTAAATATTAAGACCACAGTCCCCGGAAGGCAGACTTCTCCATCTTTGTGGGGTCCCGAAGGTAGCCAAAGATCAGATTTTACAGGACTTCTCCATCCCTCTATTATTTCCTTTTCACATCAATTACTGTAAATCACTCGGCTTATGAATTCACTGAATTTGATTGGGTATACATAAATAATGGATTGATTATTACTTCATTAATGAATTGCTAATTTGATTAACTGGTTCCTCAATTAGGGGAAAACCAAGGTGAATTAATTTATATCCCTTTTAAATCATTAATTTCATTGGTTGGTTTGATTCATTTTTTAAAGTTAATTATATCATTAATTAAAAAAGGCACATCACATATTACAATCATTAATTAATTTTAAAAAGCGAGAGACTGATTTTTTTCTATATGGTCATAATTAATCGAAGTCTGAGCACATTGTCACTTTATATGTAGTAGCACATTGTCACCTTAAGGATATGAGGTTGCCAGCGGCATTTTTCCACAAGCATTTAATCATTTATATATATATATATAAGGATTAACAACTGGTGAGAAACATTTGAGTAATAATCAATAGAGGGGGGAGATTTCTTTCTCTTTCTTCAATCAAACAATTATGACTGCTTTTCATTGATGTCCTGAAACAGAACATGTTGCCATTAAAAGACCATATGTCAGATTTCCAGTGGTGATGTCTGTAGAGGGGCTCACAAGAACCTCACACTGAGACCAGGCACAACTGGGGGGGGGGAGACAGGGAGCCAATGTAATGGAGAAAAGTTGGTGAGACTAAAATCAGGGATGAGGAAAACTCATGGTCAGGACCCTGGTTGGAGCAGTCAGCAAGGATTCAGTAAGAAGATTGGGCAGAAGGTCAAGACAGGCAGCAAGTAAGCAGAAGCAGGATACAGGCTGTGTCACAACAGAGGAAGTAATGAATAAATAAACAGTGAAAGACAACCAAGCACAACTTCAAATGGGCAAAAACAAGAGTGTAAATATGCTAAATTGGAAAACATGTGAGGGAACAGCCATGTGACAACACTGCTGTGGAGGTAAGTCGGTGCACAGTTACATGATGATGCTGGGATATCACAACTATTGATGGGCGAATCTGAGGCGGTTCGCTTCACCGAATTTTTGGCGAATTTCCCGAGAAATTTCGCGTAAATGTTAAAATCGGAAAATTCACAAAAAAATTGTGAAATTTTACTGTTTTCACGAAAAATTCAAGAAATTTACCCGTTTTCACGAAAAATTCATGAAATTTACCCGTTTTCACGAAAATTTTTGAAATTGGAACTGCTTCACTATAAATTCGTGAATTTAAAGCAATTTCACTATAAATTCGTGAATTTCGAACATTCAAAATTCAAAGAAATGCACGCACTCCTGCAGCCAATCGGTGAGGTAAAAACATCAGCTTTATTCCATGAAGTTAAAAAGTTAGCGTCCTAACGCGTTTCGTATCTTCCGATACTTAATCATAGGCACAAATGGTTACAAACAATTACAGCCTTTTAAAGGAAATGACACCTGAATTAGCTCTGCTACAGACCAATCATCAGGCTGACAATTTAAAACCCACATTAACCCTTAACTGAAAAGAACAAAACTGTGATGGGAAATGGAAAGGATTCAGTTTTACTACAAAAAATACAACTAATCTCATGAAACTAATGCTCAGTACAATTAAACATATCATCGGAAGTCAAGCGATTACATACTTAATTATGTATATATGAAAACTATAAATATTAAATCGCTGTACCCTCCGACTCGTAACTTATTTAAACTAGAACTAGTAATTCTTTAGAGCATATATTTTATTTTATTTTACTTTATTCATTTATATTTATATTTATAACTGATATAAAATTTTGTAGTAAAACTGAATCCTTTCCATTTCCTATCACAGTTTTGTTCTTTTCAGTTAAGGGTTAATGTGGCTTTTAAATTGTCAGCCTGATGATTGGTCCGTAGCGAAGCTAATTCAGGTGTCATTTCCTTTAAAAGGCTGTAATTGTTTGTAACCCTTTGTGCCTATGATTACGTATCGGAAGATACGAAACGCGTTCAAAATTCTTTGAATTTTGGATTGTCGCTTGGGCTACGGGCTTGGGGCACTGCACCCGAGCCATTGATCGGATTTGGTGAGTTACATTATCCTCTGACTTATCATCACGATTATTTCCTTGACTTGGCATCCGATAGAGTGTTGGACTCGGGGTATCTACACCCGGGTCTTTTATACCATAGGGTGAGCTGTTACTTACTCATTTATATGTATACAAATTAAGTCAAATTATCGTTAAGGGCTTGAGCTGGCAGTCGTTAACAAATTTCGAACATTGTTACTATAAATTCGTGAATTGCAAACGTTTTCACTATAAATACGTGAATATCGCAAAATTGTTGCAGGTGAATTTTCTCTGGCGAATTTTCACGGCCATTTCGCGAATTTATTCGCAGCGAATTCGCACTAGGCGAATAAATTCGCCCATCACTAATGGCAACCCAACCCAAGGACAGGCACCACTGCACAGACAGAGGAGACTTACACTATAGCTGCCATTTTGGAGCACTGGTTGCCCATATGGAGGCAGGGACAAAGGAGCCTGCAGGACAATGTGAGTCTTCTAGGCATATCTTTTAATATCTAGACAATTACCTCTGCTTTTCACCTTAACCAGTCAAACTCATCAACTTAAAGTGGAAATTTCCCTGCAGTTAAAATATTTTACTAAGCTCTGGCTGGTGGACATATCACTGAATTGCTGAAAACACATTTATTTTAAGAATGGAATGCAAAACATAATTCTTATTTGGATTGGAAATCAGCTTAATGTGTGGACACTTGATGTCTGCATTTCCACTCTTGGCCTCTCTGGTGCAGTGATTATAATGTTTTGATATTCAACAAATGCTTATTAAGAGCTTACAGAATGAAAGCAAGAATGTGCAGATGGGTAGCATGCTAATAAGTCGCCATCAACCCTCTTTCCGTATCTTCTTATCTATATGCCAACAGAACATGATATAGACGTTGTTTGTCAGGACAGGATTATCAAGGCCTTTTGTTCTGCCAGGACGATGCCCAACTTATAGGAACATGTTTGACAAGACATTTTTCTCTTGGCCAAGCCCTTTTATGTTCTGCTGGATGAGCTACAAAACTATGTGAAGATATTCACAATTTCCAAGTGTCTGTGACTAATGTGTCTAGCAGTGCTGACTAACGTGGAACTATTGTGGAAACCAACTATTGTGGAAACCAGCTATTGATGCCACTGATTCACCCAAAATTCACACTGATGTGGTTCTGAAGTATGTAACACTAGTGAGATAAACATCAGGGCAAAGGAATACACCATGAATAATACACATAAATAATATTTCAGGTCATCATATATCTGGGAATATATATAATGTCAGCATATTCAGTTGGTTTCAAGTATGGGAACTGTTATTCAGAATGCTCGGGGCCTGGAGTTTTCCAGATCTTTCTGCAATTTGTATCTTCATACCTTAAGTCTATTAAAAAATCGTGTAAATATTAAATAAACCCAATAGGCTGATTTTGCTTCCAAAAATAATTAATTATATTTTAGTTTGGATCAAAAGTAAAAAGTACAGTTTCATTATTGCGAAGAAAAATGAATAAAAAGGAGACAACCCATAGAAACCAACCTGAATCTGAATGATGCCCCTTAGAGATCTTTCACTGAACACAGATCCCAATTTGTGATGAGGCCACATAGGCCCGGACCTAGGGCGGCAACATTTTTGGGGCGGCATGTTGCCCAGCTGCAACTTTAAAGCATGGGGACTTCCCAGTGCTTCTGTCTGATCCAGCGCCAGGACGCTGTGGCCACAGGGGCGGTGCGACCGGAAGTAGATGGAGCAGGGACCATCGGGCCCCAGGGCGCCACTTAGGTAAATCCGGCCCTGACTGAGCACTTGCGTCTGAGGTTTTGTTGTGCTTTGCACCTTGCACCAGATTACAAATGCAGAATTCAGTGCTTATGGCAAGGCACAGTGTTGGACTGGGTGGCCTGGGGCCCACCAGGGCTGCTGTCTCAGGGTTCCCCACACACCTGCAGCCACAAAGCTCTTTTCAACCACCCACCCCAGCTGCACCTTCTTTCTCTTCCTTCGACTGGGGCCAGGCAGGGAGGTTGGGGGCAGCAGTATTGGTATCAGGCAGGGTCCTGATACCAAGTTATTAATAGGGGGAAAAAAGATAAATATATAGAAAGGCCTGTAATTTTTTCTAGAGAAGGTGGCAACCCAAGCCCTGTCTTTACCGCCTGCCTGAGATTCAAATTTTAATACCCAGGCAAATAATATGACGCAGGTGCACTAACCTCAACAGTTATTACAGTTCCTGCAAAAACTCGCCTGATGTCAAAAGCTGGTTTGGCGTTTATCACAAAGAAAGCAAAGGGAGCACAGCCGTGCATATGTGTTCCAAATGTTTTTCAGTTTTGTGTGCCTTTGAGGCAACAACACAGACAGACACACCTAACAGTTGCCAGGGAAAGAGACAATGGGCAGAATTCAGTAGATGGTAAATGCCAACTGCAATCTATATTTAATGAGGACAACATGTCATTATAAAATTGCTGTTTATATTTCATCTTTGTACGAGAGAGACCCACTTAATCACTTTTCCCGTTCCTTATTATGCCAAGAGTAATGCTACCTGCCAAGGAAACACTGGCATCACATCAGATGTGGGCACTGACTTCCCTCCTATGTAAAGTAGGCAAGGAAATGTATAGAGCAACACTGAGTTACATTCAGATAAAGTGCAGGTAAAACTGAAAAAGTCACTGCTGTGTTTAGTATAGGGGTATTTATCTACTAATGCAGATGCAGAACTTCAAGCCCCAGGGGAGGTGTTTTTACATAGACAGACATCACGCGCCATTCATGTGGTGCTGTTTGCTCATATACTTAAGTTTCTCTTTAAGGGAACATAATACAATGACAATCCTATTTAAGTACTATTTAACTCTTTAGAAGAAAGCTTACAATCACTACCTCTATTTGAACAGTACATACTTTTGATATGGGGGAGTGCTGGGTGGCAGTCTGTGTGGCACCGTAGCTGTGGCGAACATATTAATAAAGTGGTATTAGGAACAAAGAATAGGTAGATCAGAGGGTCATGTGTTTCAGTATGAATTTATACTCTACAGTACTACAGCATTAATGACTCAATTACCATTACTTACTGTTATGGACAAACTGGAAGCAGAAATGTGCCCCACACAGGCGCAACATACAAGATCCTTGTGGATAGTGACCTGGATGGAACCAAACCCAGGACCCTGAGCATTCCATGGATAATAGCATGCATACCTGTTCAGTATATGGTCCCTACAAAGTACAATTCAGCAGCAATATATTATTTTCATGACACGTTGCATCCTCTCACTTTCTGTACAGCACAATACCTACAAATATATTTAGAGCTATCTTGGTTTCTAAAGCAAGTGTCTGGAAAGATTTCTTCTATATAAACAAATATGGTTCCCTGCTGGGTCTTCTTTATTTTGTTTTGTATATTTCCCACTGTTGTTTGCTGACTGTTGCTCTAATTCTCCGCAGAAGAGATTTGGCCCAGCGCACTGTTTTTTGTTCTCTCTCCCAGGAGTGAAACAGCTATTGTTTGGTTAATACCATAAGAAATGCAGCTGGGCGTTCACTTCCTTCATGCACAGATTGGCTTCAGTATCTTAAAACATAACAGAGGCTGTATGGAGATGAGACTTAGCAGCATTCCTTTCTGCCTTGTAAAAGTGATTTCCTAACCACAGTTTGAGAGAGGTGATTTTGTTCCCCTGAGTCATTATAATGCCTGCAGTTCTATCCATGTATAGCTGCTGGGCATTCACATGACTAAGAATGATGAGACATGTCCATCACTGTGGTGGTGGTGGGTCAAACTACTGCAAAACACTTCTACAGCGTCTGTCCATTGGCTAACTGGGGGTATATACTGAAGGGCAGTGATCTCTAACCAGTGGCTCATGAGCAACATGTTGCTCCCCAACCCCTAGGATGTTGCTCCCAGTGGCCTCAAGGCAGGTGCTTATTTTTGAATTCCAGCTAAGACACACATTTTAATTCCATAAAAATCACTCCACATAGGAACCACCAAATAGCAATTGCATCTCTTATTTTCCATCCTCAGGGATTTTTTTGATGCTTGTGTTGCTCCTCTTTTGCATTTGAATGTGGCTCATGTGTAAAAAGGTTGGGACCCCTGTTGCAGGGCATATAATGCTCCCTTATGACCACTGCTACTGATAGTGGAAACAATTGGGTCCGTTTCAGTACCATATTGTCTGGAGTGGTTTTTCGTGAACCTAACAAGGGTTCATCGTCCCTGGTGTCTTATATAAGGGCCCAGAGGGACATGTGCCACCAGCCAAGCAGTATTGTAAATCACATCACCATTGTATGACCGAGATTCAAGATTCAATATGGTTGTGAAGATTCTCATTCATCCAGGTCATGGTGTATCTAACAGAAATATGTTGAATCAACTGGACATGCTGCGTTTTATATCTTAAAGATGTTTCACCAGTCATCCAACTGGCTTTCTCAATTCAGAATTGAGAAAGCCAGTCTGCTTGCTTTTCATGCAAAGAGGCCAGATAAAAAAAATTTGCTGGGGGAGAACAGGCACCCAATATCATACCCCTGCCACCAGAGGACTAAAACTGTAGTCTTAGTGAACTGGCAGACAACCAGGGCCGCTATGGCCATGAGGCAAGGTGAGACCCTTGACTCAGGCGGCACGAATCAGCCTGTTACCAGGGGTGGCAAAAAGCCGCCTCTGGTAACATTAAGAGCCGAATTTCCATTTTTTAAAACGGAAATTCGGCTCTTCTAGAGCAGTAGCCCCTGAAACACCCTGCAGACAACTGCCTTTTATATTTATTTGATCCAGAAAGCAAAACTTGAAGGAAGAAGAAATCGTATATGGATTATAAAATTAAACCATGAAGTAGATATTTTGTATTGTGCATAAAATATGATATACATTTATCTAAGGCCACACAAAGTCTAACTGCAGATTTTGGTTTAGATGAAAATGTAACTATATGAATATTGCTACTAAATAATAAGCTTAGTATTAAGAGAATTACCATTTTGCAGTTAATACTAGAGATTTGTGAAGAATCTTATTTATATACTTTTATGTGGATAGTTGCTACACTGTGAAAGTCCTACAGCCTTATTCACATGCCCTGTATTTAGAGCTTATAGGTTCTCTTGTTCTTTATAAAAAGGCTTGGGGAATGGAGCTGCCCTGGATAACAGAACTTCCCCTGATCACATTCCCCAGGAGGGATAGTGCATTTATTTTGGAGTGGCTTGGTTTAAGGTTAAACATGCTGCATTATAAATTATACAGAGTTAAATACAGAAAGCAACTGGTTAAGTCCAGAAAGTGAGTTTCCCATAAATTCCAAGCCATAACATTATAGTGCTTGAGATGTTAGAGGTGTGATTTAATTAGATGATTTCACTGTTTAAATTGCTGGAAGGCATGCCAAGCCCAGTATTGAGGTAAGACGATTCATGCACATCATAATGACCAAACCCACATACTCATACAGATAAAAGGGGGAGCAGAACCCAGGAACGCTCACTCTGCATTCTCTATTTGCTCATCTTCAGCATCAAAAGTTTAGAGCTACTGCAGTAGGACCATGTCTGTGTCTCGCCAAACTGTCTATTCTGTTGGAGGTACCAACAAAAGATTCAGTGCTTCTTCTGCTGTACCAATTGGGGGAACCCGAAGCAGCTTCAGCACTCTCTCTGTCTCTCGTGCTGGTGGTGGAGGTGGCCGTGCTAGCTATGGTGGCTTTGGGAGCAGAAGCCTTCAAAATGCTGGTGGATCTAGGAGAATTGCTGTTAGTTATGGGGCACCATCACATTTTGGTTTCAAGAGTTCCGGCATGGAATCTCACATTGGAGCCAATTATGGTTCAGATATGATGTCTGGAATTGGCATGAGTCAGGGGCACTTTGGCGGTCCTGGATTTCCAGTGTGCCCACCTGGTGGCATCCAAAAAGTAACTGTTAACCAAACCCTGTTGGCACCTCTCAATCTTGAAATTGACCCAGCTGTACAAAGAATTAAAACAGAAGAGAGAGAACAAATTAAGACCCTCAACAACAAGTTTGCCTCTTTTATTGATAAGGTAAGTGGATTTGCCATTTCCATAACATTTCCTTTCATGTAGTTCGCATAGAGCTCATAAGGGTTTTCTAGGAATAATATTTGTTTTTGAATGTTACTTTAAATTATAATTCTTTTCTTGCACAGGTTCGGTTTTTAGAGCAACAGAACAAAGTTTTGGAGACAAAATGGAGGCTTTTGCAAGAACAGGGGGTAAAGAGTGTGAAATGTAATATTGACCCTCTGTTTGAAGCTTACATCAGTTCCCTGAGAAGGCAACTGGATAGCCTGTCCAGTGAAAAAGCTCGTTTGGAATCAGACCTTAGACAGATGCAGGACGCTGTAGAAGATTTCAAGAAGAAGTAAGTAGACATATAATGCATGTTTTTTTGTACATTTGGGGAATTTAACCCTTTGATGTTACTCTAGATAAATAAGTGAATAATTATCTCATCAGTTTAGGTAAATATGAGATGAAATATTTGTAGGGATGATGTGTGTTATATGTATGTGTCACATATTGTGGCTCTGGAACAACAACTTAGGCCTCAATGCCCTAGTACAATGAGGGAAACTGAAATTGCAAACTTGAATATTTCAGATATGAAGATGAAATCAACAAGCGCACCTCTGTAGAGAATGAGTTTGTGGTTCTCAAAAAGGTGAGATTAACCCTGACAACCATCATATTAGGATGCTCAGCGGAACCGCCCCTAGATACAGTATTAAAAAATCAACCAATGACTTAACACAAATCTTTCCCTTGCAATTAAGGATGTGGATGCTGCTTACATGAATAAAGTAGAGCTGGAGGCGAAGTTGAACAATCTGACAGATGAGATCAACTTTTTACGAACTCTCTATGAAATGGTAATTATTTCATTTATGCAATCCTTACAATATAAATAGATGAAAATGCACTTTTTTTGTATGGATAAGCTGAATTATAAGTGGGTAGAAAGAGTCGGACACCGATAAAATATGTCTGGCTTATTTTGCTGAATCTGTAACTGGGAACTTGTTTTGTTTTCAGGAGCTTGCCCAAATGCAGACTCAGATTTCTGATACTTCAGTGATCCTGTCCATGGATAACAACAGGAGCCTGGACCTGAATGGTATCATTGCCGAGGTGAAGGCTCAGTATGAGGATATCGCTAACAGAAGCCGGCAAGAAGCAGAGTCTTGGTACCAAACCAAAGTGAGTGATTCATCCATGTCATACATGCAATTTTGACTTTAAGCATTACACAAAAATACCTACACCCTAAACCTCAACCCTATTTTCTAGAGCTTTATATTCTTTTACCAACTTTTGGTACAGGTATAATTTCCTTTTTCTCTGTAATAATAAAACAGTACCATGTATTTGATCCAAACAAAGATATAATTAATCCTTATTGGAAGGGAAGCAACACCAGCTTATTGGGTTTATTTAATAGCTAATAGACTTAAGGTATGAATATTCAAACTCCTCATCCACCCATCCATCCATATATATGTGGGTGTATATATATATATATATATATATATATATATAATCTTTGATTGTTCCATACAGTATGAGGAACTGCAACACTCTGCAGGGAGACACGGTGATGATCTCAGAAATACCAAGACAGAAATCTCTGAGCTAAACCGCATGATTAACAGAATACGATCTGAAATCGACAACGTGAAAAAACATGTGAGTTCAAACCAGAACAATAAAAGTCTTAGGGCTTAGTTTATACTTTGTCATTTAAGGTCTTGCCTTTCTCATGAAAGGTGGATCTATTGCATTATTAAAGGAACAAAGTTCCTTCTATATAAATAGGGGTAAAGGGAATAGGATGCTTTATTTGTCTGCTTATTTTTCTTTATACATTTGCTGGGAGCTATCATCATTGTTCTGATAGTTAAAATAGGATAACAATTGCATTTACTTACTAGGATAATGGTAGAAGCTGGTGGGGAATAGTACTTGGAATTTATAATGTTATGCATATTGTTTTGCAATAGGTCATGTGTAGCTTTATTGCCATTAGTAACTACTTTCTTCATTCAGTGTGCCAAACTACAAGCTGCAATTACTGAAGCTGAGGAACGTGGGGAACTTGCCCTGAAGGATGCCAAGAAAAAACTGTCTGAGTTGGAAGAGGCCCTTCAGAAATGCAAGCAGGACATGGCTCGCCAACTGCGGGAATACCAGGATCTCATGAATGTGAAACTGTCTCTAGATGTTGAAATTGCCACCTACAGAAAACTGCTGGAAGGAGAGGAGGGCAGGTAATGGGTTTAACATCAAAAACCAATGCAACCTAAATCCGCTATATATTCAAATACTATGATTGCCAGTCACAATTATGGGCACAGAACTGCCTGACATTAAAACATCAATATGCTCATATATATATATATATATATATATATATATATATATATATATATATATATATATACAACAAGAAGTTTCTGGGCTCTACAGTAAAACCATTAAAAGGCCCACTTAAGTCTGAGAATAAGACATTTATAATGAACATATACAGAAACTGCTTATAAGGCAGTGTCCCACCTATTCCTCCTGGACTTACCAGCAGTCACAGGTCTGCTTCCTCTGTATTTATATCCATATGTATATATTGTTACATGGCAAATGTGTGTTATACATACTTTAGTGCATGAGGCACAAGGGAGTGCTGTAGCTAACCCCAGCATTGGCCATGTATTAAGTATGAAACTGTGTGCCTATGCCCCTCCTGCTTGTTGTCTCTTCTCATGAAAGTTATATATTATTGTACTAATAGATTCATCTTTTTATCTGTTCCAGGTTGGCAGGAGAAGGTGTTGGACCTGTAAATATATGTAAGTATTTATACAGCAAGAGATGTTCTGTACTAACCTGTTTGCTGTGTAATCTAACTGGATAATTCTATCAACAGCTATCGTGAGCTCTAGCCATGGGGGCAGCAGTGGTAGTGGTCTTGGCTATGGAATGGGAGGAGGAAGTGGCTTTGGATCAGGAAGCGGCTTTGGATCAGGAAGCGGCTTTGGATCAGGAAGCGGGTATGCCATTGGCGGAGGACAAAGCTTTGGAGGAGGATCCATTTCTGGAAATATGGGAGGAGGCGGCTTTTCTATAAGCAGCGGGAAAATGGCAGCCTTTGGTCCTAGCAGTGGGAGCAGTTCAAATGTGAAAATTATATCAAAAACCTCCACAAGCTCTAGAAAGCTTTAATCTCTCACTTCCCAAACAAAACCACACCACACAAATAATGCCTGCTTCATATTCAAAGCGTGCTTTGAACAGCACATGCGCCTAGAGAAGAAGCATTTCTGCTGTGTTATAGGCAGTTACACAAGTATTTCCAATTTGGTATTCCATTGCATCCCACAGATTTCCCTGTCTTGAAGAGGTTGTGGTAGGCGACACTTTAAGGTAGCCCACCCACCCCAAAAAAAAGGTACTGGAGAACTCAAGAGAAAACACTGATATTGCTTAGAGAGCAGATATTTTATATATTATTTGGTTAATATTCTGGAAATCCATTCATGTGTTCAGTTGATGCTTCTACCAATAAACCCTTTCTTTCTGACATTGTCTTAATAAACTGCAATCATTCTTAAGCACCGTTTGCTGTCTTCTTGTTTAAAGTTTATTGTATACTTTACATTTCTGTCACAGAAATTATGTACAGAACAAATTCATTTATGGGAAGCACCAACAGTGGTAGGGAGGCAGCTGATCCCAAGAGTGGGTGCATGGAGTTATGGCACATGGTCTTAGACTACATGACAGCTAAGGAGATTGTATATTTGCACCACTGCTAAGATTTACACATGCTAAGATTTGGGGAGATTTAGTTGCCCAGAGATAAATTGCCTCTTCTTCTGGGCAATTAATCTCCCTGAACTGCCTCCCGCCAGCTAGAATGTAAATCACTGGCGGGATGACAACTGGAGCTCTTTGATTTCCAATGTCGCCTGAAGTTTCCTCGCTGGGCAACTAATCTCCCCCATATCTGAGTTTTGGTATTCTATAACTGATATAACTTACAAAAAAATGTAAGTTGTTACAAGCTACCAAAGTTTGAACCTTCAAGGTGTCATTGAATTCCAGCAACCAGTCTGAGTTACGGGGGCATAAGCAAACAGATCAGGATTGTCACCTGGAATTTATAAAAAAAATGATAAATACACAGACTGATCTGTGTTAACCTGTAAATGTAATTAACTACAACAAAAACTCATTTACACAGTCTCTCTGCTACTATCACACACGGTGCAGGGAGCAAATTGCACAAAACATGTTTTTTTTCACTTTACACAATCCCCTGTGGATTATATCCTAACTTGTGTGTCATTCAGAAAAGCAATATAGGGAGGGCTGATGGGCATGGGGTGCAGAGGAGCCTTTTACCTATCTACTGTTATATGGTAGGAACCTCTAAGTGTCGTAACAGTTGCACATGGTAAATTCATAAGTGACATTATTACGCAAAACCAGAGAAACTAATGACATAAAGCATATCCTTGAAAATTTCAGAATATTCACACCCTGCACCAAGGAAGCCTAACTGGAATGACCATTAAGATTTACAGTTTAAAAAACACAGTGTATGTCTATATATAAAATAAATATAAAGAACAAACTGATTGTGGTTCAAGCATACTCAGCTTGACTTTGTATGGCTGTAGATTCCAGGTATCTGTGCACCCCCACAAAGTAAATGACCATTTCAAGAATTACAGTTCTCAGCCAGTATTAACAAGGCAGCACAGCACTACTCCTTTAAAAAATATTTATTAGAAAAATCGTTAAAAATACCATTGGCAACATTTCTGTTTCAGATGTATCCACCCCCTTCTTCAGGTATCAAACATATCAATTTTTAAGCACCAAAGAAATCACATGACACAATCACATGGTAATTCCAGCTCCGACTAAACAAAGACAAACAGTGATTTTAAATTCTATACTATTATATCCTATGGACCAAGTTACACATACACAGTTTATTGCTTTATCACAGGGAACACCTTGACTCAAACAAATATGAATAAACATCAGAAATTATACTTAATGAAGCACAAATAAATCATGGTCCCTATTTAACCCAGTAGCTTGACAAGTATCAAATTATGTCTAGACATCGATAACCATCAGAATTAACTGTATACATTTAAATTTTAACTAAAGGAACGCATGCATATCATAGTGTCCACAGCAGGAAATCACCATGCAGTATTATAATCACTGTGACAACACTACTATATTCTACAGGTCATTTATTCAAGTACAGATTGCATATGGCAATATTGGATGCAATTGGATTCCAGTGTCATTGAGTCTACAGGAGAGAGATTTGCCTGGTGTGATTGCAGCGGACTGGGCAGAGTTGTGACATAAGAGTTGCTTGTCGGCTAGATCACTGCTGTCCAACTTTAATGCATAGCTGATAATAGAACCCAGTGTTGATCACTCCCTTTTTTTAAAACCAGAACCATGTTATGACAAGAACTCTTGATACCGTATGCACAGTAATTGGGGTAAAACTAAAAGAAAAATTAAATGGTTGGTGCTCACAGCAAGGATCTCCCCCATCACACATATGCCAAACAAGTTAATGAAGTCACATTAAGACATACCCTCAAATCCATATGCCTCTCATGTAGATAGCCCTGCAACTCCAGCACATGATTAAATATCTTAGGGACCCCCTAACAAGCATTTCTAAATGCTAACAAACCACCACCAGGTTAACTTCCCACAGGCAGCATTAGGCAGGAAAAGTATGAAATACACAGGCAGCATAGGACAGGTAGAGTATGGCACACACAGGTATAGAATGGCATGCAAAGACAAAGTATGGCACACACAGTCAGAGTATAGCACACACTGGAATAGTATGGCACACACAGGCAGTGCAGGACAGGCAGAGTATGGCACACACAGGCATAGAATGTCACACACAGGCAACTTATGGCACACAGCATACACAGGCAGTAGGCAGAGTTGGATAGGCAGAGTATGGCACACCCAGGCAGGGTAGAGCAGAACAAGCAAAGCAGGGCAGGAGATTTGGAAACCTATTATGACCACTCATAGAGTTACAGGAACAGGAACAGCAAGTAATGTGCTACATACAGTGACACAATGATGGCTCTGCTCCTACAGTCTGTATGAGGCTTGAACAAATGAACAATGTGGTTGTTTGCAGCCTGAATCTAAGGTGGGAATAATGCAGGAGGCAATTCATCTCAGTACCGATACTATTTAAAGCTTACGGTAAGCAGTCACAGCACCCAAACTTCAATCGGGGGCCAGAGTCTATGGGCCTTTTATTGGCAAATCCTGGCAAAACAATTAGCCTGTTTTCTTACTCAGAGGAGCCACAGGCACAACTATACTGCTTATGCTGAGCACATTGAGGTATAGAGGTTTGTGAGCTGTTTGGTAGTCAGCATTTATGCACCTGCCACAACTGCTACAAAATACAACCACAAACATTGTTTGTGGGTCCACAAAACTTGTTGTAGTATTTCATTAAAGGGCAAGGAAAGGCAAAAAAATTAAATCCCATTTTTCCTTTCTTTAAGTAAAAAGAAATCTATCTCCGAAATATTTTGTTTATTTATACTATAATAAACTTGACTGTATGCAGTGAAATTCTCCCTTCATTTACTGTTGTTTGTAGGAATTGTCAGACGGTCCCTAATTGCTGTGCGGTGAAACAATCATACTCATGAACAGCAGGGGGAGCCCCCGCTTACTTCCCAGCCATGCAGAACTCCAGCAGCTTGACTGTGTCAAGATTTTATATTTGCCTTTACATCCCCTTTGTATTGCTGTTAAGGAGCCGCAGCATTGTACAGTGCATACAAGTACAAAGTATATAAAAGTATACAAGGGGGAGACAATTCACATAATAAATATATACAGAATCATAGGACAAAGAGCTTAAGTGCTGTGTGGTAAGAGACATAGTGGGAAGGAGGTACTGACCCATAGAGCTTACAGTCTAAGTGGATAGGTGGCTAACATACAGGTACAAATTGCACATGGTAAGGCATAGTCAGTAGGCAAAAACTAGTCTAATGTTTTAGTGCTCTAAAAGGTAGGCTCTTCATCTTTCCAAGAAAAGATTGAGAGGATTCATTACAGAGGAATTCAGGGATGGAATTCCAGAGGTAAGAAGCAAGATAAAAGGGTTTGAGACAAGAGGTGACAGTGGATGTGGATGGTGTGAAGAGAAGGTGGCTTTGAGAAGAGTGGAGAAGACGACCAGGAATGTATAGCGAGACAAGAGAAGAAATGTAATGAGGAGCAGAGGAGTGAAGGGCTTTGAATGTTAGTAGAAGGATTTTATATGCTATTCTTTGCCTAACAGACAGCCACACTAAGGATTTTAGTTGGGGTTGAGCAGATTCCCTTTTAGGAGAGAGCAGAAGGATCCTGGTAGCAGAGTTTAAGATTCATTGGAGGGGAGGGAGATGGGAGTCAGGAAGACCAGTTAGGAGGAAATTGCAGTAGTCTAAACGGGATAAAATGAGGGCATGGATTAGTGTTTTGGCTGTTGTTTGTGAAAGAAACAGGCGTATCTTAGCTATATTGTGGAGGAAGAAACAACAGGTTTTGGCAGTATTATTAATAGGATTGGAGAAGGGGAGGGACTGGTCAAACATGACCCCTAAGCAGCATGCGAGTTAACCGGGTTAATGGTCATGCCATCAGTAGTAATGTTTAATGTTTCCAACTGAAGCTGCAGGGACAAAGATCATGGATCCAGATTTAAACAGATAAACTGGGATTCTATTTGGAGGATTATTTTGCTGCAGCCACTGGTTCTGCAGAGTTGGAGAAAGTTTGTATTAAACAATACAAAAACTATAAAATCCACATTAGATTACATGACAACTAGGGTTGCCACCCAGCCGCTATTTTACCAGCAAAGGCCGGGGCCGGTATTACAAATTTACCGGCAATGTAGCTGCCGGTAAATTTGTAACACCACTTTAAAAAGGCCCTTACCCTGCCTTAGTTCAAGTTAAAACTTACCTTTCTCGCAGTCTTCAACCGATCGTAGGATGTGGCTCCGCCCATGCCCCGCCCCCTTTGCTGTCACTATCCGCCCCTTTGTAGCCCTGCCCCCCACCCGCCGGTAAAAAAATTTACCAAAGGTGGCAACCCTAATGACAACACAGGACCCAGTGCAGTCTGTATATTCTGATTATTAATCAGTCTTGTTGTATCAGCTTCTGGCAGATATTATTTGACTTGTGCTGTTTTGATCATTTATGATGATCCCTAAGCAGCCCAGGCCACACTGAGCAAGGGTCTTGCAAAGATGTATAACAAAGTTACAAGATGACAGCCCCCTGTGGCCAACTTTGAAAGCATAAATCATTTGTTTGATTAGGCTTGTGGTGCAGTAAGTTCATGTTTATGTTTAGTATACAAAATACAGCATTTCTAGCCTTATTCTATTTTACACTTTCATTGTCATTTAACACTTCTCTATCTCTTCTCTATTTCTCTCCCAACAATCTTTTCTCTCCTTTTAATATTTAGCTATATTTTACCTCTGCATTTTAGTTGTATGCAGAAGTGGAGAGGAGCAAAGGAAAGTTCTGGAATGCAAAACTCTTGCATCCCCTCTGAGTAGATGCTATTTCACAAAAATAAAGAAGTGAAGGGATGGCCTGACTGTGCTTGACGCAATTGCAGCGATTTCTCAATATTCATGCAATTATGCTTGCACTTTGCCATAAATCTGATGCAATTGTGTTGAACGTTGTTAAGGTCTAGTTGACATAATTTCCAGTATTTGGCATGAGAGTGACACGTGCACCTGAATTTTTAGATGTAAGTGTGCTGCACCTTTTGAAGCAGAGGGAACCTGATCCAGAGATAGATGTGAAGCTGGGTCTGCCCCGCTACACCTGCCTTTGATTGTTTGGAGATTCTTTGGCTTCATGATTGTTGGAGGGGTGCCGATCCCTTGTCCGAACACCAGGCTTAACGGTTTGAGATGTTGGGGAAAGAGGAACCTTTCTTGTAAGTTACCAGAGATAGATGTGACCATGTTTTATTGAGCCAAATAAACTGTATGCTTTATTGTTCAATACATATTTGATATTTAAATGTCCCCTTAACAAAGAATAAAAAAGGTGACATTTTATTTATTGTTGGTTTTTTTGTGCTACATTGTAACTCCTGACTAAATCAGCATAGCAGCACCCCAAATGACAAATGAGTAGTAACACTGTAACATCATTCTTTACTTCCATACACAGAAGCATCACCAAACACTGAGAAACCATACAGCAAAGAACCCAGGGGTTGTCATTAGGTGGCACTGTTGGCACAATAATCTGGATAAATGAGAAGTAATTATACACATTTGATCTAAAAATGAAGCATGTTAACAAACAGTGTTCTTAAATTCATCCCAAAATGACACCAGGGTATATACAATAAAACATTTAAGAGAATATCACATGCAGAATTCATCAGATCAATTGGTTTATGTTCTGATCACTTTCTGTTCACTAGTTCCTATACAAAATACAGGTGACAGTGGGAACATGGTGAACAGAAAGTAGTAGTTCTATAGCCCAGCAAGACTGACAGGGTGGTTCACCTTTAAGTTAACTTTAAGTAGGTTATAGAATGTCTAATTCTAAGCAACTGACTAAGGGCCCTTACACACGGGCGTTTTTACCTGCGCTCCCCTGCGTTCCGTTTTGCTGCGTTCAGCCGCAGGGGAGCAAAGGTATAGACGCACTCAATTATTTTCAATGAGGCTGTACTCACTCAAGCGCATGTAGGTGCCAAACGCAGGAAAAATGCAGCATGTCTGGAGTAGCAGCTAGACTGAGGTAAAGGAGGGAGGAGGATCTACGTACGGTAAGAGGGCAGGTTTTTTTTTTTTGTTTTTTTTTAAGGTTGAATTCGCCTTTAAGTAAGTTTGCCTGTTATTTAATGACTTCACAATCCCCAATAAAGTTAATCATAGAACCCTAGTGTGTTCCAGTGCTTAATTGAGCATCCCCTGCATTAAGGAACCTAAATAAGAGTCTGAAAGTATGGAAGAAAAATGTTTTCAATAGTCAAAGTAGCCCAAAATTACTTCAAAATTCAAATTTTAAAAATTCGAATTTTATTCGAAAAATTCTCTTCGACCCTTAGTAAATGCCATTCAGATGTTGTTTGTGCAAATTGCGATGAATTGTAGAACAATGTACACCATCTGCTGGAAGATGTTCTTGCAGGTCTTGGGAGGTGATCTTTAGGTTGTCTGTAACCAATCTCACAAACCTCCGCATATGCCGTTCCTGTATTTTTCTTGTCCTGCCAGACCTGGGTTTTACAGCAACTGTGCCTGTGGCCTTTCATTTCCTGATAAAATTCCTTACAGTTAAAACTGACAGTTTAAACCTCTGCAATAGCTTTTTGTAGCCTTCCCCTAAACCATGATACTGAACAATCTTTGTTTTCAGATCTTTTGAAAGTTGCTTTTAGGATCCCATGCTGTCACTCTTCAGAGGAGAGTCAAACAGAAGCACAACTTGCAATTGGCCACCTTAAATACTTTTTCTGATGACACACTTGTCTATGAAGTTCAAGGTTTAACAAGCTAATCCAACCAATTTGGTGTTGCCAGTAATCCATATTGAGCAGTTGCATGCATTCAAATTAGCACAATTACAGGGGTACCTACATTTTTGCACAGCCAGTTTTTCACATTTAATTTCATACAACTGAATGCTGCTTCACTAAAAATATTTGTTCAGAAAACAGTAATACAGTAGATGTTAAGTAATAGATGGCAAATGAAAGACATACCACTGTTATCTTTTTTTGTTGATAGTGGAGTAAATTATTATGCATACCACAGTGATGACTCAAGGTATGAAGATCCAGATTATGGATCTGGATCCATTATCTGGAAAACCTCATTCCAGCATTCTGGATAACAGGTTCCATACATGTATGATCTTACATACATACAATTAAGCCCTCTTGTGTTCCCTTTCTGTTCTGTTTAATGAAGGGCTAGTTTTATCATCTGTAGAGTTTCTTTCCACATTTTTTGCAAATAACAGAAAAAGAAATGAGCAACCTATATTATATATACATTTATAATATTCAGTATAATATTGATGGAACTGTCCTGACATTCCAAAACATTTCCTTACTTTTCTCCAAAGTAAAATATGCATGCAGGTAGTTGTATGCCTCCCCAAGCCACACAGCTCCCTCCTCCTTGTACCTCTGAGATCCTACACTAACATCCTTGCTTCTGCCTATGGCCTTCTCTATCAGAATTACCCACAGGCAGTGGCCAAGCAACAGGTCAGGATGGAGGGGACTACAAGAATTTCTCCTGGTGCCCCGTGGCCCATTCTGACACTGACTCTAATCTCTAATGATGGGCGAATCTCCTGAGTTTCGCTTCGCTGAAAAATTTGCGAATTTCCAGAAAAATTGGCGAAAAATTCTCGAAACGACTCGCGGCACGCATTTGAGGTGCGTCGCATCGTTCCCGTCGCGTCGTGTCGTTTTTGGTGCGCGTCGTGTCATTTCAGTCGCGTCGCCCCGTTTTTTTCGGCGAAATTTCGCCAAGCGAACTTTCGCTGGCGTTTCGTGAATTTATTCGCCAGCGGCGAATCGCGGGAATTCGCCCATCTCTACTAATCTCCTATGCCTTCCTGTTGCTTTCCACCCCCTCTACCCATCACCCACAGCAACTATACATATTTGTATTACTTCACTGAATTCAAATCATAAAAATAATGTTTTATTTGCTTGGACATCTACTACTTAAGCAAAGCTGGTTGCATTTCCCATGCAGCTGAATTGTACTCTCATAATACAACCTGTCTATTTGACAGAAGATTATAAAGTACCAATTATGTGCAAGGTTAGTGCAATATTTGTACTCTCAGCAAAGAAACAATGGGTGGCATTTATTTGACTTGAAACAGGAGATTAAAAGAACACATCCTTGTAGCAATTGCATTTGTTCTTTCACCTGTTTTGAAATATTTTTCATGTCTGTACTTAAAGGAATTCTGTCATGATTTTTATGGTTAATTTTTCATTTCTAAATGACTTTACATTGCAAATAATTCACGCTAGCATTTATAATTTCATTCTTGAAACAAGACATACATTTTTTAAGTTGTAATATTGTTGAGTACAGGTATGGGACCTATTATTCAGAATGCCTGGGACCTGGGGCTTTCAGAATAACCGATCTTTCCTTAATTTGGTTTTGCCTCTAATAAGGATGAATTGTATTTTAGCTGGGGTCAAATACAAAGTACTGCTTTATTATTACAGATAAAAAGGAAATCATTTTTAAATATTTGGATTATTTGATTATAATGGAGTCTATGGGAGACAAGCTTTCAGAACTTTCTGGATAGCGGGTTTGCAGATAAAAGATCCCATACCTGTTCTAGAAAAAAAAATACAGCTGTAGCACCTCTTTGTTGCAAAAAAGGGAAAAGTTGAATTTATTAGGTCAGACAACAGGTAATGTTTCATACTTAGGGGAAGATTTACTATCGGTCGAATTTCGAATTGAAACAAATTCGAAATTCGACCATGTGAATAGGTAGGGAATTAAAATCCTT
>CM044433.1:154026169-154041523 GCA_024363595.1 Xenopus borealis
GTCCTATGCAAGTCTTAAAGTGATATCAAATGGTCAGTATCATTATTATATTTATTTAAAAATGGCCAACATATTCTGCATAAAAGAACTTAACAACAGCTGAAACATAGGGCCATGTAGGGATTCGCATAGCGTTGGAGGATTGATGGAAGAGGCTAATAACAGCAGGATTTTGGATCAAGTGGAAAGGAGACGAATGAGGGTGCATGGCCAATAATGACTAGGTTGCTGCAATCTAAGCAAAAGACAATGAATGAGGGAACTATAATTTACAATACCTTTGTGTGAAAAAGGGGAGTGTTCTTGAAATGTTTGGCAATGTAGCCAAGATTTTGTAAGGGATTAGATGTGGGGAATTAAAGCGAGTGCAGAATTGAATATGCCTGTGAGGCAATGAGCCTGTCTATTGGAATTAATCATATTGTTATTTAGAGGGAATGATGTGATGGGAGTAGCACATGTGTAGCTGGGTGGAACTACGAGATTTGACAGAACTGAAATATATGTGTTCATTATCATTGGCAGCGGTGCAAGTTCTGGAGCAATAAGGGATGGTGCAGTATGATGTTTCTTAGACTCCATAAACATAGCACTTGCCCCTCTGCCCTTTATTAGTGCTATTTAAATTTAAAGGACCAGTAACATAAAAAAATTAAATTGTTTTAAAGTAATAAAAAATATAAAGCAGTTGCCCTGCACTGGTAAGTCTGTTGTTTATATAAATAGGCTGTTGTGTAGCCATGGGGGCAGCCATTCAAAGGAGAGAAGGCTCAAGTTACACAGCAGATAGCAGATAAGCTCTGTAGATGTTATCTGTTATCCATTATTTAACCTGTGCCATATAGCAGTTTTTCAATTTTTGCCATTGCTACTTAGCAGCTTGTTTATATGAACTATAGTAGTGTTTCTGAAGCAAACAGATCAGTTTTAACAGCGCTGGGCAACACTACATGATGTTTTCTTTACTTTAAAACACTTTAATTTTTTCTTGTTACTGTTCCTTTAAAGGCAAAAAGCACATTACTGGCAGTATAAGGCGAGCCAAATACTTAACTCCTGCTCTGAGCAGGTATCTTGTGTAACTTTAGGCACTTTCAGGCCTACGACTGCAGGACAGGCCCGGACTGGCCATTTGTGGGTTAGGGCAAATGCCAGAGGGGCTGCTATAAGGTCCCATAGAAAGTCATTGTTTAGTGGACTGGTGGGGGCTGTTTGGGCCTCTATGTGGGCTGATGGGCCTCTTGTGTACCTGAAATGTCAGGGCCTATTTTAATTCTCAGTCCAGTCCTGCTGCAGGATTTTAGGGGGCGGCATGCAGCTCAACCACACCCACATTTTTCAGAAACACTGGGAATGCACAGGAGATATGATAGATAGTTTTTTTAATATCCTATGCACTAATACCAATTGCTCCAGGCCTAATGACAAAATAAAGGGGAGGGGGGACGATGAACGCAAGTGGGCCTAGGGATGCCTGCTATGTTAATCTGGCCCTGGACAATTTAATTTTCCCTCCTAAATAATCATACCTCCCAATATTTTGGAAGTAAAAAGAGGGACAAAATTGTTTTCTGCACGTAGCTCAGCAAATTTTTTGACTGCAGCTCTTTCTGTGACCACACCCCCTAAGTACCATGTTCATTTTACAAAATTTGGCAGGTTAGGAAACTGCGTTTTTTGTGTCTCACAATTGTTACAAAGTATCTTATTTGCACCTGTTAGCTGTTCTGTGCTCTCTGCCAAAAGCCAGTTAAGTTAGAAATGTTATTTCTTTTTCTGGCTATTCAGTGCAGAGAAAATAGGGACTTTCCAGTACAAATGAGGGACTGCAGGTTGAGCTGTCAAAAGAGGGATTGTCCCGCCGAAAAAGGGACAGTTGGGAGGTATGAATAACATGCTAGGTAGGGACATGCTGTGGGATGCCCACGTCCTGCCAATTTACTAGCCATCCAGTAAGCAGTGTTGCCACTTGCCAGGTGCAGGAAAAGCTCCACACACAGAAAGGCACTAATGCTTGCGTTACCTTCTGTCAGTGCAAAGAGTTACGTCAGGCATATCTTGGTGGCCAAGAAAAAGGTGCGTTGATTCTGTTTGCACCGTGCCATCCCTTAACAAATGTGCCCTTCAGAGTAACAATGCATATACCAATAATTTTACACCAAGGAATTCATCTCCATCCAACAGATATGAAGAGGAAGTGAACCAGCACGCTGCTCTAAAGAATACATCTGCAGAGCTTAAAAGGGTAAGTTTGGGTACATGTGTCTGCAACCAACTCAATAAGCAGAAAACATGACGGTACACTAACACTTGTGTCATTCTAGGGTGTGGATAAGGGGTATGTGGACAAAGTCGAGATTGAAGCCAAGATACAATCTCTGACAGATGAGATCAACTTCCTTACACTCATTTATGAAGAGGTAACTCTATTGCACATGTAAAGGCATGTAAAATACACGTGGATCATCAACTGTTGGTCACACAAGCAATTATAACGCAATGATCAAATATTAAAGGAGAACTAAAGCCTGAAAAAGAATATGGCTAGAAATGCTGTAGTTTATATACTGAACCTACTGTTCTAAGTACAGAGATTCAGAAGCCTCAATGATTAATCCCATCAAATGTGTCCACAGCAGCTCCCTATCTTCTGATCTTGTTAGTGCCGGTGGCACAGCAGATGCTCAGTGTGCTCTGGGCTCCTGGGGGTAAATTTATCAAAGAGTGAAGTTCCGCCACTAGAGTGAAATTCCACCGCTCTCCATTAATTTCTATGGGATTTTGAAAGGCCTATTTATTAATGGGTGAAGGGAAAGTTCACCCTTTGATAAATACGCCTTTAAAAATCCCATAGAAATGAATGGAGAGCGGCGGAATTTCCGTCTAGTGGCGGATCTTCACTCTTATTCCCCAAAAAATATTTGTTTTTACTCAATATTCGATTAGCATTCGATTTTCGAAATGCTAATCGAATAGTTTTAGGCTACCCTTTTATTCGATCTTCGATCATTCGACGATCGAATAACGATCGAATAACGATTGTTCAATCATTCCAATGAATTATTCGATCATTCGAATGATTTGTACCTATTCGATCAGGACTTCCCATAGGCTTCTGTTGCAATTCGGTAGGTTCAATCTGGAGAAGTAGGCAATCGAATAATTTTAAAATTTTAAATCCTTCGCTGATCGAATGATCGAATATTCGAATCTATTTGATCATTCGATCGTTCGCTATTCGATGATCGAATATGCCTAATTTGCATATTCTACCAATCGAATTAATCCTAACATCGGAATTCGATCGAATTCGATCAAACTTCGATCTATTCACGTGAATTTGGTAAATCGGCCCCTTAACTTCACTCTTTGATAAATATACCCCATAGTGAGAAACTAAGATCAGGGGTGGTCAGAAATTAGGGTAAATGGTATAATGGTAATGGGTATAATTTCTTTGTGGGCATATTCAGAGGTTCATTTTATAACTGCTAAAATGCTGGTGCAGCTTAATTCTACTGACATCAGAAAATAACCTTTTTTTATTATCTATAATAACATTGTCTTTGAATGCTGTTTATAATTTTACCATAAACTGTCCAGTTCCTGTATGAGGGGGGCTGCCATATTTGTGCAGCAGGAGCCCATTAGCATTAGAAACGGTAACTGACAGGTTAAGAAGGGACAGTCAGGTTTAGGAACTTCAAATAACAATTAAAACTATCAGAGAAATATTCAATATTCAAAGTAAATTTTTGAAAAACTTTGACCATCAAATAGGTTACTTCAACCATGTGATCATTCAATTTGAAAGGTCGAATAGTAAAATCCTTCAAAACTCGAAGTACTGTCACTTTAAAAATCCTTTGAATTTTTTACTTCACCAAATAAACAATGTTGAAGTGCTATGTTAGCCAGGGCCGGATTTACCTAGTGGGTGCCACTAGGCCCGCTGTCGTTTGTCGCCCCTGTCCCCTCCCTTTTATTTGCTCAAATTTTCATCATTGGGACAGAGCAATGGGAATTGGCACACAGGAAAATGAAATTTCTGAACCAATGTGGGTGTGGTTGGGCAGCATGCCGCCCCCTAAAATCCTGCCACCCTAGGCCCGGGCCTAGTGGCCTCTCTACAGATCCGGGCCTGATGTTAGCCTATGGGGACCTGCTAGACCATTTTTTAAAGTTTTATTTTATCAAAGAAAAATCGTTCAGTTGTACGCTAAAATCCTTCGAATCAAAGTATTTTTTCATTCCATCGAACGATTTTACTTTGACCACAGAAATGCCAAATTCGGTGAAAGATTCAGTGAAAAATCCTTTGACTTCCATATTTGGCGTGGAAGGATTTTAATTCAATGGTCTAATTAAAGTATTTTACACTACGAAATTCGACCCTTAGCAATTCAGCCGCTTGATGTAGATTAATATTTTCTAATGATTTTTTTTAGTGTAAGTATCACTTTAAGTTCTTTAAAAGCATATTGATGGGCTAAACCAGCCTAAAACTGATGTTTAAGTAAAAAGTATTATACTTCTGAGTAAGAAGTATTATAAATATATGTGTATATATAAAAATGTAGTAATCAAAAAGATTCCAGCATCCGCTTAATTAGATACAGGTATTGGATCCATTTTCCAGAAACCTGTTATCCAGAAAGCTCCAAATTACGGAATGGCCGTCTCCCATAGACTCCATTTTATCCAAATAATCCATAATCCAAGACCCCAGGTCTCGAGCATTCTGGATAACAGGTCCCATGTATGACTCAGGTGCTACTAAGCAAAACTACATATAAAAATACTCTTAGAAAAGGCAAAGTTCATACTGAAAAATACAATATTTTATTTAACATGTATTAAAAAGGGGGTCCCCTTTTAAATATGTGATAGATAAAAGATTGTGTTTTTTTAAAGTGTGCCCTTAGCCTTTTCTAAGAGTGTTTGTATATAAATAAATGCATATAAATACAGTACATTAGTTACTATTTTTCAATGGTTAGAATGCTATTTGTAAAATTGCTTTAGAAAACTGGTTTGTTTATCCTATTTTCTGACTTATGATGCATTGTAACAGAAGTCTGGTCTGTTAACTGGCTTCTGCTTCTGCTACTGCAACTGCCAGTCTTGATGTAGCAAATAAATGCCTGTAAGACTTAAAATGAATTTCCTCTGTATGTTTCAGGAGCTCACCCAAATGCAGACGGATACCTCAAATACTGTGGTTAGCTTGTCCATAGACAACAACAGGCACTTGGACCTGGATGGTTTAATAGATCGGGTGAAGTCTCAGTTTGAGAAGATTCTAAGCTATAACCATGTGGAAGCAGAGTCTTTGTATCAATCCAAAGTGAGTGACTTAATGATACACTTCATGATTGCACTGAACAGGATAGATAGATAGATAGATAGATAGATAGATAGATAGATAGATAGATAGATAGATAGAGACAGATAGATTAGATAGATAGACAGACAGACAGATAGATAGATACATAGATAGATACATAGATAGACAGACAGACAGACAGACAGACAGACAGATAGATAGATAGATAGATAGATAGATCAGTCTCTGTTCATTAATACTGTATCTAGCACAAGTTGGTCCATTATAGTTAGCTACAGTGAATTAAAGATGAATGAATAAGGGTCCCAAAAAGGTAACAATAAAGGAAGAGGCCCAGGTGCACAGCCCTAAGTAGGTCCTCAAAATAAAGCCATTGTTCCACCAGGAAAGTAAAATCAAGTAGAAAACGTTTAGAGTCCAAAAATCCTGTATTTTTGGACATAAACTTTTGCTACTTGATTTTACTTGCCTGGTGGAACAACGGCTTTATTTTGAGTGCCTGCTCTACATTATTTTCTAGTAGCTACTGTGCCTCAACTAAACGGATTGTATAGCAAAGGTACACTCCATAACCTTTGCTCAGGTAGGGCCTTTCTTAAAGATGCCATATCCCAACCCAAATTAACAATTTAATTTTTTTTTTCAGTTTTCATTATATTAGCCTTAATCACAGTACAGTTCTCAAAATTGTTAAAACAGGTTTCAAGCAGTGTGAATTATTTTCTTATTCAACAGTACAAGGAGCTGCAGGGACATTCTCAGACTCATAGCGATGAACTGAGAAAGAAGAAGGTGGAAATCGCTGAGCTGAATGTCATGATTAAAAGGCTAAACTCTGAAATCAACATTTTAAAAAATCAGGTATAGTAGGCATGAAGGTCTGGGTATCAACTTCATGTCATGTTCACGTTTGCTTTGCAGTTCAATGAGCAAATGGGGCACAGGGGCTGAGTTAGAAAAAAGTGGGCCAATTGCAATACAGGAAGTCTAGAGGCTCTATCTGGAAGTAGGAGATTCAATTGAGGGTAGAGATTGCCTTTCATTTGATGCATTAGTTAAGTAGAGCAAAACATAAACTGAAAAATGTATTTCCAGTGAACATAAAACAAATACAGGTATGGGACCTATTATCCAGAATGTTTAGGACATGTGGTTTTCCAGGTGATTTGGATCTTCATACCTAAAATCTAGTAGAAAATCATGTAAACATTAAATAAACCCAATAAGCTGGTTTTGTTTCCAGTAAGAATGAATTGCATATTAGTTTGGAGCAAGTACAAGGTGCTGTTTTATTATTACAGAGAAAAAGGAAATTGTTTTTTAAAATTTGGATTATTTGATTATAATAGAGTCTATGGTAGACAGTCTTTACATAGTTTGCAATTGGTGTCCGGATAATGGATTCCATACCCAGGGGCGTAACTAGAGAGGAAGCAGACCCTGCGGCTGCAGGGGGGCCCAGGAAGTATAGGGGGCCCCATTAGGCCCTGATTTCAATATATATTGGTAAAACAAGACAAACTCTGGATAGTGGGGGGCCATAAAATTGATTTGCTGTGGGGTCCAATAACCTCTAGTTACACCACTGTCCATACCTGTAACCAAGTATTAAGCATGTTAGTGAGCCATAGTTATCCCCCTTATATTATACTGAGCCTCTTGGGCAATTGTCCCTGGTAGAACAAGGGTATTCCAAAGAGTATGGGAGACTGTGAAGGTTCTCATTCATCCAGGTCATGGTATATGTATAGTAGATATACTCAATTCAGAATTCGGAAGACTAGCAAAACATCTTCAAGAGAAAAACTACAGCAATCCCAGTTTATTTGAATTACTACTAGAGATACATGGGATATTGAAATCTGTTCAGTTGCTTATGTTTTCATCATTGGCTTCAAGTCTATGAAATGAATACTTATGCAAATGAACAACTTAATTCCCCCGAAATTTTAACTGATTTTTTTAAACAAGCCTAGATAAAAATAGCAAAAAGCCACCCAATGTTGACATTATTGGGCAGATTTACTAAGGGTCAAATTTCGAACTGAAAAAAATTCGAAATTCGACCATGTGAATAGGCAGGGAAATAAAATCCCAATATTCGAATTCGAACGATTTTACCACAATTCGATTGGTCGAATAATGGAATAGGAAATATTGAACGATTCGAACGATTTTATCGATTGATTGAATATTTTTTATTCGATCAAAAATAATGAACCCCAATTCGGTAGCTTTGATCTGATGAACTAGGCAGTTGAATAAAAATTTAAAGGTTAAGTACTTTGACGACCGAATAGTCGATCGAGTTTTCAAAATTCACTGGTCGAAGTGGTCTTCAAAAAACATTCGAAAATTCGAATCTTTTTGAAAATTCGATCGAACTTCTAATCCTTCATGTGAATTTAGTAAATCTGCCCCTTAAAGTCGAATAGTCGATCGAATTTTCATAATTCACTGGTCGAAGTGGTCTTCAAAAAACATTCGAAAATTCGAATCTTTTTGAAAATTCGATCGAACTTCTAATCCTTCATGTGAATTTAGTAAATGTCCCTGTTTTTAGTGGGAGGTTTAGAAATTTCACTCAACCATTTGGCCTTGTACGTCTATACCATGGTCATTCCTAATTTCTTAATGAGAAACAGAGGAAAAATGGGGAAAGAGATATAGGAGATCCTTTAAAGAGATAAGACAAGGAGAATAAAGAACGTGAGTAAGGAGAGGTGGAAAAATCATTGGGAGAGTAAACCTACATTTTACAGCAAACCCCTGGTATCCCAGTCTGACACTGCTATGGCCTCAATATTTAAACACCCCTGTCTGCATACCACACCTCTGTCTCTGCTCTCATTAATTACCTTTATATTGTCATATTAGTCATGCACTAATATGCTGTTCTGGAAAGCTGAATGATTTGGGATCTGCTTTAGTTACAAGTGCTAACAGAATTGTGAAATATATTAAAAGGGATAAAAAAAAAAAACAATTTCAATGATATTTTACCTCTATTAACTAGTGTGCCAAACTACAGACTACCATTGCTGAGACTGAGCAACACGGGGAACTTACATTAAAAGGTGCAAAACAACATGTGCATGAGCTGGAGGCTGCTCTGCAGAAGGCTAAGCAGGACATGGCTCGCCAACTATTGGAATTTCAGGAGTTGATGAATGTGAAACTGGCACTGGATATTGAGATCACCACCTACAGGAAGCTGCTGGAAGTAGAAGAGAACAAGTAAGCAACAGCTGTATCTTATTTGATGGCATGAATTACATGTCTAAATCATCAGTACAACCTAATTCTAAATGCATGACATTGGTTCATTGGTTTAATGGCAGGTTCACTACAGAAAATGCTGAAATTGTAGACATATGTAAGTATTCTTTTTAGTTGCCTTGTTTCTCTCAATGTTTATATTTGTCCTTTTTTTTCTGTGATAACTAATCATAAAATTGTGTTGGCACTTGGCAGCTGTCAACTGGGGAGCCAATGGAACTGGCCAAGCAATACGACGTGGAATTGAACATCACACTGGAAGTGGTTATGGTGATGGTTATTGAGTCAAAGGAAATGCATTTAAAAAATATCTGAGGACCATTTACTTATCTGCGTTCTGCACCTCACACCATGGAGTGTAGTGTGCAGTGAGGGTGGAGCTCCCACAGGAGAACCCTAAATTGTTTAGCTGGAGTAGCTGAAATATTGTTCAAAACAGTCCCATTTATTACATACAATTAGTAAAGATGAATTTCCCCTGTAACAAAATAGAGAATGACAAATAAAAAAACGTAAAAAAAAGCACTTGCCAATAGTCTCAGAAAATTCTTGTTAACATACAAAAAGTTCAATTTAAGGTGAACTAGCCCTTTAGAGATGAAAATGTAACCTACTGTAGTTTAGAATCCTGCGCAGGTCCATTTTTTGCGACCTGTACTCTCAGCCTGAAATCCGCAACCCGACCCACTTTCTTACTCAATTGGATCCACTACCCGACCCCAACCCGCAAGTACCTTATCCACAACCCAGACCCACGACCCGCTGACCATCAAGAATCAGGAAGTGCTGTCATTGTAACCCGGAAGTGACATCATCGGAAGTAGGCGTCAGAAAAAATTTGTCAAAATCGCTATTGAGAAGACCCATGGGCCGACTCACAAACCTGCAGAACCGCCAACCCCTGTCTATACCCGCGTCTGGAACTTCTGCCCCCAACCCGCAAGGTACTGCAGGTTTTTGCGGGTGCTCGACCTGCTGCAGGACTCTACTGTAGTTATATGCAAGCTTTGTATAAGCTTTGTTATTCCAACACACAGGGGGTCTTTTTCAATGTAGAACGAAGTGTGCAAAGTGCAATATTAGACATTTTTCTGCACTTTGCAGACTGCCTCTATCCTGCATTGTGTAACTTTCAGCAGGCACTCTGAATCGAGGGCTGGCTGCATTAGGCAAAGCTCTATCCAAGAAGGAGGAGTGGGGAGGGGGGTGGCACATAGGTTTAGCACTCTTGCACTTGCACACAGGGAATTGAAAAATGACCCCTATAGTGTCTGTCGTCACTAGATGCTACTAACCCCGAAAGCTAAATCTTCTATTCAGTCCCCACACTGTGCACTCTGTATAACTCCTGGGCCCCCAACAGCCAATGTTACACCCATGAACATGCCATAGGCAAGATTTCAAGCTTGATTTAACTTTTAAACATTGTTCTTAATTTTTCTCAGTGTCCTCCCACATCACACCCATGTAATCTGATTATGCAGTGCTGCAGTGGGTTGTGTGCATTCAACTACATTATAACAGGCCTATTGATGCACAGAATAGGAATACATTTTATCAGTGGCATGACTATAGAGAAAGCAGAGTACTCAGTGTCGGACTGGCCCACCAGGATACCAGGAAAAGTCCCGGTGAGCCCAGGTATCAGTGGGCCCTCGTGCTGCTAATTTGGACAAGTTCATGGCCATTCCCTATTTCTAAAGGCTAAATAGATGTAATAATAGGTTATAGTATGTAAAGAAATACACTAGGACAATAGAGGTTGAATGAGTAGAGGAAGATAATAGTACTGAGAGTGGTCCCCTGGTCTAAAATTATTTGGTGGGCCCCTAGTGTAAGGTTTTGGGGTGGGCCCCTGATGGCCCAGTCCAACACAGAGTACTTGGTCTCAGGGGGCCCAGACTGCTGAGTCTGCTTCTTTTATAGTCTTAGAAATTCCTCCTTCATAGATTTTTTTTTTTTTGCAGGGGAGGGGCAGGGTGGTGCTTTATGTTGCTGTGTTTAATCTAAACTAAAAATGGTCAGTATGCTCCTTGAGGGAAAGCCCTGTTACTCTTTTTTAATTTCCTTAATAAACAGAAATTACTTTAGCGTTCCTCCTGATGTCTTTTTGTGAGTCTGAAAGTGGATAACTGTTAAGTAAATCCAATGTACAGTATGTATGCATCTGCTTGTATACATGTTGATATAGAGTTTTTCTATATTACATTACTAGTATAGAGTGTGGGGCAAAGAAGAGTGCCATGTATGAAGGAGGGAAGGAGGTTCCTACCCTGTAGATCTTACAATATAAGTGCTATAACATTTGTTCTATTTAGTGGTTTTATTTATTGTAGGCATGTGCTGAAAAATATTCAACTATATCTCAGATGAGCATCTGAGATATAAAGGCAATTAAATGTGTTCAGGAAGCTCATCCATCCGCTACAGAGACAGAACTGCCATTTGCACCCTATATAGTAATATTATTATTCATAAGCACCAACATATTACACTCCGCTTTACATCAGTCCCTGCCCCAAGGGAGCTTATGATCACATTCCCCCTATCACACTCATCCACAGTAGGGTCATGTTAATCAGGAGCCAATGAATCTGCCTGCATTTTTGTTTGAGTGTTGTAGGAAACCCCAGATTTCTCTATTCCTCTGTAGTAACTTCTTTTTTATGATAGTAAAATATTGGGTGCATTTAATGTTTAATAATAATGTTAAATTATGTGGCGATACAAATCACAGAAATAACCTTTATCCAGAAAATCCCGGGTCCCAATCATTACAAATAATAGATGCCATACCAGTATATCTTTAGGATAGGCAGGACCAATATTTGTTGGATTAGGTATTGCCACTGTAGTTGGCCAAATAACTCCACACAAGCACTTGCCCTAACCCAGCCCCTTCCAACTCAGACCCAGCTCAAATTTGTATGTTGTAATATCTTATATAGAACTGACTTATGTCACTGGATGTGGTTATATAACAGATCACTATACATGAACATAAACTGGCACAATAGGGTATTTGAAAGTGGGGACAACACCCCTGCATGTTTATTAATGTGATGCAGAGGCTTTCCCCCAAAATGCATCAGGCTAATAAACATGCAGGAGTGTTGTTCCCACTTGTAGATACCCTGTTGTGTCAGTTTATGTTCTTGTATAGCTGTTTGGTGATGTGCTGACCCTCCAGACCAAATTAAAGTTTAAAGAGTAGAAGAGGCTCAGGTGTGCTGGCAAAATATTTTTATTTATATAACAATTGGACCTGATGGGTTAAGTTAAGGAATTTTGGACTGGAGGGGCCCACTTCAGTTTTACTTGCACCCTTAAGGACCAGCCCAACTGATTACAAAATGATTGTGTATAGTCTAGTTCATTGGAATGGTCTATAATCTGATGGTTGCCACCCTTTCTTCTTGACTGTATGGCCTATGACGCAAAGGGTGAGGATGAGATGGGATGGAACCACATTGTGACATTATTGGTGGCCATGACATGAGTTGGACAGGAATTAACCATAAATAGATGAAGCAGATCAGATTTAGTGAGTAGGCAGGGTTTGGGGGCTTAGAGAAAGAGGGAGGGGGCAGGCCTGGGCAGCTAGGCCGATGATAAACCAGCCAAACAGCAAACTAGTTACTAGGTGTGTCAGGAGTTAATTGAACTATTATGTTACAAATTAATTTCACAGGGTAGATTTGCACATCACTACCCATTATCCATTTGGAATGGGTGGAAATTGGCTCTATGCTAGTAGTGATAGCTAAAAGGCCCTCTTAGCACTATGTTCATCACACATGAGGAGGCAGAAAAATATGTCTTCTGCAGTTAGATCAGTGCTATCCAACTTTTATGGTACTTAGGGCCAATATTTGGCCAACATGGTGGGGGCCAATAATAGAAGCCACTTTAAACCATACCCATTTTACCACAAGAACATTTAAGACCATATCCACATTAATGATTGTTGCACACCAAAAAAACAAATGGTTGGTGCTCACTGCAGGGATATCACACATTAAAACTAGAGATGCGCCAAATCCACTATTTGGTATTTGGCTGAATCCCCCAATCATTTGTGAAAGATCTAGCAGAATACTGAATCAACTTCTAATTTGCATATTGATGCACCAAATCCACTATTTGGTATTTGGCCGAATCCCCCGAATACTTTGTGAAGGATCTAGCAGAATACTAAACCGAATCCGGGTCGGAAAAGAAAAAAGTAGGTACATTTTTTTCACTTCCTTGTTGTTTGATGAAAAGTCATGTGATTTGCCCTCCCCGCCCCTAATTTACATATGCAAATTCAGATTTGGTTCGGCCAGAGACAAGGATTCGGCCAAATGTTAACAAACCCACAGAACAAACCCATCAGGCTCATGTCCCACAGGTAGTGTAGGGCAAGCTGAGTATGGAATCCACAGGGAGCAAAGGGCAGGCAGAGTATGGCACACACAGGGAGCATAGAGCAGGCAGAGTATGGAACACAGAGACAAAGTAGGGAAGGCAGAGTATGGAACACACAGGGTGCATAGGGCAGGCAGAATATAGAAGGAGGCAGGGTCTCAGGTGTTATCAGTACAGGTCTTTAGTGGTGTATGGAATATACAGGGAGCATAGGACAGGCAGAGTATGGAACACACAGACAAGGTGGGGAAGGCTGAGTATGGAACACACATGGAGCATAGGGCAGGCAGAGTATCGAACACACAGACAGAGTAAGGAAGGCAGACTATGGAACACACAGGGAGCATAGGGCAGGCACAGTATCGAACACAAAGACAGAGAAGGGAAGGCAGAGTATGGAACACACAGGGAGCATAGGGCAGGCAGAATATAGAAGGAGGCAGGGTCTCAGGTGTTATCAGTACAGGTCTTTAGTGGTGTTAAAGATGTGAACAATGCAGGGGTGATTAGGTGTGTGAACAATGCAGGAGCACAGTCTGAATTTGAGGTGTAAACTTTGCAGGGGCATATAATCTTAGTACTGATACCCTTTAAATCTTACACATAGTAAGCAGTCACAGCAGGCAGACTTTCAGTTAAGGCTCACACAATGGGGAATTTTACTTGTGCTAATAATAGACCATCACATAGCATACTAAAAGTAAGGATAAAAGCAATCAGCAAGTGTTCCACCCAATTCAGTGCAAGAAACCAGATGTCACATCAGCTATGTCAGCCATTTTGAAGAGAAGCTGGAGATTTTAGGCAACAGGAGTCAAGCACTAATGTGCAAAGGCTATGGAAATGAGATCTATCAAGCACCGTCCATTTTAGAGCAAGATGTAAAGTTTGGTGCTTGGTAGGTCCCCATATAAAAGAGAGAATGATGCATTGTCCAAATCTATAGAAGCAAGATTTTGATCATGGTCAATGCTTTGGTCTAAAAGGACTGAATTTTATATTTTTATATTTGTTATCAATCAGTTGTTTGCAACTGATCTGTATTTATAGATGCATTTTTGTTCCAGTGCCCTACCCTGGGTCGGAGAGCATGTCTTTAAATTTTCACAGAATGACACTCACTGTTGTTGTCTGTGATTTAGTACAATGTGTACAAATACACCACGCTCGAGTGTTTTAAATGTAATAAACCAATAAAACCTTTTTTGATGCACTGAAATTTCTTCTTACTCATTTGGTGAATAACTAAGCTGTGTAGCTTTATTTTCAGGCTATAAATAGATATGAAATGCACCATACTTGGGCCAACTGAAATAATCACAGCGTCAATGCTGCTCCTGATTGCAAGCTCCATTGGTTGCAGGAACGGAAATGAACGATGAACAATGTGTCAGTGCTGTATACATAAAAGATAATTATAATAACCTTCCACAGAAACACATTGTAAAAACTGTGATTCTTGAACTAAAATGCTGTATTATGATTTACCAGAGCACATCAATATTATACCCATTGGTATGTGTCCAGTGTCTGCCTGAATTCACCTCTCCTGACATGGTGTGAGATTTCATACTTCTGCTCATTTCCAGCTTGGAAGGAAAGCTAGAGGAACTCAGGAAGAACAGAATCCCCACTGTGGTCTTGGGTTACAAGAGCAAGAAGAAAATGTGATTACTTAATTAAAGATTCCAAACAGACACAAAGATCCCTCTTTCTCTATGAAGCACATTCATAGGTCAGAACTGCTTCTAATAACCCCTAATAAAGTCATGGGAATGGCATAATGGTGTTCTGGTGAACTAAGGACAAGCACAAATCTCTGGCTTCCTTCTCACTCCATCTATTGAGTGAAGTGAGCAAACTACTTCATTTTTCTTTTTTTTTCATAAGTTTTTGGCTTTATTTTATTTTAACCTGCAAACGATCAGTAACAGGGGCATTACAATGGAGGGACAAAATCACATTGTTTCCACTGTGTGTAGCAGTAAAAGTGTTAAACAAGTGATTGGTCTAATAACAAACACATTTTTGTTGTTGTTTTATTGTTTATCTTTCCTTTATAACTGGACATTCATTATTTTACTACTAATTTAAAAGATACTAAGTTTTATACCAAAACCAGAAATAGCCAGCATGACATTTCAGGCAAATATGTGTGTATCAATATGTTGGCAGTCCTTTTAAACGATCTTGACACATCTAAATAAAAGAATTCTGAAAAGGAAACCCAATGCTCCTCCTAAAAAGTTAAATTTGCATGGAATACAGGCAGGGTTTTCCAATACATTTATGCAGAGACAGGGAATTTTGGTTGAGGA
>CM044433.1:154066416-154076985 GCA_024363595.1 Xenopus borealis
TCCTGTTAAAAGAATCCTTTCCAAATATTTTGACTAATATTTTTGACTATTTTTAATTTCTATGCATAGTTCAGTCTCTCATTCAAATCAACGGAGGGTTGCTAGGGTAATTTGGGCCCTAGCAACCAAGTTGCTGAAATTGCAAACTGAAAAGCTGCTGATTAGAAAGCAGAATGATTCAAAAACTACATATAATAAAACAATGAATACAGACTGCAAATTGTCTCAATTGTCAAAATTGGACAACCCCATTAAGTATGCCAGAGGAGACAACACCAAAGTGCTGCCTTTGTTTATGATTTTAGTATGCACAGGCATGGCATTCATCTGAGAGTGCACACAAAATCAAACCCCATGTGTACACTGACAGGCAGATAGAATGCATATGAAAAAGGGGGCAGAAAGCAGCATATCTGTAATCACTCGGGGGCAGATTTACTAAATTTGCGTGAATGATTCGAAATTTTTTTTAAAAAATCGAATTTTAAAAATGTGATCGAATCGAATGATTCTAATAGATCAAAGCTCCCATAGGGTTTTTATAGGGTTTTTTCAGCTTTTTTAGATCTAAAAAAAAAGAATGGTTAAAATTGTTCGAATCGAACGATTTGATTCGAATGATTTTATCAATCAATCAAATTTTTTTGATTTGATCATTCGATTTATCGAATTTCATGAAAACCCTTCAAATTTGAATATCGAATTCGAAAGGTTAAAATTCGAAATCGACCCTTAGTAAATCTGCCCCTATGTATGGCACTAGACTACGTCATGGCTGTAGAGTATTTTTTAGCTTACAGGGTGCAAAATTTAGTAACTTCTAGCTACTTGTTACATATCACACTGCGTAATGCAAGCCCTCCATCTCTATGGCAAAATTAAGCTTTCTGTGTCCCTTAGAGCAGCCTTAATACCCTCATCAATTTACCCATTGTGGATAGGATGCTAAAAAACAGACTACTAAATATTTGTTAGCGCACATCCACAAACTTGCACTTTTTGAATCACTCATTAGAAATTAGATTCTTACTTCAAGAGTAGGAGATCAAAAAGAAAATGGAAAGAAAAAATGTAATCATTAAACTGAGATCATGACAGCAGAAAGGGGTGCCTTGACCATAAATGAGGTCAGACATTAAGGTGAATATTATATCTCTTATAACCTGAAATTTCCCTGGTGGCAAGCAAGTGTCTAGGGAGGGGGTCATTGTGACATTTGTGTAGCTGAAACAAACATGGACCCTTCAAAACATGTGCATCACCCGTCTGTTTCCAGCTTAGCCTGGACAGCTTTATGTCACCACCTTGTTTCCTTGGTAAAAGTAAAGTTCCACATGAGATGCCACAAGGTCAAAAATAGCCCATAAGGTGGTTCTGGTATTGAACTGCAAAATAGTGTAAAGATGACAGTTACACCAAAATGACACTAGCTTAAACAAATAGCCAAGTATTGTTTGAGCCCATTGTGTCGTCACTGAGAGCTATGATAGTAACAACATGTTTGTAAAAGTAAGTGTAATTGTATCTCCTAGATGTTAGTTAAAATAATATTTGTTTTAAGGAGAGATGCTTGCTTTTATTCCACTGAACAATACCTATTTATAACACTCTTTAAAACCATTAAAGGGGTGGTTCACCTTCAAGTTAACTTTTAGCATATTGTAGAAGGGCCAATTCTAAGAAACTTTTCAATTGGTCTTCATTATTTATTTTTCATAGTTTTTTTAATGATTTGCAATTTTCTTCTGTTTCTTTGCAGCTTTCAAATGGGGGTCACTGACACCATCTAAAAACAAATGCTCTGTAAGGCTACAAATGTATTGTTATTGCCACGTTTTATTACTTATCATTCTATTCAGTCCCTCCTATTCATATTCCAGTCTTATTCAAATCAATGCAGGGTTGCTAGGGTAATTTGTACCCTAGAAACCAAATTGCTGACACTGCAAACTAGAGAGCTGCTGAATAAAAAGCTAAATAACTATAAAACCACAAATAATAAAAAATTAAAACCAATTGCAAATTGTCTCAGAATATCACTCTCTACATTATACTAAAAGTTAACTCAAAGGTGAACAACCCCTTTAAAACACTGACCTTGATACACAAAGCTTTTTTCTTTGTTTCTCCACTTTTTTTTTAAGGAAAGAGAACAAGGTTTTCAAAAAACAGCTGTTAACATCATGTGACATCAACCAATATACAAGAAATGAATACAACACTTTTTAAATCTGGAAATGAAAAAAATACAGGAAATGTGTAATGACCCCTGCATTTTGCCATAAATTATAATGAAAGGGATGCTGTGGCTTGCTTACAAGAGGTCTCAGATTAGGGGATAATTTGTGGCACACAGAATAATTTGGTATGCAATGTGCAACCAGATTTATCTGGCAGCACCACTGCTACTGTGGTTATTATATAAACTGTCTAGAATAAATTAAGGGTTTGTGGAAATGGACTGTGCTTTATGTTGTGTCATATACAGTAAACTAAACGGCTAGGGTTGCCACCTGGCCGGTATTTTACTGGCTGGTATTTTTGATGGTTGATCCCAATGTTATTAATAGGAAAAAAAAGATAAATATATAGGAAGGCCGGTATTTGTTTCAAGAAAAGGTGGCAACCCTATATGCGGCAGAAGGTGTATGGACACCCATTCTGATTGGCTGTTTAATCCTAAGAATACAATGACATTTTGACAATGTTGAGCTTACGACTTCATGATAATAGTCTGGAGGCCCTTTCCTGTTTCAGAAGGTTAATACCATTGTGCACAAAGTAAGGTTTACAGTGATGCGGGGTGCAAGAATTTGACTGACCAGCCCAGAGTCCCATACTCAACACAAATAAACATCCGTGGGATAAAATGTTTTGAGCCAGGTCTGATGTTCGTGGCCAATAGTGATGGCCGAATTTATTTGCCAGGCGCGAAACGCCAGTGAAAATTTGCAATGTGCATGAAAAACGTTGCAACGCGGCATGGATGCGACGCGTCAAAAAACGAGACGCGACTCGTTTTGTGAATTTTTCGCCAACTCACGAATTTTTCAGCGAAGTGAAACAGGATAGATTCGCCCATCACTAATGGCCAACACACACATATTTCTTGAATACTTTCCATCATTTGAGAATTATTCCTTATAACACCATTAATTCTTTATGGTTTTTTTTTCTGTTCTAACAAACCCCCTTCATATAGCATCTAACATTACATATACTAGTCTAAAATCCTAACATCATAATGAATTAAGAAGTAAAATCAGTGACTTACTTACAGTAATACATATTCCCAGACTTCTGCATCCTTTCCAAAATGTATGAGATGATTGTTCTTGATCATTCATGTGCAAACATACCTGCTGCCCAACGTGGACACAGACATTACCTTGCCCTTTTGGTTAAATATGAGTAGACAAGGGAAGAACTAGTTCAAAGCAAATTACCTACTAAATCTACAGTCTGAAATTCCGCAGGGTTTTATTATGTTTAAAAACAGTAATCAGACAAGGACAATGTAATTGTGTTTAATATTCAGTATCATCTTTTATAAAATATACATTTAAATATTTATTAAATGTATAAAAAGGACTATATAACTACTGCAAACAGAAAATGGAACACTCACAGAAATATTTAATATCTTGATGTGTGACTAGTACGTCTTATGTTTATATTATATACAGAATGACAACAGAATTGTAGCTTTAGGTTGTTGATTTATATAAATAAATGGTGATTATGATGATTTGAAATATTACCAACAACATATTTATTTATTAGTTATATATATATTTATAAGATTAAAAAAAAGAGTAATCAATAAGGGAATATTTGCCTCATTTGGCCTCCTTCAGCTCAATGTATGAATGAATGACTTACATAAGGGAATGCATCCAGAGAGGACCCAGCATTTAGATACGGCTAAAATCAGTTGGCTGAAATATGCAGACCAATTCTAGCCCATACTGTGGACAGTAGCCTCCTTCTTCTTTCACATCTGGAACCATTGTGTTGACTCTGGCGCAAACACACATGGCTGATTTAGTTAAAATTCAAGTCTTTACATTTCGCACTGAAATCTCCAAAGGGTGTTTACACTGGAGCAAAACGGTTCCCAACGTGAAAGAAGGAGGAGTCTACTAACGTGGGAGGGGCTTAAATTGGCATGTGTATTTCAGCAGACTCATTTTGGACCTGTGTGGCCCCCAGCCTTAGTAATCCTCAATACTGTATGAATCATGCTTTGTTTGCCAAACTGTGATTCACACAGAACAAAGCAGAACCCAGGAACTGAGAATCTGCAGAGCTTGGCACTTAATCAACTTCAATTAATTGGCTTAAGAAAGACTAGTCTCAAAATCAAAGTACTTATTTCTTTGCCATATAATAACGTACATGATTCTGTCTCTGAAAAAGGGTCAGTTGCCTGAAAGCCTTTTTTATGTTTTATCAAACACTTTAGCCTGATGAAGACAATCTACAGAGCTTTCCAAATAAATAGACTTTATGAAAACTTCATTGTGAGACTAAAAGAAATCTAACCATTATTATTTTGTTTGTATACAATATTAAATATTATAAACACAAATGACTGCATATAGTGATTGTATCCCTTATGCAAATATGTGGTGTTTCTATTTAGTTCTACATTTTCATATCCTTTCTCTCCATATATTTGGAGAGGATGCCTTGAATCTTTTTTGCATATTTTCCTTTACTGAATCACTAGACAGCAATAAGCATGGCCTATGCCAACACTGTGATCCATAATATAGATTTCAGGTATAGAGAAAAGTTAGCCATCATCATTTGGCACACTCAATAAAGCTGATAAAGTCAGTGAGTTATGCTGGTAGCGTAGGCCAGTTTTCTGGTTTAGGCACTAATCAAATGTTCATGAACAAAATGTGTCTCACCTCTGACTCATTTCATCTTCCACTGACATGAATCATGTTTTTGATTTGCATTTACAGCAAATGGCAACCTAGAACTCCAAGTGATTTATGCCCTTTCACAATCTTTGATGATTTTGATGAAATTGCTCCATCTTTTCAAGAATAGAGTTATGCCTTTTTACTTTTATGATCCTATCCTAATCTCATAAAAATCATTATTATATGCAGACACCTTTGTATAGCCTTTAGCACTTTAGTTTAGTCTTTTATTTCACATGGGTGTGAGTTTAAAAAAAAATGCCTACCTTAGTTGTTTTGGCCACAGGCCTCTCAGTAAGTTCAGTAAACCTAATTAGGATACAGTAATAACTGTTTTGGACTATGTGTAATACAGCAGCCATAATGTTGTGCAAATTATAGATGTGATCTAAATCAACATTTGGAACATCTGTGAAGAATCTGTGAATGTATATATTAATATATATTAATATTGTGTTTTTCTCTTGAGTTCAGCAACAGCTGGGAGCCTCATGGGTTAATTTATAAGATAACAGGGAGATAATGACAAAGACAAGAGGTCCTCTGCACTCAACCCATTACCAATATATTTAAGACATTGAGACATGTTGTGCATACAGCTACTGAAAAATGCCTTACTTACCCTTTAAACAACAGGGATTGTTTGTCCATATATTGCAATATATTTAAGCTGGCCAACTACGTCAAAGTCATCCCATATCTGGCCAGTCCTACGCTCAATTTTCATCTGATTCATTAAGAATTCTATTGCTTCATTATGCATTTTACAAAGGTACTAAGTTTTACCTGCAACTTACTTGCTGCTTTCAAAGTAAAACTCCCAATCATGGATGCCCTTTTATTAGACACCAGTGGGATCACCTGACTATAGCTGGGAAGGGTGGGGGCTACAACAAGGAGCTGGTCACTGCTCCAGTATACCTACAACACACAAGAAAAAGTTGTGCTCACCACTAATTTTTAAAACCATTAGGCGGGGGTGCAATGAGGCTGTGACCACAAAATACATAGACAAAGACAAGAGGTCCTCTGCACTCAACCCATTATCAATATATTTAAGACATTGATGCACAGAATGTCTCAATGTCTTAAATATATTGATAATGGGTTGAGTGCAGAGGACCTCTTGTCTTTTTCTATGTATTTTGTGGTCACAGCCTCATTGCACCTCCGCTTAATGGTTTTAAAAATTAGTGGTGAGCACAACTTTTTCTTGTGTGTTGTAGGGAGATAATGACCCCAGTGGCCAGTCAGAGCTACATGCCCTAGGCAGATCAGCTGAAACTCATGCCAATTTGAACACAATTGGCAAAGTGCAATTTTCAGATGCAATTCTCCATGTTCTACCCACAGTGCAGTGTTTTTCACAGAACTCCAGTGTAATTGAAGGTGCATGATAAATATCCTTCACTTCAAATGGCTCATCCTGTACCAATATGGATGCAAAGTGAACACTTTTTTAACTGCATTGCAGAGCTGAGCAGCAAATGTGCAGATGATGTACAGTGTTGATAAATGCAAGGTAATGCATTTTGGTGGAATTAACATAAATGCGAGTTATACACTAAATAGTAGCAGGTTGGGGGTATCCTTAATTGAGAAGATTTTGGGGATAAGAAACTGTGTGACTCTAGGCAGTGTTATTGTCAGGAACCCTCCATTGCGGAGCACTCTACTTTGTGTCCAAGATGGTTATGCCTATCGCCACACAGAAGAGAATTCTAAATGAAAGGACACCAGAGAACCAGGTTCAATGCCCAAATATAAGTATTTTTAACTAACGGCCTTGGTGCTCCTGAATTGCTATTTTTCCTTGATGCTTTGGTTCCTGACCTCCTACCTTGATTCTGACTTCAATATTCGCTGTCTGCCATGACTTTTTTCCTGGATAGGACTATGAACTTTCTTTATATTTAGGATACAGCGAATTGGACTTTTCTGTATACAACTTCCTTCTATATCCTGACTCCAACCTACTAGAGCTGCTAGGCCATGACAGTCATTCAGTTGCTACTTAAGCAACAAAAGTACTGCCTTGCATAATAAAGGGCTTTAAACCGAGGGATGACATTTTTGCCTCTTTATAGAAAGTTTTTTTGCCTCTTAATAGGTCCCTGGCAAGGCCTCACCTGGAGTTAACACCAGGTGCTAGCTGACAGTAGTTCCATGGGTCTTTGGCTTCAGTTTACTTGTTTATTCTGAATATCATCAAATGTGTTCCTACTACTGCTCATGGGGCCAGTAGTACCGGTATGGAACTAGTTATCCAAAAAGACCTTGGGTTTTCTGGATAAGGGATCTTTCCATAAACTGGATCTCTATACCTTACTTTTGTAAAAAAAAATATTTAAACATTAATTAAGCCCAATAGAATTAGTTTGCCTTCAATAAGGATTTATTATATATTGGTTAGGATTAAGTACAGAGTACTGTTTTATTATTAAAGAGAAAAAGAAAATTAGTTTGCTTAAAAAAGACCATGCAAATGGTCCACCTGTAATTCAGAGCTGTCTGCATAATGGCTTTCCAGATAATATATTCCATACCTGTATATGCATCAGTGATATACCAGTATCATTTTGTATTGGCTTCAGTAGTTTCCTGTGGCATGATCTCATGTCATAACAAATATAATTAGGTTTTGTAGAGTGTAAGTCAAGAGATTAAAATAGCTCATGAAACCTTCTAAAAGTTGAAGAAACTCCATTTTACAGGAATTAAACACAAATCTGTGGCTGCAGGCACTTTAAACCATTGTAATTGTGGCCCGGTGCCCAACTTTCAGAGCACTGGAAATGAGAGATGAGAGATATAAGAATTGTTGGCATGTTCCCACATGTTGTAAGTCTGCATTTAAAGGATAAAATGGCAAAACAGGCTTAAATTACTTTTAAAATCAAACAGTTTGTTGCCTGGACAACTACAAGGTGGAAGCAGGTAGAGAAAAAATAAAAAAAGAGGAACATATGTTTCCAGTACCTTTGCCAGTGCCCTGCAGCAGTTTAGGCTCTCCATAAAACTAAACTTTCATTGGCATTAAGACTTTGGTGTTACTGTGTCATTAGAACATAATTAGGAAAATACATTGGTTCTTACATTTTTCCGCTCACTATCCACAGCCTGACCCATTTTATCTTTATATATTCTTTCATATGGAGCCTTTTGGATTCCTTGTTGGGGCTAATGTCTGCCGTTGCTAGCTAGACACATGTCTCTTACCTCTGAGGTGATTCTGGCACCTACTCCCCCTTGTTCTAGCTAAATGCAGCCCTCTACCATTCTGGCTCAGCTGTCTGTCTTGCCTTCACATCTTGTCAGGCCAAACAGGAAGCTCTCAGTCTGGACACTCCCTTTTATATACTTCTGCATGGGAATGCCCCTACAGACCAACCTTATGGGCACCACTTGCTGGCCGACTAATGTATTGCCTAACTATGTACACTGAAATACAAATATATTTCACCACAAGTTTGCTGACACATCAGTTACCCTGCACGCCAGTGGGTGGAACAAAATATAAAGAGCTGGCACTGATAGACAAACTGAATAATAGATTCAGCAAGTTACTGCCTTTTAATAAGCCACATTTTAAACTACATATATAAAAATGATCACCACTGGGCAATGAATAGGCACAAACAGCTGATTGCTGCACTAACACATACAAAGAAATCCTCTCAACTCAGTGAGGAATTTCACAGGTATTTCCAGCTTGAACTCAACACACAAATGAAATCTGCACATGGCAGTAAAGCAACATGTCAAGCCCTTTTCCTTTTATTCTATCAATTTATATTTCCATATCATTGCTTTTAGGTGTATCTGAGCTAAGTGTATAAGCCCTGTGCCCACAGCAGCAGAGGGGCTGCCTGTGGGGGAACAAAAGTAAATTACATTATTATTACCATGGGAAAAGTGTGCTCTAGTTATAGTAATCCATATGAACCATATGAACCAGAAATCATGAACCCCGTACAACAAAATTTCCGGGGTCCTCTGCGACCTGCCAACCTCGGCCCCCAAGCCCCACACAGACATCAGTGCTAGAAAAGGTAAGCCCCCACACACACAAGTTATAAAAAACTATTGATGGTCAGGGTCCCCTTATACCAGGGATCCCCTTTTCTGTGGCCCAGAAAATATTCACCACTACAGGACTTCAATTTTGGCTCCTTTCGTGACATTGGGTCTTTTTGCCAATTCGGGACTTTGACTGTTCAGCTTTTTTCAGCACTTCCACATTCTGCTGTTCGGGGATTCAGAAGGGTGGCAAGGCTTCGGCACTGTCAAGGGGGGTCCAGGTCTTTCGAAAAGAGCCCCTTCAGGCCTGGCCCGGTACCCCCTGTGCCCCCCCCGTAGGCGTCCCTGTGAACTATATAGAATTGTAAATACAATTAGCTGATTGGCTTCTATGGAAGGAATGATGGGGCAAAGTGAAAATATAAGACACAGAATACCCAAGACACAACATTGTATTTAATATGTTGATATGGGGCAGTATGTGAGCATGCTAGATGGCCATTGGCTTACAGGTCAGTGAGACACACAGCTAGGGATTAGCAGCATATGCAAAGTGCTTCTATCCCACAGTGATGTGCTGCACTTTGCACTTAATTTTTAATCCAGACAAGTTGCAGAGTGCAGCAAATCTCATAGGCATAACGCTCAGTGAATGAAATTGAGTGCCTTTTAGGGATCGTGTACGTGTGCCTACATGGTTATTAAATGCACCCTCATTGCATTTTTGTAGTGTGACAACTTTGGTAAAACATTCATGGTCACTGTTCCACAAGAATGTTTTCTGAACACAATTCTGCATGCTCTGGAGCAAAAGCATGTGACATTCCTGTCCTATATCATTCTAAGCAGCTCACACACCAATAGCAGCATTCACACAGTCACGTAACCTCCTCATAGTTATCCTACTGCACATTTTTCTAGAGGAGCCTTATTATAGGGGCAAAGGGTGGTTCTAGGATAGAGTAAACATCTGCTGTGCCCATCCACCTTACATGCGCCCCTTGGCAAGTACCACTTGTCCCTAAAATGCTCTTTAAAGGTGGCGCGATGGTCAATTATAAGTTACTGGAGATGATATATACTGAGGGTGGAGCCTCACAGTATAAATGAGCATTATAAATCGTCATGTGGAGATGTTGAGACTCATTAGCCTTTGGTCTTGAAATTCCTCTGTTTTCAGACTGTCTGTGCACCCCCCACTATGGAAAGCAGAGGGGCTTCAATTCCAAGAATGTGTCACTTCACAATGGAACAAGGTGAGGGAGGGGGTTACATTACACTGTGAGCCTAGATGAGGGAAATAGGATATCATGGTTTTCTTTCAGTCTCTGTAATTATCTATGTACGGTAGTTAGAAGTTGACGGAGTTTATGCACCTTTTCCTCCATTAGCCCAACTGAATGCTCTCATGTCAAAAAGAGGGGGTATTTTTCTCTTTAAACAAACAGTGCCTTTAATGTAGCAGCCAGCAAATCAATCTCTCAATAACATTCAATCTCAAAAATCAATACACATAGTATGAACAAATATTTAATCAGTGTCTTGGCTCAATGGGGCACGCCTGCAACTTTTTAAAGGCAATAACCAGTACTCAATCCTTTACCACAAGTTT
>CM044433.1:154084948-154095096 GCA_024363595.1 Xenopus borealis
AGCAGTGTAGAGAACATGAACAGACAGACACATGCTGCTTTCTATAGCAATTACATTTGCAAATACATTTAATAAACATTTCAGATTTTAAATGAATGCACATTGGAAAGTTGCTGAGAATCACATTTTCTTTCATTATGCAGAAAAGAAAAACAATTTGCTGTAATGAACAATTTCAAGTAATGCGTGTAATTAACCAGTGCTTGGGAGGAGCTGAGCTTGTCTGGACATAGCCGTCATATTGAATATTGGGATGTATTTGAATTTCTTTTCTACTGCCCGGCCTCATAAAGTTGCAATATACCTCCATATTCAACATAAGTGCAATGAACAGGGCTTGTGCTTAAAGGGGTGGTCTAAGTCTAAGCAACTCTTCAGTTGGTTGTCATTATTTATTTTCTATATTTTTTTTTTAATTATTTGCCTCCTTCTTTTGACTATTTCCTGCTTTTGAATGGGATTCACTAACCCCTTCTGAAAAACAAATGCTCTCTGTGGCTAGAAATGTATTGTTATTGCTACATTTCATTACTTATCTTTCTATTCAGGCCTCTCCTATTCCTATTCCAGTCCCTTATTCAAATCAATGCATGGTTGCTATGGCAATTTGAACCCTAGCAACCAGATTGCTCAATGGCAAATTGTAGAGCAGCTGAATAAAAAGCTAAATAGCTCAAAAACTCAAATGCAAACCAATTACAAATTGTCTCAGAATATCACTCTCTACGTCATACTAAAAGTTAATTTAAAGGTGAACAACCCCTTCAATAATGAGAATCTTTGTTATCCTTGGTTCCAAACATTAAGCTGTCATGTATCTGATCCTTGCGAGGCAGCTAACAAGATAACCAGTGTACAGATAATCTCCCTTCATAACGGACCACTGCATGTGGAGCAGCTTCAGCTCAAGTAAGGAAAAAATCATAGATTTGTCATGAATAATAGGCAAAAAGTATGTTTAGAACAAGCCTTATTTGTCGCACTTGCTGTAAATAGGGTTTTACTAAGGATAATTTGCCAGCAAGGTGGGCCCAGTGAGACCATTCTCTGCCCCACCCTCTAAATGTCACTGGTAGATGATATAAAGTGGGTATGTGAAGCCACACATGCAGGATTCTGGAAGACTATTAAGACCCAGCAGGTCTGTGCATGCAGGATCCTTTCTCTCAGATGTTTCTAGATTTAGAATTCTTTTCTGTACATGTTTTCAGGTGCTCTTCAGTGGAGAGGGGGGGACACACAGTGTTACTGACACTTAACACTTCCTAAACATTAAGATAAGGAAAGCCAATGATCACACACATCCCTTCCTCTCAGCATTCTGCAGGGCCAGACACACCTTAGTGAGGGACTTTTCTTTGGAGCTGCTTTTGGCCTAACTTACTCTCAGCAGGCTGCATATTTGGATCTGATCACACCCTTCATTTAGTCCAGGCCACCCAGCTCATTGCCAGCAGCATCTGCTTTCTGTTTGATCTTAAGACTCCTCATTGTGAATGCACTGTAAACAAGCCATTTGTTAATTCTTCAAAGGCAATTAGGACACTTTAAAAGGGCCACCAAGTTCCCTGCAGAATTGTGCTCAGCACAGGGGAAATTAGAAATTCTGGCAAAGTTATAGGAAATACCCAGGGCCCACGATCGGATCATCCCAATATCGCCCACTTCAATGTGGGGATATCAGGGAGAGATCTGTTGGTTTGGCGATATAGCCAAACGAGCGGATCTCATTGTCTATGGCCACCTTAACAAGAGAACAATGGGAAGGTAACCAGATAACAGCTCCCTAACTCAAGATAACAGCTGCCTGGTAGATCTAAGAACAGCACACAGTAGTAAAAACCCATGTCCCACTGCGTACTATTCAGTTACATTGAGAAGGAAAAACAACAGCCTGCCAGAAAGCAGTTCCCTCCTGAAGTGCTGGCACAAGTCACATGACCGGGGCAGCTGGGAAACTGACAAAATGGCTAGCCCCATGTCAGATTTCAAAACTGAATGTAAAAAAATCTGTTTGCTCTTTTGAGAAATGGATTTCAGTGCTGAAGTCTACTGGAGCAGCACTATTAACTGATGCGTTTAAAAAAAAAAAAAGGGAACTTCCAACTGCAGATAATTTATCTTACTGGCCGGTTGCCCAAGAACCCTGCAAAGTGAAACTATTTTCAAAAACAGATATATTTAGTAAAGGCTAGGCAAGAAGGTCAAGAAAACTGTATGTCATTTAATAAGGCATATGTAGAACGTTCATATGTTTTTGTTATTTGCCCTTTAATTGACTTTCAATGAGCTCTAAGAAATCTACGTTGTATCTATACCTTGTGTTACAATGCTTTTGCTATGCTATGAATAATCTCCCACTGTTGCACAACAGATTTACAGTAGGAAGCCAAGGGCAGGGATGGGCAACATTTTTGCATCTATCTGTTTGCAGAACTAAAACTCAGAGTGTACAGTATTTCCACCATATCTCTTGGCAGGGTGAAGCTGGCACAGGTAATTTTGCAACTAACAGTATTCCAAAGGTTGCTTGTTCCTGGCAGGACCAGTTCCAGGTTTGCTAAGCCAGGAATGATAAGAAAACATGGGGAATTTGCTTCCTCCCTTAAATCACAAGTACAAAAATATTCTTATACAAACCAAATAGGGTCAGTGTCGGACTGGCCCACCAAACTACCAGGAAAACTCCCGGTGGGCCAAGGTGTCAGTGGGCCCTCATGCTGTTAAACATTTGGCCTATTTCATGGCCATTCCCTATTTCTATGAGAACAAAGAGGCTAAATAGATGGAATAATTGATTATAGTATGTAAAGAAAACAAACTAGGAAAATAGAGGTTGATTGGGGAGATGAAGAATATTAGTACTGAGAGTGGGCCCCTGGTCTAAGGTTTTATGGTGGGTCCCTGGTCTAAGGTTTTTGGTTGGGCCCCTGGTGTCCCAGTCCGACACTGAATAGGGTTTTAGGACACTGTACATTTTTATGGGTGTTGTTAATGCATGCCCCACCCTGTGTCTGAAAGAAAATGTATTCAAAAGTTCAGTCGAGCCAATGAAACTGGACAAAAGAGAGTCTTGTTTATTTAAGAACCTAGGGAAGAGATATCTTACATGCGCAGCCCCCTTTTATATAATACATATACATGCTGATAAGGCACCTGTTCAGAATGCCCTGAACATTTATGAGAAATGAAGATAATTTAAAGGGTATGTAATGAGTTTTAAGCGGATCTGCATATAAGACCAACATACGAGTTAAAGCAGCCAAATTGGTTGGTATAAAATAATAGTCAGACACCATATGCTTTTTTTTTTTTTGACCCTGCTATTGAAACTTATAATGGAGTATCTACTTGATTTATAGGAGTTACTGCCCAGTCTTTGTCTAATCTCCATACCACATCCAGGGCACCATTTTTGTCCAGACAGCAGCCACAATAGCCACTCAATGTTATCATTCATGTACTCGCAGTGAAGGGGCTACAAAACACAGGAACAATAAAAGTAGATTGAAGGAATTTTTATTGGAGTTGTGTTTTCTCACCAGGCATAAAATCCCTCCCACAGAATTCAGATTTCCACCACTAACGCAGACCATATCTAAAACAGTGGTAACTACAAACAAGAAACGTTCCATATACTGGGCGTTTTACAACTGCAAACAAACTTTAAGGCATCAGTGTTCTTTTGTTTTCCCATCCAAAGCTGCCAGATTTACATCGGAGACTTAGTTCTATACTTTCAGAGGGATATTAGCACCGTATATATATTTCTCTTTTGTTACATTCAAAGTCTCAACCAAGGGAAAAACAAAACAAAGAAAATCTGCCCAGAAATACTGCTAATTTTGTGTGTATTTTTGTTTAATACAGGCATGAGATTTTTATTGTGCACTGAGCAATATAACTTGCAGTGGGCATTACAGTAAAAACCTGCCCAGATTTATGGTGAATAGGACGCTGAGCTTCAACATAGAGCCAGTCCCACTGGTAGAAGGGGAGCAGTGAAGGAGAAAGTTGCAAGGAGACATGGGTAGAAAATAAGGAACTGCTTTCTAGATTTCTGCAAACAGCCATATCCTCCAAACAATAATAAACAGTATGTAGGACCTTGATTATACACTTGGTAGAGGTATGACCAACTAAGTCTTAAGTGGTTTTACCCTTCCCACCACATGTAAACATTGCCTGTTTGAATTATTTGAGGGCTATGGCTAGTGCTCCTACCATCAATACACAGGGGACACCCTTTTCTATTGCACAACTTATTGTCTAAAGCTTCTGCTGGAGGAAGATGTTGTCACGGAGTAAGATTTCACGCCGGAGCTTCCACCGCTGCCGAACTTGACGGAGCTGTTTCCAAAGCCTCCAGCTCCAAAAGAGCTGCCGCCTGAGTATCCAAATCCACTGCTGCCGCCACCCATGCTGCTGGATGTTGAGTTCACCACAGCTGCAATAAAGAAGTAAATATATTAGTGATCTACTCTATCTATACAGCAGGCACAGAACAACCAACCCTAGAGCCCAATAAGAATGAGATACTTACATACACTAACTGGTCCAGGTCCATCAGAAATTCTGTAGGGAGACGAGGAATGGGTGTTAGAACAATAGGAGAAGATCAGCTTTTTTCCAACGTCTTAAGAGCTAGTTAATACCACCAACATAGGAGATGTTTGGGTAATAGTTTTTCTTTTGTACATAAAAATAATTAAAGGCATATAAGGTTATTAATAAACTATGATGAGCTTGTTAGGAAATGGACATTACCACGCTTGACAGCCTATAAGGGTTTGAAATGGATGAGGGAATGATACTTATGATTATACACAAACAAGGAGTGAATCACTATCCAGTGTGTAGTATTAACCTACTATTAGTAGTGTTTGTATTGGAGAAATAATAATTATATGTGAATATATAGAAGGTAGTATCTTCTTGGTGAGTCTATGCCTTCCTATATCTTCATTATTTTCTATTTATGACATCTATAATATAAACTGTTGGGTGCAGTGCAGAACCTTCAAGATTTTAGCAAAATGCAATTACCTGCTCTCTTCTCCTTCCAGGAGCTTCCTGTAGGTGGCAATTTCAATGTCCAGGGCCAGTTTCACATTCATCAGTTCCTGGTATTCACGCAGCTGGCGAGCCATGTCCTGCTTGGCCTTCTGCAGAGCAGCCTCCAGCTCAGCGAGCTTGCTCCTGGCATCCTTCAGTGCCAGCTCTCCACGTTCCTCAGCCTCGGCAATCTGTGCCTCAAGCTTGGCTCTCTAAAAATACAAAAAAACATATGAAATTATGAAATGCAGAAAAAAAACTATTTACCTTTATGGGTTGGGACTTACAGCCAACAATTCTTCTACCATCAAGATCATTATATAAATTCAACAAGGACAATGAATATTTAATATAAAAACAAAGAGACTGTACACTCTACATTTAAAGAATACATTCCCTACAGTAATAATGTCATTATTTAATAGATCGCTTGACCAAAGGGACATTGGTAGGACAACCCAGAGCCCACAGCAAGCAGATGGTATTGGCAGCCCAGGCTGTGCTCAGGCATAGAAGGTCTAAACACTTGCATTATTTAGGAGTAACAGGTGATCACTTTATGATTCACCTCTCCGCGCCCTGCCCTTAAAACAGAATTCTAAAAGGAAAACGTGAATATTAATGGGTGTTTGCCGCTTGCAGTTTGTTCCTTCCGGGCACAACTGCAGCGGTTTTCATTGCACCTGCTCAGGCATAATTATATTTATTAAGAGAAGCTGGAACCTGTCGGCAGCATCCTAGTGTTATTCTATATTTGAAACTAAGTTCAGCTTTATCTTAAAACGGTATGGCCAAGACTACAGGGTGGGAAAAAAAGGAATGCAAAGGGCTTGGCTGGGTCACCAATGTATCAGTCACATAAGACAGCTGAGAAAAGTACTTGTCAGTGCTCCAGTGAGTATTTCCCAGAGGACACTCATTTATTCCTAGGTAAGCTCTGATGGCCATACGTCAATGACAGAGACTGTCCAGAAGAAGCAAAATGAACTGCAGCACAATCCTTAGGCTGTAGAGTACTGTAGGCCATCATCTTCAGTCTGGGTTGGATTTCAGTTTAAACACCCTAGGGTGCTCACCTGCCAACAACCTTTTACCACTTGCTGCGTGTACTTCAACTCAGGGCTACATATAATAAGGCCACAGCATGCCTTTTAATTGCAGGTGGAACCCTGCCCTAATACAGTTACAGTAGAGCTGAAATAGAACCTTACCTGAGCCTTTACGCTCTCAATCTCAGCCTGCAGTCTCTGCATAGCACGGTTCAGTTCGGAAATCTCAGTCTTGGTGGAGCGCAAGTCCTCACCGTGGCGTCCTGCGGAGGCCTGCAATTCCTGGAACTGTAGGGGGGACATGAAATTATGAATCGGTTCATTGATACGTTTGGGTCATTATTACGTTCTTATACATGTTTGTAAGCTGATATCCTAAATATGATCCTACCTTGTTCTGGTATACGGACTCTGCATTGGCACGGCTCTTATTGGCAATGTCTTCATACTGAGCCTTGACTTCAGCAATGATGCTGTCCATGTCCAGAGCTCTGTTGTTGTCCATAGACAGGACAACTGAAGTGTCGGAGATCTGTTCCTGCAGCTCACGGAGTTCCTTTGTGGAGGGATATAAATAATCCAATGAGACTTTAAGCTCATAGACAACAACATAATTCTGTGAGTGTTAAATACACATTTTACTGGCTTGTAGATGTCTTGTACTTACAGCTTCATACAGGGCCCTCAAGAAGTTGATCTCATCTGTCAGACCCTCCATCTTGGCCTCCAGCTCTACTTTGTTCATGTAAGCAGCATCCACATCCTTTAAGAAAGATAAAAACAGTTTGTTTCATAGCTATTGATGACGGAATACTCACTCCATCTGGTTGCATTTTAATCTTCCATTGGCTGCAACAACTGTGCACAACATAATAAATGCAGTGAGGCTCTCAAAGCTCATAGCTGTTTGCGATGTTTGAGACCCGAGTACAAGACTAAGTGAGTTTATAGCTTTTGACAAAACGTACCTTCTTCAGAACAACAAATTCGTTCTCAGCGCCAGTGCGTTTGTTGATCTCATCCTCGTACCTGCAGGGAAGAAGGGAGAATATGAGAGTGAGTTTGCCAGAAGTGGCTTCCAGTGCAAAACAAGACCTAACTGTGCCGACTTTCTATTCATTGTTCTATGAGCCGCTCAGAAAAGCAGGCAGCCAGCTCTGTCTCTTGTTTCATGCTCCATTTAATTAACTAACCTTTTCTGTGCCAGGGGATGTGGGAATACTTTGCATTCCACCTGGGCACTGAACAATCAAACCTTGGTACAGTTTCACTTCCAGCTGCCCCTGACCAGGATCTGAAGTCATAGAAGTGGGGGCACGTTGCCCAACTTCTGTCTATACGTGATATATACGCGTGCTGCTACTGCCAGAATGTTATATTAAAAAGGCCAAAGCTCCACACTTAGAACGGCAATCGCAAACTTGTAGTCATAACAGCATAGGGTGTTCGTATCCAATAGTGGGCTGCAGGGCTTTCATATAAACCCTGCAGCTGATATTTACTTTCACTATTGTAACCGCACTAGATGGATCACAGCTTGTTGTTCACTAGAAATCTACTGTATAAAATAACCAGTATAATAGCATATGTTTTTAGGGAAAGAAATTTGTATAAAGTTATACAAAGCTGTATCTGATGAGCGGTAATTGTTTATGGTGCAAATGTATCTTTGCCTGCAGCCAATTGTCTTGCAGTGGTGAAACTGAGTGTACAATTTCTCTCCATTGCTCTGCTATTGACTTTGCTGGAAGGGCCACACCTAAGGTTTATCTTCATTGTTTGCTTTAGTTCCTGTCAGACTCTACTTGGCCGGCACTAGAAGCTTTTGCAAACCCTCCTCCCCACTGTATTCAGCCTGTTCTCCTGTCCCATGAGGGTGTGGCACTTGCCCCACAGACGTGGTATTGTAAAAAAAAATGTGTGTACGGCTCTGCACAATACAGGAATTAAAATCTAGACTTTCTGTTAACTCTTCCTGGTGAGAAAAGCATGGAAGATTAGCAGAAACTGATGTGCCTTAAGATATGAAGTTGTAAATTAGTTACAAGTGACTCTTCTGCTTTTACAGGTTGTACCGGTTAGTCCACAGAGTTTTGCAGCTTTTGGCCTTGCAGAACTACCACTCCCTTGGTCTGTACGAAAAGTGCAATACATATAATGGGAGCCGTAGTTCTGCAGTCACTGAAGCAGTTATGGTTACACTGGCCTTTATAACTAAAGAGTTACACAAAACTGGCAATTGCTATCAGTATATACTTTGATGGGGGTCATGTCTAAATGAAACTGGTCTGCGCATTTCAGGGGTCCCACCCACTTACTTATTCTTGAAGTCCTCCACCAGATCCTGCATGTTCCTCAGTTCTCCCTCCAGTTTGCCCTTATCGGAGGTCAGAGAATCCAGCTGCCTTCTCAGGTTGGAAATGTAAGCATCAAACAAGGGGCCGATGTTGCTGGCCTTGGCAGATTTCTGGTTCTGAAGGAGTTCCCATTTGGTCTCCAAAACCTTGTTTTGTTGTTCCAGGAACCTCACCTAAAAATGACAAGAAAAAAGGTCAGGAATAAATCTTGCAATAAATCTGTTTATTCAATTGTTTCCCCCCCCCCCAGAACTGTATTTAGCATTTAGTCATATGGCATGCCCAAATTGCTACTATGTTCAGTTCAGCAGGGAACAGGTTAATGATACACACCCACACCTTGCTTTAGCAGAGACCTTAGTGGTACAAAGCTTGTGTTAAAACTCCTTTTTGGTTAGTGCAACCCCATTAATGCTGAGCCCAAAGCTCCTACTTTACAACAATGGAAGTAAAAGAAAAGTTTTACTGCACAAGCTGGGTTATTTCCAGATATGTTATAGGCTGGCATAAAGAGTCACAAATGCCCAAACTGTTATATTCCTTATATCTGTTGAACTACATTTCCCAACAACCGGTAATAGGGGACAGATGCTAAAGCAGCAGCAGGTTGCACATGTTTGCATTTAAGTGCCCCTGTTATTCTAAATGTGCCCCTTCTACTGTGATATTATAGGACGTAATGTAGCCATTGCAGTGCAAGGGGCCAGTGCAGCTGCACCAGGGGGACTCACCTTATCAATGAATGAGGCAAACTTGTTGTTCAGGGTCTTGATCTGCTCCCTCTCCTCCTGTCTGACAGTTTGAATGGTGGGATCAATCTCCAGGTTGAGGGGAGACAGCAGGCTCTGGTTAATGGTCACCTCCTGGATGCCGGGTCCGGAGTAGGCAACTCCCCCACCGAATCCTGCGCCCCCGAATCCTGCGCCACCATAACCAGCACCACCGAATCCTGCGCCACCGGAGCGGGCGCTGCTCACGCCGTAGGAGACGCTTCTTTTCACGCTGCCCAGGTTGGACAGGCTGGAGCTGCTGAAATTGCCGCCTGCTCTTCCGAGCCCGGCGCCTCCGCTGGAGGAGCGAGTGGAGCTGATGCGCATCTGGCTGAAACCGGCATTTGGGACTGCGGAGCGGGTGCTGAAGCTGCTCTGTCTGCTGGCGAAAGACATGGTGCTCAGGTAGAGGCTGCTAGTAGTGCAGGACAGGCGATTGCTGATGGTCTGCTTGAGAGATCCAGTAGTCCAGACCAGCCAGCGACTCCCTTATATATGCGCAGAGGAGCTGGGATCTGCCCTGGGGGCAGTGGCACAGGGATCAGTTTACTGCATGTCCCTATTGGGTGGGGCTGACTGCCTTGCACTTACACACATACCTGTAGCACTGGCCACACCTGTGTCCCTTCTCAGCTGCCCCCTCCCAGCGGCTGCTTCCCTGATCCTAATCAAAATGTTTAATTCTTTACAATACAAAGTGTCATTAATCAACAGTTTCTTGTGCAAAATGCAGTCTTCCTCCAACTTTTGCTGTACAACAGCCCCCAGTAGCTGAGATATAAGCTAAGGCAGTGCAACCAACTTCTTTATTTATTTATGTGTATGTAGAAACTTTCCCTATATAAAACAAGTAGTGCATAAATATGCCTTATTTTATTTATTGTTCTTTGCATGCATAATACAGTTATATATTCCCC
>CM044433.1:154147080-154164357 GCA_024363595.1 Xenopus borealis
AATAATAATAATAAAAAATAATAATAATAATGGATCTCCAAATTAAATGCTGTGTGAAATGCAGCCACTAGACATTGATTTCATTAGATTTATGCTGCAACATGGTGCAACCCTATTCATTATTGCTTGATTCCGACTGCAGTAGTCCAATGAATTCTAAATGCTGATTAAATGTATTTACATCTGCACTCAATTTGCTCCTGTTACTAGTTCACAGTTATTGGGGCACACCTTTAAAGCTTTAATGCCCTAATGTTAGACAGCAGAGCTCACTTTTAATTAGTGTGGAATGTAGAAGTTTTTGGTTGCTGTGGCTCTGCAGAGTAAGATATTTTAATAAACATTTGGGGTTATGTTTAAATAAAGATCCTTCCAAAATGCTTATTTGCTATTGAGTTATACTGAAGTGTGTTTGCAGGTATGGGTGTGAACCCTAAAAAGGAGCTAGAGGCAAGTACACACCTGGAGCCATGCTGTACAACTGCTGCTTGCTCTGTAATGGACCCTGACATAATGCAAGGGCTTGTTTACATCCACAAGTGCAGTCCCTGCAAACTCTGTGCAGTCATTAAAGGTACTCGAGTCAAAATGTGCTCCTTGCACTTTTGTATAGTTGCAATAGCTGCTGCTCAGTCCTTTCTGCCTTCAGCTACAAACTGAATGCTGCTGAGCCTATAGATGCAGTTGAACCAGTTGAACCCCTGACCAGGTGATAGCACCAGGGTTCTCTTTACGTCCAGGGTTAATAGTTGAAAACACACTTGCTCCAAATGAATTGGGCACAGATGTCACTCACACACTAAACACCAGAAACGGTGCCAGATGGACTTTTCTGCAATTGCATGCAAGCACATAGTCTCCTTGCAAACCCCAATGGCACTGGAATTCTGGCAAAAATGTGGCATTGTGGGAAAAACATGATGATTGTGCTTGACAGTGCACTTTACTCACTGCTTACCCCCACCACCATCACTGGATGCAACTTCAAATGCCGTACCTAACGTATTTGATGCTTAATGTATTTACTTTGCAGCAGTTCACAAATGTGTGTAGCTTAAAGGACCAGTAACATCAAAAAATGAAATTGTTTTAAAGTAATAAAAATATAATGCAGTGTTGCCCTGCACTGGTAAAACTGCAGTGTTTACTTCAGAAACACTACTATTGTTTATATAAATAAGCTGCTGTGTAGCAATGGGGGCAGCCATTCAAAGGAGAAAAGTCTCAAGTTACACAGCAGATAGCAGATAAGCTCTGTAGAACATGTTATCTGTTATCCATTACTTATCCTGTGCCATGTAGCCTTTCTTCAATTTCCGCCATTGCTATTTAGCAGCTTGTTTATATGAACTATATTAGTGTTTCTGAAGCAAACAGATCAGTTTTAACAGTGCAGGGCAACACTATATGATATTTTCTTTACTTTAAAACACTTTAATTTTTTGGTGTTACCATTCCTTTAAGCTGGCCATAGACGCAAAGATAAAGTCATGGGAAATGAAGGTTTGTCTGGGCCAGCTGGACACTGGGCAAAAATCCGGTGGACCCAGCTGGCCCAGACCCAAACCCCCCCAAGGCAATCATAATATCAGCATGGATTCCCCAGGTTAACTGAGCAAATAGATACTGCTAGTATTTTTTATTCTTGGATGAGGCTGCTGTACCTTATGCAGAATGTTTCTGGAATGGTTAATTAATATAGCAGATCCCACTATGTTTACATTCAGATGTAAAAAAAACTAGTAAAATATTATTCTACGAGACAGCTGCACATATTTTCATGCTTTTCTACTCCTCGAATCACCAAATTATATAAAAGATCCGGTTGCTACACTGTAATTAATGTTGATAGGCTGGGAGGGTATCCAATGAAACTCTTCACTCTCTACATTAGTTGTTGATAAATTGATTGCATTTATGTATCAACATTCAACTCAGATCATGTGTTAGGGGATTAAATGCTATAAGGGGGATCAGGGGATCACCATACTTGATTATGCTTGATCCGCTTACTGAGCTTTGAGATGGTAGGGTAATAAATTCAATTTGAAGTGGTCCTTTGGATACCCTTACCTTTATTACTATGTTGCTACAGTGAGTGTTAGTTTATCTTTTGGCTGTTCTGTGGATACTCGAATATGGCCCATTCTTTTCAGATGAGCACCTTTCTGACTTACAGTCAATCTGCTCCTTTCCCTCTTCCTTTGCCATAGTTGAATTTCGTTTGATTGTTACCTCAACCTTCTTTGCTACCAGTAAAATATAGCTTCTTTTAATACACACCAGGTCTGGACTGAGATTCATAATAGGCCCTGGCATTATAGGTGCACAATGGCCCAAACAACCCCCCCCCCCACACACACACACACACACATACACACACAGGCCTGATTGTTTATGGCATCTTACAGTAGCCCCACTGGTATTTGCCAGAGCTCATAGATTGCCAGTCTGGCCCTGACACATACTACATCTTATTTTCAATACCCACTTCCATTTATTAATTGCCCTTTATCCAATGTTTGCAGGATGCTTGTATCCGTGTTGCAGCATCAGACTGGGGTGTCTGGGCCCAGCAGGACTGCCACATCAGGGGTCTGCACACCCACTCGCCCCAGCTGAAACACCTCTCTACCCTTCCTCCCTCCCAACCAGTGGTACCTTCTCTTCATGCGGCTGTGATTGGGACATGGGGTGGTCAGGAATTAGCACAAGCGAGCAGTGTCTCATGCATCTGTGTGGAGTAGGACTGGGCTGGCAGGGTCCATGACAGTTAGGGTCCACCAGGTTTTTTTCCCAGTGTCCTGCTGACTCAGTCCAACCCTGGCCATCTATGTTAGACTAGTAAGTAAGGGCTAGTAATGGAATATATTCTTGCATAGCAGTGACAGGAACAGCCCCCTATGTTTACCTATAGCCTGTACAGACAGACACCATATTACTTTACCATCATAGTGTAGGTATTCCCCTGCACTAAGCAAAATATTGCAGGGAAATTGGTGGCACCAGACCAACCTTTTAATTATTTCCTGATGATTAAATCCTTATTGTATATTTAGAGAGGGTACCTGCATAAAGTCTCTAATCTTAATCTCTATTTTGTATTATCTGTCTATCTCAGGGACAAAATACACATTGCTAAGAGGAACATAATTTTAGCAGGGGTTCTCCAATTATGGGTTCCATGGCAGAGGGAACTCAAAAGATATGAAAGTGAGCTTTACAGGCTGGGGAGTGGGCGTAGTATGGTGGACCACCTAAGGGCCCAGATATCCAATGGACTAATGATTGAGTCCTCTTGGGGAGGGTCTTCTTTTCTGCAGCCACCATCATCTGAGAGCAGATTATTTAAAGGACACCTACATTGCTAATAGTGTGAGGACTCTCCCTGGTGGTTTAGGGGTGGTGTGACAGGGATGCCCATAGCATATGTCTTCGTTGGCGTCCTCTTCCCGAATGCACATACTTTCTGGTTTTGTGCCGCTCAGCTATTTCCGGAAAGTGCCAAATGTGACTTCATCAGTGGCGCGAAATTCAACTATTTAAAGTTCATTACTAGTTCCTGGCGTGATTATCTGTGTTTCTACTCGTGTTTGACCCTGCCTGTTCTTGACCAAGTCCTGTCTGCTGCCTGTCTTTGACCCCTGCCTGTCTTTGACCCCTGCCTGTATTTTGACCCGGCCTGTGAAACAATTACACTTCTGACTCCAGTTTTGTACTGTGCTGCCCATTTGGTAAACTGACCCAGCTTGTGACTTCAATTACCGTCTCCTGTTATTGTTCTGCTCAGCTCATCTAGTGTATTAACCTGGCCTGTGACCCTAACTATGTTCCTTGTTTTCCCAATCAGTTTAATGTGCGGTTCCTTTGCTTGCCTTGAACTCTTCCCTTAGTCCTCTCATATTAAAACCTGGTGGCACCCGAGTACTGGAGGGCTCCTCCCGAAGCCAAAGGTGGTTGCTAAACGTGGAATAGTAAGCCGTGACTGGGACCTAGGAGTCTGCAATCTGTAAAAAATCTATTATTTTTCCAGCCCCACCAGCACTATACTGCTCGCACCAGGAGCTCCCCCTTAGTGTTGGTGCCATTCAGGAACACAAGCATGCAAATTAAGCTAAGTCCTTGTGCTTGCTGATTATACAAATGTGTGTGACAGTACATGCATGTGCATAATGAGCAAGCTGGGAGGCTTTCTCTGATTAAACACATGCATGTAAAGGAGGCATATAACTGCCTTTTTTAGAAAAATATTATTGTTTCCCCCAACCAGAGTACAGTCTCCATTAACTTGCTTATCTGGTGGGGTAAACAATTTAATTCTAAGTGATCGGGTGATATAGATGAAGCATAGAGTGGATGTTAAAGGACCAGTAAGATCAAAAAAATAAAAGTGTTTTAAAATAATGAAAATATTATGTAGTGTTGCCCTGCGCTGGTAAAACCAATCTGTTTGCTTCAGAAACACTACTATAGTTCATATAAACAAGCTGCTGAGTAGCAATGGCGGAAATTGAAAAAAGGCTATATGGCACAGGTTAAATAGTGGATAACAGATAACATTATGTTCTACAGAGCTTATCTGCTATCTGCTGTGTAACTTGAGCCCTTTCTCCTTTGAATAGCTGCCCCCATTGCTACACAGTAGCTTATTTATATAAACAATGGTAGTGTTTCTGAAGCTAACAGAGCAGTTTTACTAGAACAGGGCAACACTACATTATATTTTTATTCCTTTAAAAAATTAAATTTTTTGATGTTACTGGTCCTTTAAATTATAAAGAGCATATATATGTAGGCTGCAGGTGGTGCTGCTTGCTTGTATGACTTGCTGGACTCTTGCCTGGTGTGGGTTGGGAGTTGCAGATAATACTTTCTATAAGTAAAAAGCCCTCAAGGCAGCTTTATCATCATTATTCAATGGCTTCTCTTTGTTCTGTGTATTCAGGTTTCTGGAAGCTTGTGCAAAGACAGGTGACATCACTCTCATCGTTTTCTAGGGCACTCTTTGTTATGAGCAGTTTACACACTGAATTTCTTTCTACAATGGACCCTGCTGTTCTGATCCAATGTTTGGATCTTGGGAAATCGTCTTTACAAAGTATTTTTACAAATACTGTACTAAAAAGGATAATGTACCACCACTGTTAAATATCATGTTACTAAAAGTCACGAAACAGTTCCATGATGAATGAACATGGCTGCCGACCAACTGCTTTTATCCAGATCATGGAACTAGTTGGAGCCCAGAGAACAGGACTCAGATCAGGGGTTCTGCGTCCTTTATAGGTTTAAAGAAATCCCTGCTCACAACTGCACATGCTGGGGATGCAAGAGTGTTGCAGGAGGGTGGAAGGAGGGTGGATGGTCAGCAGCACTGGGCCAGGCCAGGCAAAGTAAGCAAACTGACCGGTCACAGCGCCAAACAGACTTATTCATGTGAAAAGGACTCACATGCCAGAGTGTGGAGAGGGGACCTACTCTGCCCTTGTCACCTGCCTACTCTGCTTACGCCTAGTTCTGGCTCTGGCAGGCAGGCAAGAGGATGGTGTTGTTTTGATAGCTGAGAATAAGCAGAGTATAACAGGGCTTTATTAGCAAGCTCATGCAGCCATTACACAACAGTAGCATAAACTCTAGCACCTTAAGCAGTATAGAAAGTACTGTTCATGCACAGTATAACTTATGTGCACAGTGACATCTACAGGCCATTTGTATTAACACCACAGATGGGTGGGTGAGATGGAGTATTTGCAGGCAGGAGGTAGAATTGGTGGGCAAGAGGGCAGCAGGCAGCCAAGAGGGAGAGAAAGGGAGGGTGGGTGTAGGACGGGCTGTAAAGTGGATGGAAGAATGGGTGTTTTAGATGGGTAGTGATGGGTGCTAGAGGGAGGGAGCATGGACTGCTAATTGTGGTAATAAGGTTGAAGTGTGTGTCGGTCCCCCGTGAAGTTCTTCTGCGGGGGGGCCAGTGCAGTCTAGGTACACCAATGGAACTAATGTTGCTGCCTAGCCAGTATTTTTCTGTCCTGGTTGGTAAAAATTATGCTTTATGCTGATTTTATTAATAGGGGAGAAGGTTGAAAATACAAGAATATGGTAATAAAACTATAGAGGAAGTAGACCCCCTGGTCTTTGGGGGCACACAAGCCCAGACTGCAGGGTCTACTTCTGCTATAGTTGGAAATAAATTCTCCCTCCCAGCCATTCTCTTACCTATGGGTGGGCGAGGTGGGAAGCAGGCAGTAGGCAGGCAGGGGCTGCCTGCTCCATCTGATTATCAGATTTTACAAGCTTTTTTAGGTCTTACTTCATGGTATTCTAAGTTTATTCCCAACTATGCTTCAGTTGAGGAGCCACTTCAAGCACTACTACGTGGAAATTCAAGTCGGTTTTGGTCAGAGACTGCTCAACATAGCTTTGAAATAGTGAAACAGTTAATTGTGAACAGTCCAACACTAGCTTTATTTGATCCTGCACTACCCACTGTGGTTACTACAGATGCTTCAGACTATGGCATTGGTACAGTTCTCACACAGATCCATGCTGATCATTCAGAGAAAACTGTTGCATTTGCATCCAGAACACTTACAGAGACAGAGCGTAAGTATTCAACTGCTGAAAAAGAAGCTTTAGTGTGTGTTTGGGCAACAGAAAAATGGAGAACCTACCTAGGGAGTATAGAATTTACCATATGCCCTGATCATAGCCCTTTAACTACATTACTTACAACAAAGGGTCTAGGAAGAGCTGGAATGCGTATAGCTAGATGGTCAACAAGGCTACTGAATTTCAACTACAAAATGCAATACAAACCAGGTTTGAAAAATGTTACGGCTGATTGTTTGTCACGTTTACCTTTACCTGCAGCTTCTGATACACTGGATGAGGATACAGAAGTTGTAGCATTGACTGATTTACTATCATCAACATTCTATAGTTATAGCTGCTGATTTTAAGCAAGCTTGCCTCAAATGTCCAATTCAAGTAAATGTTGTATATGGAGCTCATCGCTTATTGGTACCAGAGACCTTGCGAGAAAGGCTCATACAACTTGAGCATGAAGATCATCAAGGAATTGTACGTACAAAATAAAGACTACGATCTATACTGGTGGCCAGCAGTGGAGACCAGTGTGGACCAATGTGGTAACTGCCATTCATTCTTGATTCTTGTGTTACTTGTCAGAATCATAACAAAACAGCTATCACACATACACTTCAGCCAGTATCATTTGCTGATACAGCATGGGAAAAACTTGCTATTGATATTGTGGGTCCTTTTGCAGATGCTCCTATAGACTGCAGATTTGCTATAACTCTGATAGACTATTACAGTAAATGGACAGAAATTGCATTTGTTTCTCATGTAACATCAGTTACAGTAAAAACATTTCTGTCTAAAGTCTTCAGCAGAGAAGGAAATCCAAAGGAGTCAATATCAGACAACAGACCACAGTTTGTCTCATGTGAGACAGAGGAATATTTTGCATAGAAAATCTTCAGTGTATTACCCACAAGCAAATTGAGAAATGCAGTGATTCATCAGAAGTCTGAAAGAAGCACTACAGACAGCAAATCTTACTGTGAAATCTTGGAAAGTATTTACAACAGAGTTCCTACATAACTACAGAGCAACAAAACAAAGAAACCAGGAATACTGAAACAAGGACAATCTAAATTTACTACACCACTTGAAGTGAGACGCCAGCGAGGACCATACACATATGAACTGTCTGATGGACACATGTGGAATGCAAGTCATCTTGCTCCTGCTAGATATGACTTTGGAGAAGCTCCATTTGATGAACGACATCTTCCTACTCCTGATGCCAGTTGCAATAGGCCTGAAGAAAGTGAACCTATAAGGTATACTGAGAGAATCAGAAAACTACCTGCATGGACCAAGGACTATGCCATGTGAAGAATGTATATTATTACTTTAAGATCCATTGTTGTTTATTACATTTGCCCAAATTCTTTCCTACTATAGGGGAAGTATGTGGTGTTTATACAACTGGCCTGTTGATGTCAATGTGCACATGAGTTGTACTGTGCATACACTGTACTTTCTGTACTGCTTAATGTGAGTTTATGTAGATTTTTTTGTGGGGGGAAGGAGTAGACTAGTTATGCCACTGTTCAATAATCTTGTATTTTGGAGCATTATCATACTTTTTAATGTAGAGCACTGTTGTACGAAGGGGCTTGAGAACCATTTGCTATACCACACTAACAAAAGGAAGTCTGGGAATGAATTCCAAACAAGCTCCAAGAGAATCCCATTTACATGGGTTTATCCCATAGGCTAAAGCTCACCCACTGGGTTTTCAAGCAAAAGCCAGGATAATAGCTGATCAACTACAGACCGGTTTTACAAAAGGAATTCTGCCAAGCTCAAACCTTACTCAGCCAACCTCTAGCCTCACTAACCAGTAGAATGGAAGTTGCCAGTAGGGGTCAGAATGCAAGTAGATGAACTGAAGTGTATTTAACTGTGGGGGTGCAAAAGTAATTAAATAATAATGAGGACTACTGTTCATTCCCATTCTCAAGAAAATGCTTCATTAAAAGTGTGGTGCCTATTTACCAAACATGTCTCTGGATGTAACTTATTCGGGGTTGATTTTTGAGAAATAAAATGCTTTGCCAGCAGATGAAGCAGTTGTATTGGTCACAACATTTGTGCCCTGTAGCAAATAGAACTGCATGGAAATTTACAGAAAAGTAGATGCCAGAGGGAAAGCAGGGGAATGAGTATTGTGAGGTTTGAAGTATTTGCTTGTGTTTTTACTGATGTTTACATATGTTTTTATGTGTTAGGATAGCTTTCCTTGCAAAGTGAAGCCTTCTGAAATCAGAAGGTATTTACATGTCTCATGCCATACATATAGCACTGCCTAGATATCAAAAATGAGAGTTTTTTTACTCCCATAATGCATCATGGGCGGAGACATGTAAATCACTCCTTTATGTCCCTGTGGCCAACTATGCATCCAGAACCGCTGGTTTATAGCACAGATACAGCCTAATAGTTCAGAGCCATATATCCAAACTTGCAGACAGCCTGTTTCGATCTTGTTAGATCTCATCAGTGCAAGATATTGGAACATGGCTTCTGAGAGGTAGGACTTGGAGAGCAGCAAAAAGGGAAACCGAACCTGGTTAGGGTGAGAAGGACTGAAAGGAGCCAAAAAGCCCTTCACAAGCAATAGCATGCAAAGTGAAGCCTTCTGAAATCAGAAGGTATTTACATGTCTCATGCCATACATATAGCACTATATCTTTCCTTATCAGCAATTGTTCATAGCAGTGAAGGGAATGAAAGCTGCCATACTAGCTGTATAAATGTCCTTGTCTTTTCTTGGATTGACACTTTATTCCCTTTCTGTATATTATTTCACAGAATGTAGAGAATGGGGAAAAGACAGCATAGTCAGTAACCAGAGGTAATAGAATAATTAGTCATCCATGGTGATATCTATGGTGGGCTGGTCTGCCAGTGACAGGACTCAAGGAATATAGAGAAGCATGTTGAGGTGTTTCTCAAAAAGATATAATTGCAACAATCCAGGCTAGTTATTATCTTGGGAGACCAAGTGATTGATTGAGAAGCCTCTTGAGAAACACAATGTAATGCAGGTACGGGAGTTATTATCCAGAATGCTTAGGTTTCTGGAAAAGGGGTTTTCCTGTAATTTGGATCTACAGATAAATGGGTCCATGATTCCTGGTATAGGAGGGCACATAAGGCACAAGTTGAATCAATGATTGGAATCATCTGCAAAACACGTGGTCTATGATGTCTACAGGGAAGCAGCTAGTTACACAGCATTCCTCTTCACTTTACAGGGGTTTAGGGTAAGCCAGGCTCTGCCACTGCACCATATAAAGAACTCTCCAAATGCATCAAAGTCAATGGGTGTTTTTCTTTTGTTGACTCTTTTGTCCAAATGCATTAAAGTGAATGGGTGTTTTTTTCTTATGGCTACTTTTTTGTCTCGGCGACTTTTATAATGCAGCAAATTTTTCCGCGGCAACATTTTGCTGCAAGAAAATTCAGATGTCGAAATGTGGAATTTTGCCTCGAATCGCTAGCAGGCAGATATGCTGAACTGCATTTTCATTGACTGATTTAAGGATATTTGTACCAAAAGAACTGAAAATATTTTGAGCTACTTTATTAAATAAAAGCCCTAGGAGTCCCTTAATTAAATAAAAGACCTAGAAAATGTAACTATTCGGGATAACCGGAAGCAACGCAAATATAATTCTGAGCCCATACAAACAATTCCATCAAAACAAGTGCAAAATGATTTAATAATTCATTTACAAATACATCAGAATGGTCATATAGGCAGCTGCTATTTTCACTGGTAAATGTGACCCAATAATGTAAGATTGTCTTCTAATTATATCCTAGGAGGCAATAGAAATATGATTTATTAATGATATAATCAATAAGACTGTAGTTTCGCTCCTGCACTCTTCCCCACAGTGAGTTGCATGTTAAACCCCATGCATAAATTGAATTTGTAACACTATGCACTTATTGCACTTCTGTATAATTATGCTTGGCCCAACTCAGTCCTTCATGCCTTCCATTCTAAATCAAGCTCTGCTGTGCCTATTGATAAAGGGAACCATGGAGCTACTACCACTTACTGACAATGCTGTCTCATCAAGGGTCGTCATGCCCAACATCAATAGTTGAGAGCACTCTGGTGCAAATGTCCCTTGCATGCCAAACACTATAAATGGTGAAGAGGCTTGATAAAGGGCCCTGTGAGGCCCGAACTGCTGCCTTTATCTACTTTTTTGAGCCAATTAAATAGTACAACTAAAAAGCTGATTCACTTTGCCAGTGTGCAATGGTTAATTGGACTATGAGTGATTTTCCTGACCCATGGCAGGTAGGGTAACAAACCACTTGGCACCTGATCCGAAAGGAGGAAATACAGGGGTTGAGCACTATAAATGGTGGCAGGCAAACTACATAGTTCTGTATGATTTGCTATGGACTGTGCATACAGTTGTGTTAGATGCCCATTTATCAAAGTCCGAATTTATCTCAATATTTTCTGAAAACGACTCTGACCAAATCCGCACAGGTTTTTTCTCCTTATTTATCAATGCACTTTCCCAAAAAATGTCTTTGCTGGAAAAAAAACCCAAAGAATCGTGAAAAAAACTAATCGTATGAATTTTTTGGTTTTCCATCATAAAACCCAAATTTGCCCGAAAACCACAAGCGCAGTTCAAGATATCTTTGGGACTTCTCCCATTGACTTGTATGCAGCCTCAGCAGGTCTGAGATGCCGTATTTCGGATTCAGACTTTTTTTTCATTCTCGGGATATAAGGGTAGAACTCCACAGTGCAGCTAGAGATGTCCTGAAGATACAGGAAGTGAAGGAGGAATCGCAGATTAGAACTACTTTTATCCAGCTGTCAGATGAAGACGCAGAGTGCAACATTTTCATCTGACAGTAGGATGAATGTAGTTCTAATCTGCCATTTCCCCTTCAATTCCTCTATCTTCAGGACATCTGACACTTTGCATGAGTTTCATCGTATCACATGTCAGCTTCAGCCAGATTGTGGAGTTCTACCCTAATAAATGTAGGGTTTTTTTCAGATTTTTTTGCTTTAAGAGTTTAATAAATAACCCCCTTAATTTTGGCAAATCAAACACAATTGCATCACGCACAGTACAACTGCCCAGGTGAACCACCCATTTGCAACCGCTATGATCTCGGAATTCTGGGGAAAACAATGCATTGTGGGGGAAAAAGGATGATTGCACTAGAAATTGCATTTTGCTCCCTGTACTTGTGGATGTAAATTGACCCCATTGTGTTTTTATGATTTATTGTATTTATTGTTTTTTAAAGGGGTGCTTCACCTTTAAATTAACTTTGAGTTTGTTATGGAATGGCTGATTCTAATCAACTTTTCAACTTTATATTTTTATAGTTTTCTGACTAGCTTTCAAATGGGGGTCACTGCCTCCCCCCTAACTAATGCTCTGTAATGCTAACAATTTATTGTTATTGCTGCTTTTATTATTCATCTTTTTATTCAGGACTTCTCCCATTCATATTCCGGTCTGCATACATAGTTGCTAGGGTAATTTGAACCCTGGCAACCAGATTGTGGAAATTGCAAACTGGAGAGCTGCTGAATAAAAAGCTAAATAACTCAAAACCCACAAATATAAAATGAAACCCAATTACAAAGTGTATTGACTAACACAAGAAATCCTTTCAGATATCAGGAATCATCAGAGGTTAGGTTATTCTTTATTGAACCTGAAGGGTTGGGGCAGACTGGCAGATTCAGGGGGATTTAGTCACCTGGCAACTAATCGCCACTTCTGCAGGGTGACAATCTCCCCAAACTGCCTTCTGTCTGCCTTTCATCTGCTTGAATGAAGAATCACCTGCGGTGCCTCGATTTCCGAAGTTGCCTCACAAGGAAACTTCTGGCAACTTCAGAAATCGTAGCACTGCGAGTGCATTAGCGCAGGCGAAGGCCCGAAGAGTTACAAATGATATGTTTTCAGTCAATGCAAGTAAAGGGACCTTTAATATTGCTACAGAAGCAGTTCACTCCCCTACATTGTGAAATGATGAACGTGCTTGTGAGTCATTCAAAAAACAGACTCAAATTCCAAAGCTTTGTGTCATCATGGATCTATATTTTTACCCTGCTGGGAAAGGAAACTGTTGCCATCTAGTCAGTTACAGAGTAAGTCTTGTAAAATACATATTTGAATTTATATCATCTATAGATCCTCTCTATGGTGGCCATGCTAACATATTATTTTTTCCTGTAATTTGCTAATATGGATTTCAATTTGCATTAGAAAATAAGTGTGTCAAAAGTATATGCACTGTTCAGTTAGTTGATAGGGATTTGGCTAGACGTTCGCAGTCTGTACCCAAGTCTATGTAGAGGGGATGAAGAAAATGAGTTAAAGTAGTGTCTCAATCTGCATTGTGGCAGCTGGATTTGCTTTAAAATGTCTGTATTGCCTAAACTGGGGCGAGTGATACAAGGAGCACTGAGCTGCCAACTCAAGCACATTTCAGATGGGCTGTGCACAAAATGTGCTGAGTAATGTGCATTTTATGGTGAGCCATCTGATACCAAGCCTCGTGCATATATTAAATATGTTCTATAGATAGATTTATAAGCTGCTATAATTGTTATTGGCTCTCGTTGACAATTGACTCATCACCATATTGTTGTTATTATTTATTATTAACATATATAAGGATTGAATTAGAACGTAATAATCAGCTGGGCTCCTCCAGCTGCTTCCAGGATAATGGATTTACAAATGATTTGTACAGGTATGGAACCTGTTATCCAGAATGCCCTAGACTTACATTTTTCAGATAAGGGATCTTTTCTTTATTTGGATTTCCATACCTTAGGTAGATTTAAAAATAACCTAAATGTTAAATAAAGCCAATAAGGTTGTTTTGTAAAGATTGTATCCTTTAATACTTAGGGCTTTTTGCTGTTCAATCACTTTCAGCGTAAGGAACCTGTTTCTGGTCCCTTGGAACTCCACAAGTTTATTTTTTACCATATACTGACTTCACATATAAGTTCCTGGGCTACAGATGTTTTGTCTGTCCCTGGTTTCCCCTTCTTGTGTCAGATAAGACTGTCTACCATCAAGTATGATAATTAGTAGAATGTTTATAGTATAGCGACCCATGTGGCCTACCACCAGCAGTTCACCAATACTTAAAGGGATACTGTCATGGGAAAAAAGTTTTTTTCAAAATGCATCAGTTAATATTGCTGCTCCAGCGGAATTCTGCATTGAAATTCATTTCTCAAAAGAGCAAACAGATTTTTTAATATTTCATTTTGAAATCTGACATGGGGCTAGACATATTGTCAATTTCCCAGCTGCCCCAAGTCACGTGACTTGCACTCTAATAAACCTCAGTCACTCTTTACTGCAAATTGGAGTGATATCACTACCTCCCCCCCCCAGCAGCCTAACAACAGAGCAATGGGAAGGTAACCAAATAACAGCTCCCTAACACAAGATAACAGCAGCCTGGTAGATCTAAGAACAGCACTCAATAGTAAAAACCCATGTCCCACTGCGTACTATTCAGTTACATTGAGAAGGAAAAACAACAGCCTGCCAGAAAGCAGTTCCCTCCTAAAGTGCTGGCACAAGTCACATGACTGGGGGCAGCTGGGAAATTGACAAAATGTCTAAAAATTTAGTATAAAGAAAATCTGTTTGCTCTTTTGAGAAATGGATTTCAGTGCAGAAGTATACTGGAGCAGCACTATTAACTGATGCGCTTTCAAAAAAACATGTTTTCCTATGACAGTATCCCTTTAAGTATATATTGAGCAATACAGTACAGAATCTGTTGCATCTCTGAGTGGCCTGGTTGGATCCTGCATCTTCTAACATGTTGCTCACCAACTCTTTGGATGTTGCTCTCAGTGGCCTCAAAGAAGGTGCTTATTTTTTAATTCCTGGCTTGGAGGCAAGTTTTGGTTGCTTAAAAACCAGGTGCACTGCCAAACAGAGCCACCTGTAGCCTGCCAGTCTACATAGGAGCTACCAAAGGGCAAATGACAACCCTTATTTGGCACCCCCATGGAACATTTTCCATGCTTGTGTTGCTCCATTGTCTGAATGTCCTCACTGGTAGAAAAGCTTGGGATCCCTTAATTTAGATCTTACCTTCTAGTTAACACCTCATTTTAAGATTTTCTATAGATTGCTGAGTACTGCAGAATACAACAATGAAATACAAATAAAGAATGTTTATTATCTGCCTGTAGCATTGTACACAAGTCAAATATCTAGAGAGGAGGCACTTCCATTTCCCAGCTGTCCTAACTGCAGTACACAGCACCACAAGGCACTGCAGAAAACATTACTCTCCTGACTGGTTTTTGGAGACCTGATGTACTTGAGGATGTTGCAGAAACAGTGCCCAGAGGATTAAAAAACACCTTGATCCCTGAAAATGATATGCATTTAACAGTTATGGTCAAACCTGACAATGCCTTGTCAATGGATGTCATGGCCTCAAGGTCATACCTTTCAGTGTCATTACTAAAAAAGTCTCCGCAGTCTATAAACAACCTGTCTAATATACTCTGTATCTGCTGGGTCAGGACCCTACTTCACACTGCACTTTTTGGTTTCAATTGGACATCAATCTCTTATAGCTGTTTTACCAAGACTTGAATATTCTGCCGCCAAGTAGTTTACAAGTTAGAAGGCAGAAATCCAATTTATTTGTTGACCTTACTCTGGAAAGTATGGATACCTCAATAAAGAAAAGCAAAAAAGGATTTGGCACAAAATATTGTTTTGTTTGTTTACTTGGTTATTTAAGATCAAATACCATTTTACCAAGAATGGATGAAAAACTTTTATCTTTTGTACCCAACACTGCTATCAACTGCTTTAGAGCTTTTTCCTTTAGTACAGGTACTGTATGGGACCTGTTATGCAGAATGCTTGGGATCTAGGGTTTTCCAGATATTTCTGTAATTTGGATCTTCATTCAGATTTATTAAAGGTTGAACTGTGTTTTCCTGAAGAATTCAAGTTTTTCAATGGTAGTTTTCAGTCAAAAACTCTAATTTTTTGGGATTAAAAAATCTTGAATTAATGGGGTTTTGTAAAAAAAAAGTTGAATTTTCCAAGATTTATTATACCCCAAAACTGGAAAAAGCTCAAATCTTAAAATACTCCGGCTAAAACCAGTTGAGGTCATGTAGCAGTCAATGCAGAGGTCCCTTGAACCATTTGAAAATGTTAACAGCCTTCATGAATTTTTTTCAGTGGTTTGTGCTCAAAAACTCGATGAATTCGTGTGATTTGAGTTTTTGGGTTGTTTACCCTGAATTCACTGATTTGAGAAAATATTCGAGTTGTGAGTTCATGTAAAATCATGTAAACATTAAGGGCCTTATTTATCAAAATCTGAATTTATTTAAATAAAAAAAAAGTCAGACCAAACTAGAATCCACGATTAGATCCTATTTATTATTAAAAAAGCACGATTGAATCGGATCAGGGACAAACATGAAAAAAAAACATGCAACAATCCGAATCTGAGTTTATTTTTTTGCCTGATTTTTTCAGGCTTTTTTCTGAAAAGCCAGAATTTTTCAGATTGTTGCCCAAAAAAATCCAAAACAGTTATATTTTCGGGCTAATTCCAGTGCAGACCACAGAAACTTCCAAATAGAATAAGGACCATGATATACAACCTCAGTAGTTTTGAGATGCCCGATTTTCGGACTCCTACATTTTCCATCTTTGGGGTATAATAAATGTTGAAAAATGTGAGGTGTTTTTCCAGTAAAACTTCAGATATTATAATGAAAAAACTGAAAAATAAACCCAATTGGCTGATTTTGCTTCCAATAAGAATCCATTATATATTAGTTGGGACCAAGTATAAGATACTGTTTTATTATTACAGAGAAAAGGGAAATAATTAAAAAATAATGTATTATTTAATAAAATGGAGCATATGGGACACATTGGAGCTTTCAGGATAACAGGTTTCCAGATAACGGATCCCATACCTGTATATGCACACATATATCTGTAAGCTAAGCATTTTGTACACTAATACTATTTAATGTTGTTGATCTAAATTGATAGCTGTGTTGCTAGCTGTATGACAGGGAGAGAGACAGATGCCTTATAAGGTAACTGCTGTGGGGATGGAATCTTCTAATAACTTGCCAAATGCTGTATGAGAGACAAAGAAACAAAGTATTATCCAGTATTTAAATACCTCTGATCTCCATACTATATTACTGGACTCATTCCTGAGCATTATTCTGCAATTACTTTACACTGTGTTCATTATACACTTTTTAATAAATATTGTTGTTATTGTTATTATTTTTATTTTCTTGTATAAATTGTATAATTTTACAAAATGCAACAAAAAGTTGCATTGAATATGTTCATCTACAGCATTCTACAAAATTAATTTCTGTTTAAAATATATCTCTTTAGGTCTGTACAACACAGTATAGGGTATAGGGGTGTCCCAACCAGGGCCGGAACTAGGGGTAGGCAGAGTAGGCGGCCGCCATGTCATGGGGGGGTGGGGGGCGCACTTTTGAAGGGAAATAATGTTTTTTTTATTTCTTTAAGTTTTAACTTCAGCCCTGTCTCCAGCAGCAGCAGCTCTACTTCAGTCCCCACCTCCCTCTTACTTGCCCTTTTCCTGACACAGATCTGGGGCAATAATTTT
>CM044433.1:154166671-154179012 GCA_024363595.1 Xenopus borealis
ATGTTGGTCTCTATAAAAAGATATTGCATAAAACAACTGATATGTAAAACCCTGCTTCATATAAAAAAACAATTTTCATAATAATATACTTTTTAAGTAACATGTGCCTTTGGGTCATCCTAAATAGAAAATTGTCATTTTAAAAAATAAGGACAGCCTCCTGGTATCCTAGGATCCAACGGTGCACACAAACATACCAAACAAACTATGAAGTTAGGTCACATGAGCCAATTAACAGACAGAGTTGTATCTTTTGCTTCCACACATTTTCCTGTTACAGTTAGAGTTGAAATATTTCTGGTCAGGTGATCTCTGAGGCAGCACACAGACCATCACCAAATGGTGGTTCAAGGCAAGAGATGTAAAATGGTAAAAAGTTACTTAAATCTATATACCAGTTTGGTAAGATTCTTTAAAATGCCACTTGATATGATATCAACTATCTGTTGCTCAAGTATTCATTTGGGGGTATAGTTTTCCTTTAATGTGCAATGCATCATATTTTAAGCTGACTTCCTTTAGGGCAGAGACACACAAATCAATTAGGGAATCCTTCCCGCCTGCTAGAATGTAAATCGATTGCACTTGGAAATGAGGAAACTTTGGGCAACTTCGGGGAAATGAAGCGTTCTGAGTGCCATCCTGCCAGCAATTTACTTACTAGCCGGTTGGAAGGACTTTCAGGGAGATCAGTCGCCTGAAAAAGAGGCGATTAAATACCTGGCAACTATATCTCCCCGACTCGCTTTGTGTGTCGCTACACCTTCAAGCTCCATAATAGAGATTAGAATGACATGTGAAAAAAAACATACTACACAAACACACTAGAGTTTATTTACAAACACAGGGCTGGGTGCAAAGTACAAAAACATGCACCTGGCAACTCCTTTTGCTCTTTGAATGCAGATGCTCATCAATCCAAATGCAGTAATCCTTGCATACAGAAGGAAGGTTGGCAGCATTTACTGAAATGCCCCTGGTTACTATGCCATTGAGAATGTGGAAGCTGGGGGGGATTCAAGGTGTCGGAGAGCCCTAAAATCAAGCCTCCCTACTGCAAACATTACAGGAGTGCTTCAACTTTAAGTTAACTCTTAATATGTTATAGAGCTGCAAATTCTAAGACATTTTTCAGTTGGTCTTCATTATTTATTTTGCCTCTAACATGTTACTTACCCCTCTTTCCTGGTCCTGTCCAGCAGAGTTCAGGGCAGCCATCTTCTCCCAACCACTCTTCTTCCTGTATTCAGTGGCGTCTTCCGGCACATGCGCAGTAGGAGGTATTTGCCGGTTCGGATCTACTGCGCATGCACCAAAAGTCATGAAGTTTCTGAAAAAAGAAATCAGAAACTTTGTGACCTTCGAGCGCATGCGCTGTAGGAGGCATTTGCCGGTATGGAGCTACTGTGCATGTGCCTGAAAGTAATAAAGTTTCCAATTACTTTCTTTCGGGCACATGTGCAGTAGAATCAGCAAATACCTCCTATTGCGCATGTGCCAGGAGAAGCTGCTGAATACAGGAAGGGAGGATTTTTGCGCCTAGGGGGTTGAATTCTCCTTTAAAGGTAAACAACCCCTGGTTCATTTCTGTCTGTGTGCACTGTACTTTGCACCATGTAATAATCTAATAGTTTTTTGCCAGTGCTACAAGTAGTGATGGGCGAGATTGTCGCGAAATGGGACTCTTGACGCTGGGACAAATAGACTAGGGTGTCAAAATTCATGCCGGAGGCAATTTACCCTGCATCTATTTTGTCCTATCGCATTGGTCAATGGGAAAACAGTAAATTGTCACCAGCGTTAAAATTATTTTTGACACCAGCGAATACTTTCGGATGTTTTATGAATTTATTCACCGGATTGAAAACGCTGAAATTCGATGAGATCATCCATCACTAGCTACAAGTGCAAGTGCTCTGTGTATGAGCCCCAAAAGCAGGAATGAGAATGTGGTCATTACTTATACCTTTTCCCTTTTACATCTCCCTACACCATCCATCCTGTTTCAGCATCGCCCCATCCCTTCCTATCTGATCCTCAATTTACCAACTGACCCTCTCATTCCCATTCCTTTTTATCTTTTTTATCTATCTTCACATCTACAGTCTTTTGAAGTTTGACTGCTCCCACTCAAACTCTTTTAATCCATGGAGGCATCATATATCAAGCCATGAAGCTGAAATCACTGCCAAGCATGTCTCATGCAATAATAGCAGAAGGCTGTGTTAATGCTTCATTTATTTCACTTTTTTTTGTATGCTTAGTCTTCAATTTAATCTGCAGCAATAGAAATGGATTAGGATCTCTCCAGTTCCAGCTGTAAGTAGGATTTCTGTGGTTCCTTTGAGAAGAATTAGAGTTCCTGCTTGGACATGTTTGGTAACCGAGCTTAAATGCTTTTGTGTTGTGCTGTGTCTTTTGAATGTGCTGCAGTCTGGCTAACAAAGAGTGTGTGTATATGCTTCTGCCGTCTCATATCAGTCTCTTCGGATTGGTCTGTGTACAAACATTACATGTGTATGGTTAAGTTGTCTCATTGTTAAGACACACGGCTGTATTAGCATACTACACAGCTTACACCTCGCTGTATTTTTTAAGGCAGCTGGTAATTGCAGCCTCACCCTCTATCATACAGGCACACCCAATTTGTGTGCTTCCAGTTTGGAAAGACAGTTCTCCTCGGGATATTCACACGGCAAGAGACACTTTCTAAATCTCACAGTATATATATGCTAAACCTGCCTTAATGGCTTCTTACTCCCAGAAATCCAGCCATGCTTTCTCTGTTTGGCAACAAGATGATTCGGTGGAGACGGATACATTTCCCAGCCCCCCTCCATCAGTAAGGTGCCAGGTCCTTTCTAGTTCTACAAATGGCAATCACACCACTCTCTTAGAGGAAACTTTCAAATCCAAACTCAAAATAACCTCTGACGTCCAGTCTTCATTGCAATCAGAGGAGGCGGAGACAAAGCTAAGAGCAGCACTGGCAACATTCAATGACAAGGTGAGTACTGGAATGAAACTACCTGTAAACTGGGAAACACTGAAAACAAGAGTGTAGGCAATATGGGAACAACATATATTGTTATTACCACTACTTGGGTGCCCATACTGTATATGTCATATATGTCTATAGCAAAGCTCAAACATAGTGAGAAAGATGCATAATTAACACACTAATAAAGAATGGGCAGCTGCCAATATTTGCAAAAATGGTGTGTTTAAGCTTGCTGAATGTATAAAATAATTATGCATGCTTATGCAATAGTTCTAATAACTTGAGGTCAAAGACAAACATTCAAAATTAATATATTTCAATGCTGTAACACAAGACGTTGTAAAGGTGAGTTGGAGATCAAGATGTAAGTCAGTAGTTTTGCCATGCAATATATCCCATCCAGCGGCACATTAGAAAAGGTTTGGCTGATGACTGATTTATAGAGATGGAAACTGTATGCGATTTTGTGAAGGGGTGTGAAATGGGTAAAGATGAGAGCTCTTTGAAGAAGACTCCATGTGATGTTACAGAGAGGCCTACAAGCAAGTAACGATGCATACATAGAGCAGGGTTGGAATCTAGAAGGTAGATGTGACATTTCCATAACAGCATGCCATGTACAGAGAAGACAGAGTAGAAGAGTAATAGTAATTAATTATTTCTTCTTTTAATTCATCCATTGTAGATTCAATATTTAGAGAAGCAGCGGGAGATTCTGGAGGGTCGTTGTTCAATGATTGAAACAGAAGAAACCACCCAAACTGATCTGGAGCCTCTGTACTTGTCTTACATCAGTCGTCTCCTGGGAGAAGTGAAAAATGTCACTCAGAACAACCATCAAACACAGAGGCAGCTGCTGGACATGATGGATTCGGTCAATGATGTGAAAGACAAGTTAGTTGGAGTGCTTGGGTGTATGTTCGTGTGTGGCTGGGCCCAGTTATCTGTAAAACGTGTGATGTCATTCACTACTGTGTATGAGAGAAATGTAAAACATTGCATACAAATAACAAGCATTTTTATTCCAGCTCCAAGCCTAGAACTAAATAAGCTGTTGGTTTATGTTAATTGTATATACAAATAGGTCTCATGGTCATAAAAAGAATCTAAAGCTGGCCAAGCAGGTACCAATAAAGTGAAACAAACAATTTTCAGTGCCTGGATGGAGGCCCACAGATTCCAACTGATATCCATGTACTTTGGATAGTGGTCAGTTCAGTTACTGATGCCAGTAAATTGTATACTGGAAGAGGAGGACTTGAGCAGGAACCAGAGATCCTCTTCAATTACTGCTGTTCCAATCATTCAGGCTTTCTACTGGAATGATCAGAACAATAGACCATGTATGGTCCCTTCTAACCTGTCTGGTTGATCTGCCTATAGGCTTTTTGACTCTTTCCAGCTTTCAAATTTGGGTCACAGGCCCCATCTTAACAACAAATGATCTGTAAGCCTACACATTTATTGTTAATGCTACCTTTTATTACTCATCTTTCCTCTCTTAATCAATAAATACATTCTTATTCAAATCAATACATGGTTGTTAGGGTAAATTGGACCCTAGCAACCAGACTGCTGAAATTGCAAACTGGAGAGCTGCTGCTGAATAAAAAGCTAAATAACCCAAAAACCACAAATTATAAAAACAAATGAAAACTAATTGCAAATTGTCTAAGAATATTACTCTCTACGTCAAACATAATGTTTTGGCTTTTATGTTAGACATCCAGTCACTCCAGCCTTTATATACGATACATTTTATAACTATATTAGAAACATTTTTTTTATTTTGCACAGCCTATCTATTTAATTTTCACCCTTAACAATTACTTTAAAGTTATTTTCAAGCTGAACAGCCCCTTTAACAATAAATGTTTAGATCATAAAAGAAGTTTTCTGAATGGGAGATGAAAAGTAGAAAAAAATCTGAAAATGTAATCAAATGTGGTTACTTTATTCCTATTTATAAATATGTCCCTAGTACTACTGTAAATCATTAGTGATGGGCGAATTTATTCGCCAGGGCCGAATTCGCTGCGAATTCCCGCGATTCGCCGCTGGCGAATAAATTTGCGAATCACCAACGAAATTTCGGCAAGCGAAATTTCGCGAAAAAAAGAGTTGCGCGTCGTTTTTGACGCGACGTGTCGAAAACTACGTGACGCGCACCGTCGTGAATTTTTCGCCGATTCGTGAATTTCTTTAGAAATTAGCGAATTTTTCGGCGAAGCGAATCGTGGGAGATTCGCCCATCACTATAAATCATCTCTTCTAGTCAGCCTGCAAATATTAAAGCCTTGTCACCATGCTATGATATGACAACCCAGTAATTTGCAAGCAGCCATTAGTCCACATAGATTTATGGCCTTCGAGACAAGAGCCAAGTTTAGCAGCTTTGCTTTAATTGGCATTTGGGTTGGGTTTTTATCAGTGAAGCCTTTATAGTTCATTGCTTTTTTTGCTAACTGTACACTGACACTTTACTGACAACAGTGCTTCATTATGCACAGATATTTAAGTGAAGTATATCTGTACAATCTTTGTTTGTTAAATGAGTGAATTGAGCATTGGGTGTGTCCTGGCTAGAATCAAACTCAGGGCCCCATTGCTGCAATACTAACCCCAGTTTCACCATTATATATATTGTGTGTGTTTTAAAAATTAGTGGTGAGCACAACGTTCCCTTGTTTCTTATAGTATATATATTTATATATGTATATATATATATATATATATATAATCACAGTCCCAAAGGTGCACACCATTCACTTAAGAGTGTACGTGGGTGACCGCCAGATAAAGGTAAAAGTAAAGAATAGCGGCACTCACAGGATTTTCAGGCAAAAATAACTCCTGTTTGTTTGTATACTCTTGACGAAGATCCCTGTGGGGGAGTCTAATAAGAAATTCTTATTATTTTTGCCTGAAAATCCTGTGAGTGCCACTATTCTTTACACACACACACACATATATATATATATATATATACATATACAGATATGGGATCTGTTATCCGGAAATCCATTATCCAGAAAGTTCCAAATTATGGAAAGGCTGTGTCCCATAGACTCCATTATAAATAAATAATTCTATCTTTTCAAAAAGATTTCCTTTTTCTCTATAATAATAGAGAAAATAATTAATCCTTATTGGAAGCAAAACCAGCTTGCTGGGTTTATTTAATATTTACGCGATTTACTAGTAGTCTTAAATAAATATACTGTGTTTGGAAGTAAAGCCTTTTTCCTTTATAGTCCGCTACTAGTGAGATAAATGGGCAACGTTTTTCAGGATTGCTTGTCTATATATATTTGCATTTATAGATATCATAGAAGTAGCCATTTTATTGGCCCGATCAAGGGATTACTTAGAGCTAGAATGGTACTACAATTTATAATCAAAGACATGGGCAGCAGAACTTCCCAGAGAATTTATTTAAATGTGCCAGTTGCAGTCCATGTTTTTAAAGAGCTTGCTAGGCGGCCTTTCCACAAATCCGGGGCTGCCTCCAGAGTGAGAATGCACATGAGCAAGTGTCAGGTCTGATATCATTGAACGTTCTATCTTTGAACGTACAACAGTATGTATCCATATCCACAACCAAGATAAGTATGGCTAGAAGCTTTAGAGCTCACAATGCAGAACAGATTATGAGGTCCATTTGATGCACCCAATCACAACAATCTGCATTTATACACGCAGAACATGTCCATCCTCTAGTTCCTTCCTTCCTTCTACAACACACCTGCCTTTTGTCCCAACTAAAAGCCCCACCAGTTGAGTGTTGTAATGTCACATTGGTGTAATGAAGTCTTGTGTGACTTTATCCTACAGTCTCTGAAGCTAACAGTTGCTCCTATTATCCTAGCAGTGTTAAATCCTTTTATTGTGTAACATTCCAGGCCTAATCTCATACTGAACTTAAATCATAATTTAATTGGACAGAATTGTGAGGCAGTTGGGTGTTCCACTAAACCAAGGTTCACCAATAGTGATGGGTGAATCTGATCCATTTCACTTCACCTAAAATTTGCTAAAAGCGCAGCAATTTGTTTCACCCATTGGAGTCTATGGCCATCATTTTAACAGCAGACTTGGGGAAAATGTTTGCTCATCACTAGTCTTCAACCTTTTTTTACCTGTGAGCCACATTCAAATGTTGGGGAGCAACACAAGCATGAAAATAGTTCCTAGGGTTGCCAGATAAGGGCTGTAATTGGCAATTGGTAGCCCCTGTGTGGACCTGCAGCCTATAGGAGGCTCTGTTTGGCAGTACAACAGTTTTTTATGCAGCCAAAACTTGCCTCCATGCCTGGAATTCAAAAACAAACACCTGCTTTGAGGCCACTGGGAGCAACATCCAAGGGGTTGGAGAGCAACATGTTGCTCATGAGCCACTGGTTGGGGATCACTGCACTTAACAGTGATTTTTATATACTGCTTTCATCAATGATGCAGATGTATCACTGTCCTCAAAAATATCAGACATGTCATCTCCTTTGGAGAAAGAGTAGTTAGTAATTACGAAAGCAATTAATAGTTAATAAGCCTGCTGTCACATGGTAAAGATACTTTACTGTGTCTGGCAAGGATCTGGAACACATATATGCTATAATTAAAACTATTTTCCAAAGTGATTCACCATATATTGGTTATATATAGGGTAAAATTCCATCTTGGAACAGTAAATTGCTGGGAGGGACTTCAAGATTTCTCAATGCAAATCAGCTTCTTAGATATTTAATATGATTAAATAGAGTCATGCAATGCAGTTGCTTATTTTTTCAAAAGTGAAGTTGGTAAATTATGGCAATTTAGTTGATTGATCCTGAGCACTTTGTTCCTATTTATTTCAACCCTGATAATGTCATTAGAAGCTGCCCACATTACTGAATGATATTGACTGGCAGCTATGCAGTCACTAATTATGAGAGAAATAAGAGCTATGATGGAGGATCTAAGGATGGTTTGTTGTGGGCTCCCAAAAGAGGAACGTTTCAGACACATTTTTGATCACAAAAACTGAAAAGATAGGGAAAAATGCATAATCCTGTAAGATTTTGTCCAGAGAGGGTTTTTCTTTTATAAATGTAATGCACCCTTGTACCAGATCTTAAATAAACACAGCTAGGTACCATTACTCATTCTGATAGTGTGCCCAGAAGCCTATTTCATCATTTGATATAAGTATGTAGTCTAGCAGTGGAAGGAGGCACAAAGTGGAGACAATTGGAAAGGTTTCAACAAACACAACAACACATAAAGAATTTATATGCATTGAAATATAATATACACCAGAAGTTCTAATATATGTTATACAAAATACTACTACAGGTATAGGATCCATTATACAGAAATTCATTATTCACAGTGGCGGAACTACCAGGGGAGCAGGGGGTGCGATTGCACCAGGGTCCGCAGTTACGTTACTGATTATTCAGAAGATTGTGAATTATGGGAAAGCCATCTCCCATAAACTTCATTTTAATCAGATAATTAAAATGCTTAAAATGTTTAAAAGATGTAAATAAAACAGTACCCTGTACTTTATTCCAACTAAGATACTGTATAATTAATCCTTACTGGCAAATTTACTATTTTTCACATTAAATCCTAGGAATCCATTCGAAATTCGATAAGCATTCAACTATCAAATGCTTATCGAATAGTTTTAGGCTATCTTTATGCTCGATGTTAGATTTCTCAATGAAATTGTACTATCGGATACCAATCGTTCGATTTCATGAAAAAATCGTACTTTTGCCATCGAACCTCCGAAAAATTTGTACGATTCGAGCGATCGAGGCGTTCAATCGTACGAATGGTATTCGAGCAGGTCTTAGCTGCTTCTATTGGTATTCGGTAGGTTCAATCTGGCGAAGTAGGCATTCGAAGGATTTTAAAATTTTAAATCCTTCGATCATTGAATGATCGAATATCTGATCATTCGATCTATTCGATAATTCGGTATTCGATGATCGAAGAGGCTAGGTTTGTATATTCGATCCTCCGAAAAAATTGTACGATCGGTATTCGATCGAATTCGATCGAACTTCGAATCCTTCATGCGAATTTTGTAAATTTGCCCCTATGTAAATAAAATATAACTTTAAATTTAAATTACTTAAAAGATCGGCTGCCCTATAAACAACAAACAAAACACTACAAACAACCCTTGTACGTAGTGTTGGACAGTTTCCATAAAAAACATACAATTAAAAACACATAGAGGACAGAGGTGTTTTATGATACTCTATATAAGGCTGTTGCATAGTAGCTGGATTGAATCACTGGTGTTGGATAACTCTCCCAGTTGCCTGCTCAGTGATAGTGTAAAGACAATGATTTTGACTTGCAACAAGGGAGTATTATGCCCACCTTTAGTCCTTTCCTAATGGTGGATTAATAGTTACACACCAAGGGGCCGATTTACAAAATCCACGTGAAATGATCGAAGTTTGACCAAATTCGATCGAATACCGATCGTACGAATTTTTCGTGAAATCGGATATGCAAATTTGGCTTCTTCGATCATCGAATATTGAATAGATCTAATAGATCGAATGATTGGATATTCGATCATTCGATGATCGAAGAAATAAAAATTTTAGAGTTATTCGACTGCCTACTTCGCCAGATTGAACCTACCGAATTGTAATAGAAGCCTATGGGAAGCTCCCCATAGGCTTCTGAGTCTAAGTCCTGCTCGAATACCATTCGTACGATCGGAGCGTACGATCGTTTGAATCATACAAATTTTTCGGCTGCTCGAAGGAAATTTCACTATTTTTTCGTGAAATCGAACAATCGGTATCCGATCGTACGAATTCATCGAGAAATCGTATTGAGAGCAACATGATAGCCTATAACAATTCGATGGTCGAATGCTTATCGAAATTCGAATTTGGTCGAACTGATTTTGGGGAATAATCATTTGCCCCTATGTGTTTTTAATTGTATGTTTTTTATGGACACTGTCCAACACTACGTACAAGGGTTGTTTGTAGTGATTTGTTTGTTGTTTATAGGGCAGCCGATCTTTTAAGTCATTTGAATTAAACGTTATATTTTATTTACTTAATGTGTTCTTGAAGCTGAACTGGTTAAGGGCCCTTACACATGGGTAATGCTGCGTCCCAACCTGTGTTCAGCGCTTACACGCGTCTGGTGGGTACAACCTCATTCAAAAGAATTGCGTGCGTCTAAGCTTGTACTCCAAGGGGAGCGCAGGTACGAATGCTCATGTGTATGGGCCCTAACTAGAGGCTTGCCTGTTGCTGCTGCACTAGCAACATTGTATGCCGCTTCAGTGGGCCTTTATTGCTCATTGATGATTTTTAGTAGACTTAAAATATTGTGATCCAAATTACAGAAAGCCCCCCTTAGCCCACCCCAGGTCCCAAGCATTCTGGATAACAGGTCACATACCAATATATGTATATGAAGCTTCTCATTCAAGATCCAGTAATGCAGAAAGGTAGCTGATATTGCCTGTTTATAATACATTGATTGTAAATATAAATGAGATCCATATTAAATCGTGCTATCACAATGATTATAGAATTGTTTTAGGCTATCATTTTGCTCGATATCCGATTTCTCGATGAATTCGCATATAGCGGATCCCATATATCCATAGGGGCCATTTACTTAATGCACCACAGTGACCAGCTTTGAACACAGCTGATTAGGCTTCTCATGTAAGATGAGTCACTGTAATTTGTATCAATTTCTCTCACTTATATTTTATAATTCAATACTTTACTAGGTTTGAAGATGAACTCTGCTCTCGCACAAATGTGGAATATTCCTTTGTAGAACTCAAAAAGGTAAGTATCTGTAAATCACATAAATCTATCTGTATGCTGCATTTGTTTTTTTTCCTTTGCCTAAACAGGTATCTTTCCAATTCAAGTTTTTTCATAAATATTCTAGCTATTACATGCAGAAATTTTTCTGGATTGCTATCATATTTAGGGATGTACTGAATCCAGGATTCGGCTCGGGATTTGGCCTTTTTCAGCAGGATTCGGATTTGGCCTGGCTGAACCAAATCCAGAATTTCACATGACTTTGGTCCCACAAATCGATAAGTCAATCATTTTTTAACCACACGCTGCTGCTCGATCTCTTTCCCACTCATTACCTTCATTTTTATATGCAAATTAGAGTTCAGATTCGGTTTGTTACTCAGGCATTTCTTTTACAAAGTATTTGTGATTCGGCCTAATCCTAAAATAGTGTATTTGAAGCATCACTGATTATAAAGTACCACAAATCCGGTTAATATCTAAATACTATGAAAATTAAGGGGAGGCACATAGGGGTAAATTTGTCAGAGTGAAGTTCCGCCACTAGGGTGAAATTCCGCCACTCTCCATTGATTTCTATGGGATTTTGAAAGGAGTATTTATCAATGGGTGAAAGTGAAATTTCACCCTTTAATATATACGCCTTTAAAAATCCCATAGAAATCAATGGAGAGTGGCGGAATTTCACCCTAGTGGCGGAACTTCACTCTTCAGTTCACTCTTTGATAAATATACCCCATAGTATCAATGGAAAATATGATTGCAGGCTACAGGCTAGACAGGCTCATACGCCTGAAGCAATATAAAAAAATCTTCACTTTTTTATTTTGTTGTATTAGAGTCCAATGTTTTTGTCCTCATTAGGACCTTTATCAAGGATGATCCTTCACATAAATATAATATTTTTGCACTAAAATCCTGGTTGCTGGTCCTTTTGAATGCTGTATGAAATCTTACCATACTTCTACTCTAGTGAGTAAAAGCGGTGTGCCCCTATCCTGAAAAAAAAACTAAAATAAAAATATATAAATATATAATTTCTCTATGGGACCAAACGCATTCCACATCATTATAAACGTGCCGTTTAAAACTTATACTGAGCTCTTCTAAAACTTTCTCCCCTTGCAGACTGCCTATCACTTGTTTAAAAACCTAACATACAGTAAGCAATTATTATTTTGTAAAAAAAAGGGCTGGAAAATTATACCCTGAGCCATATTTGTAGCAGCCAATCTTCTGAGGCTAAGAGAGCAGTGGAGTTTCAGGCGCTGCTGCCATCTGAGGCCGCCCCACCTTCAGCTCCGCGCTTTCAACTTTTAGCATCGGAGTGGATCCAGGAGGTGCTGCATTGGAAATTCAGCTCTTAAAGTTACCAGAGGTGGCTATTTGCAGCCCTGGTAACTGGTACAGCTGGCCTCATAGTAGGAGCCGCCATGAAAGAGTGAAAGCTCTTGACTAAACTATAAAAGTCACTAAATAGTTACTTGTTACGTAACTCCCAGTGACTCTTAGGGGCAAATTTACAAAAT
>CM044433.1:154194362-154213411 GCA_024363595.1 Xenopus borealis
AAAATGGCTCTTTTATAGGCTTCAGGCTCCTGCACCTGTAAATGTCCAACATGGAAATGGTGAGTTTACAGAAATACGTGATTCATTTTTTTCCTTTGTTTTTCTCCATCTCTCATATGATATTTGTATCTTTTCAGATGTTTCTGCCTTCGCTGAACAATCCAGAATTAAGAAGTATTATTAAAAAGTCACAGAACTAAACTGCATAGTAAAATAATTATTATTATGACAAAGGACAGGTATGGGATCTATTATCAAGAAACCCATTATCTAGAAATTACAGGAAGGCCATCTCCCATAGAGACTATTTTATGCAAATAATTTTCATTTTTAAAAATGATTTTCTCTTTTTCTGTGTAACAATAAAACAGTACCTTGTATTTGTTGGTAACTAAGCTGCATGAATCCTTATTGGTGGCACAACATTCCTACTGGGTTTTTAAAAGCCAAAGAAAACCTAAAGGGAAACTGTCATGGGATGATGATAAGCCATTTTAATCATGTAGTATTATGTTTCTTAATTATGTTTTACATAAAGTTGTATTTTACTAAATCTTTTTCTGTTTGATTGCTGACATACTGAGGAATAAATAGTGAAGGGCGATTCTGTGGCGTTTCGCATTGCTGATTTTTTTGTGACTTTCCTGAGAAATTAGCGAAATAATGGTGAAAAATACACAAAACGCTGCCGGCGTCTCATTTTGGATGTGGGCGTCTTGTTTTGGACGTAGGTGCCGGCATACTTTTTTTTTTTTTATGCCGGCGAATTTTCACAGGAATTTGCAGCGAATTTGAGCCAGGTGAATAAATTCGCACATCACTAGGAATAAACCAGTAAACACTTAACATAAGGGACTTTCTACTCTGCTATAAGTTTTATTGTATCATTCTGAATAGGCAAATAGAAAACCTAGGAATGAGTACCAGCAGTGTCAGACTGGCCCAGCGAGACACTGGGAAAAAACCTGGTAGGCCTTGACCGTTAATGGGCACCTGCCGAGCCAGACCTCTCTCCCAATCAAAGTGTGTAAAAAAAAGTTTTCGTTAGGCGCCGCACGCAGCACTAGCCATGCAGGCGCCCCCACTGTGCGCAGAGGGGTCAGAGTGGGGGCAGGGGGGTCGTAGGGAGCCCTGGGTAGTAGTCTCTGGTGGGCCCCGGCCGCCCGGGCCCTCCAGTCTGACCCCGAGTACCATCTATTGCTTTCCAGTTCTATGGCCTGTTACAACTCACTATACCTTAAAGAGAAAGGCACAGCCCTTTGCACTCCAAAGGTGTACTACCTAAGCTAAGTTACCTCAAAAAGTCATGATTTACATAAAGCTGGTAATACGAGCCAATATCTGGTCAGGCAATTTGGCTGCTTTCAACCATACTGACCAACTATCTGGATATGTATTCCTGGCTAGGAATCCCATTAAGAATTATACATTACATGCATTTTTTCTCATTGGCCCTAATGTTGTAATAAGCCAAATCCACTTAAATTGGTGGTTCAGCTTTAAATTAATTTACAGTATGTTAGAGAATGGCCAGTTCTAAGCAACTTTTCAATTGGTCTGCATTATTTATTTTTAAAGAGTGTTTTACTTATTTTCCATCTTCTTCTGATTATTCCCAGCTTTCAAATGGGGGTCACTGACCCCATCGAAAAACAAATCCTCTGTAAATCTACAAATTATTGTTATTGCTACTTTTTGTTACTTATCTTTCTGCTCAGACCTTCTTCTATTCCTATTCCAGTCGCTCATTCAAATGAATGCATGGTTGCTATAGCACTTTGGACTCTAGCAACCAGATTGTGGAAATTGCAAACTGGAATGCTGACAAATAAAAAGCCAAATAAGCCAAAAACAAATAACAAAAAAAAATGAAAACCAATAAGAAATTGCGGCAGAATATCTACATCATACTACAGGGCAAATTCACTAAAGCGCAAAGCATCTAAACTAGCACTAATTGGCCAGCGTAACGTCATTTCGCAACTTCGCCGATTCACCAACAGTGTCCCTGGCGAAAATTCGCTAGCGAAGTAGATAGACTAGCGCAAATTCGCACCCTTACTCCAGGCTAAGTTGCGTACTGATGAAGGGACATAACTACGCTAATTCACTAAGATGCCCATTTTACTGAACCTTACCTCTTGCGCTAGACTTTATTTCTCCAGGCCAGACCTGATGAAGCTCAATACAATAGGTAGGAGTTTGAAATAAAACTTGAAATTTTTTCTAAGTCCCAAAAAAACTCTGGCGTCTTTTACTTTTTGTAGGGCAATAGTCTGAAAAATAGCATAATTTTTTGGGGGGTTACCCTCCTTCCCCCCTACATTTCCTAACATATGGCAACACAACTATACAGGGGGCACATGTAGGGCAATAGGACAACTTTATTTTATTTATTAAAGGTTTCCTGGGCTTGTGTAGTGGAATGTAGTGGCTGTAACATATATTTCTATTATACTTTGAAATTTGCGCCATATGCAAATTAGGCATCGCTAGCGTAAATGCGCTTTGCCTGACGAAGTAATGGTAGCGCAACTTTGCAACCATTCGCCTCCCAGAGTGCAACTTCGCATATTAGTGAATTTGCGCAGCGCTGGTGAAGTGCGGCGAATGTCGGCAAAGCAAACTCTGGCGCCTTTTCAGCTATTAGTGAATTTGCCACTACACGTTAACTCAAAGAACAACCCCTTTAAAGTGAATGCTTTTAGTGTAGCCGCTAACCATTTGTAAACTGAACTAGTCTCACTTTTGACCTTAAACTTTATCCACAATTAGCAAAATAACTGTCAGCTTTAGAATGTCCAGGAGGCACAACTACTTTGCTACTGTGTATTACCGAGTAATAAGCACTAAGCTTTGTTTTGGTCATTGTATCATGGAATCCAAAATGCATTAGAGAATGTGTGTTTAACAACTGATTCATCTACATTTGCACGAATACAATATGGTTATTTGCTAATTAAAGTGGTACACATTTAAGTTCACTTTTAGTATGTTAGAGAGTGACACAGTCCTAGCAACTTTGCAATTGGTTTTCATTATTCATTTTATAGTTTTTAATTATTTGCCTTTCTTTTTTGACTCTTTCCAGCTTTCAAATGGGGGTCACTGCCTCTGGCACCTAAAACCTATTGCTATCTGAGGCTACATTTTTAATGTTACTGTTACTTTTATAACTTATCTTTCTATGCAGGCCCTCTGCTCTTCATATTGCCTTCTCTTGTTCAAACCACTGCCTGGTTTCTATGGTAATTTGGACCCGAGCAACCAGATAGCTAAAATGCCAGACTGGAGAGCTTTAACCATAAAAAGACCATTTGCAATTTTTCTTAGAATTTCAAGATCTCCATCATACTAAAAGTTAATTTAAAAGTGAATCAGCCTTTTAAATTGGCTTGAGGAACAGATACGTTAAACATCTACCAAATATCCCAGTACTTTATACATCTTCTCTGTTTCAGACAGAAAGATCATATTTTCCTGCACCAGATACATCCTGGAGAGGAGAATGCAGAATGTTTTCCAGGTGTTTCACGAAATGTATTTGCTGGAGGTGAATCACGAGAATTCGCCGCAAATTCGCTCATCACTACTTAAGCGTGGTGGCACACACTGCTACAGTAACAAATCGACTCTTCTTAGGGCATATAATCTCCCCAAACTGCCTTCCCACAGGCTAGACTGTAAATCGTCTATGGGATTCTGAAGTTGCCCTAAGTGGCCTCACAAGGAAAACTTTGGGCAACTTCAGAAACCAAAGCGTTCTGAGTGCCACCCTGCTGACGATTTACATTCTGGCTGGCGGGAGGGCAGTTGGGGAAGATGAAGAAGATGCGATTTGTTGCTGGGCAACTAATCTCCCCAAGTAGCAGCGAGTGCCACAATCCTCAGAGCTAATTAATGCATTGAGGGGGGTTTCTTTTCCAAATACTTGCCCATGGCACAAGGGGAAACTTGCGATAGGCCATGACAAGCGATTAAACAATGTGGAAAGCAAAGTGGCTGATGACCCCATTTCCCAGATCAGGCTCAGTGTTTCCCACTGATCCCTTGTCTTCCTTGTGCCTATATCTTCCTTTTCCTTAATGAACTTACATGTTCCCCAGTCTTTTCACTGTATATGTGGCAATGTATATTTTCCTGCATCTCTAACATACAACTCAGTATACAGTATACATTTGTCTCCAGTCCCCTCAATGTATTTATTTCTACTCCTCCCCAGTCATTTCAGTTCATATTTCCCTGCCTCTCTATGATTCTTTTCAGTTGATAATTCCATATTCCTCCCAAATCCCAAACAACCCCTTCTATGTATGATTAATTGCCTGTACACAATCCCTTCTCTATATCATTGAATTCTAATCCTCAAAGTGACAATTGCAATCTAACTGGCATTTTACCAGCCTGGCCAATATCATCAATGATCTATGCCAATATTATCAACACCAAAGATGACAAAGAAAAGAAGCCAAGAGTACAAGCAGTTAGACAAGAGGCCGGACAGTCAGACATATATTAACTTGTAGGTCAATATACATAGAATATGGGCAGCCTGTGGTTAGGGGAGGGTATTTGTTGAGTCTTCTTCTTACAATAGATAAACCAGATAAAAGCTACCAGGTCCTTTTTTGCCGGAAGCTTTATCTGCTCAGGTTTTTAGGCTGAATGCGCAGATACAGTTTTTTATGTACAGTATACTATAAACAGGGATGTTGCCAAGACAAAGAGAAAAAGAGCAAGGAGGGGGTATTAGGGAACACATTCCTTGCTGAGGAGGTAATGCCACCTGTATGAGAAAATAAAGCAGAACAGATCTGAAGGTTTTCCTTTCTCTCCCACTGACTTGTGAGAAGGGGGAGGCGAGTTTGCATGTAAGTAAGAGACAGTCTGGGAACTCTACTCTGCCTGTGAGATGGCTGATAATTACCTGACGACCAATAAGAAGAATACAAGTGTCATTTATTCAGTCTGCTTAAAGCCAGGGAGGGACAGAACTCCTTCTACACAGAATTACAGGATGATCAAAACAGACAACACAGTCACATGTTTCCAACTGCTGCACCCATAAACATGCAGAGTATCACTATAACATGGGGAGTTATATCAGAAATATTTGCTGGCTAAACATGGAACATGTATTTCTTCATTTATCTAGTATGAACCGTACAGTAACCAGTTTGTGCTATAATAATACTAAGTGTGGGAGTATGTGCTAGCCTCATTGTAGTATACAGATGTGTCTCTCTAATAAAATGTACCTCATTCATCATTTTGGCTAAGCCAGTATGAACATCAAGCCTATTGCTGGGGAGATGCTGCATGACTTGTACATGGAAGGCAAACTTTGTCTATCCAACCATGCCAAGGTGGGAGTGGGAAAAAAAACACTGTCATAAAAAAACTTGGAGGAATGCAATAAAAAGATCCAGGTATGGGACTTGTTATCCAGAATGCTTGGAACCTGGGATTTTCCGGATAAGGCATCTTTCCATAATTTGGAACATCATACCTTAAGTCTACTAAAAAATCATGTCAACATTAAATAGACTGATTTTGCTTCCAATAAGGATAAATTATATCTTTGTTTGGATCGAGTCCAAGGTACTTATTGCAAAATCAAAATATTGCAGAGAAAAAGGAAATCATTTTTTAAAATTGAAATAATCTGGATGAAATTGAGTCTAGCCAGACTTTCTGTAATTCAGAGTTTTCTGGATAATGGGTTTCTGGATAACAGATCGCCTACCTGCACAATGTTTGCCCAGGCTTTTAAACAGGTGCTCCAAGCAACATGCAGATTTTTCTTCTAAAGGTGATTAGACCTAGAGCAGACTTTGTATCTTTTAGTGGAGTACCTAAATATTGACGGCATTGTTTAAAGGTCCAGAGTTGTTCCCTGATGCTTCTCATTTTGATGGAGGAATGATAGGATCTGACCAAGATCATGGGGAGCCACCTTACTTCTATTTGCTATATGTCCCCATTAAACACAGGAATAAACCAGGACACACATAGAAATGGGAGTTTTTACTTTGTGGCTACAGACTGCCCAGTGGTGCCATGATTACCATGAAAGGAGGTTAGGTAATTTACAGCAGGTGTCATAGTAAAAGCATATATCTTTGTTATATAACGTACAACAATGTTGCATTGTATTTACACTACAGCATACTTCATGGCTTTAAAATAATTAAGAAAAGAAAAAGTCAAGATATAATTAAGCTGTCACAAAGACATGATCTAAAGGAGATAACTGATTGCAAGTGGTTTCCTCCCTATTCTGTTGGAAAGAACTGGATCTATATGAGGCGCATAAGCATATGTATTGGATCAGTTATCCAGTAACCCTGTATACAAAAAGCTCCGAATTACAGGATGGCTGTCTACCATTTTATCCAAATCCAGATTTTTAAAAATGATTTCCTATCTTTGTAACAATAAAATAGAACATTGTACTAAGATATAATCAATGCTTATTGGAAGCAAAATCAGCATATTGGGTTTACTTAATATTTAAATGATTTTTCTAGTAGACTCAAGGTATGAAGATCCAAATTACGGCTCTATTATCTTGAAAACCTCAGGTCCTGAGAATTCTGGATAACAGGTCCCATAACTGTACTGCGTATTTTTAATGCAGGTGGTTAATGCACCACCGGAATATTAGAAATGAGCTTGGCCAAGGGGCTAGGCAGGTAATTGGCAATTCTACTATCTACTTTAAAGGCATTTTTTCTCTGCTTTTTATCTACCATATTGTATAGCACATGGGAAATAATATAGAGCACTAGCCCCTGAGGCTGCACACAAGCTTACTGGACACAGAACAAAGAGCAAAGTTTTCGGAATTTCTACAAATTGTGTTGTTTCTATGCAAATGAATAGTATTCAGGAACCCCTTAGACATACAGTCAGTTCAATGCACTGCACTTTACTTGTAATGGGGAGTAGAGGAGACCTCTGAAGGCTGCACTACTTTTTATTGCTATGGGTTGGCACAGACAACTCTTGATATGGAACAGTGATTGTATTCCATATTCTGATACCGATGATACTAACAGGTCTGCAAACAAACTGCTAGCAGCACTTATTTTACATTGATCACAGGAGGAAAGGGCAACACACCACCCTAGTCAGAATGGGTGGGCATTTGGGGGCCCTTTTAATATACTAGAGACCTAATTTCTGATTGGGGCAAGTGCTTAGGCATAAAAAGAAAACATTGTATATTGCATAGGCTTTTTCCTTTAGTATGTCCTTCCTGCTGCAAACCTGTGCAAACTATAGCACAAGTTGCACATATAAGTACAAGGAATGCAAATTATACCTAGGATATTCTGGGCATCATGGACCAAATTATTTTTCTTTCTTGCCTCACTCCAACCTATTTATTCTCCTAGTCTTTTTTCTTTACATTCTATAATCTATTAATCTATTATTTCACCTATTTATCCTCTTTCTTCCCATACAAAATAGGAAGAAACCATGAAATAGGTCACATGTTTAGAAGCAGGAGGGCCCACTCCACTCCCTACTGGGAGTTTTCCTGGTATCCCAGTGGGCTAGTCCAACACTGCATGGGTGCGTGTTTTTCCACCTACCGGTTGTGTCTTAATACAAAATTAAGCCTTAGATGTCCAAACTGCTCTGGTGGCTGGTGTAATCCAAGCTGTGCATGTTCATTTCTGCACCAACAAGAACAGGCAGAGCAAAATAGTAGTGGGTTTTGTTCTCTTTTATGCTGAAAAAATTTACTTTTCCCCTGAGGGACGGCTACTTGGGTGCTGCTAGATCTTCCCTCTGCTTGAGACCTAGAGGGGTGAGGATAGACTCATAATGCACTTTTTCCCAAATAATAATGAACAATTAATTCTGATTTAAACCTATCCCTGCAGAATGATTTTTCTATAACTTAGGGGCTTATTGATGACTTGCCCTTTTCTTCCGTAATTGACGGCTCACTGTTGTGCCTAGCATGTTTAAATAACTTGTAATTCTATGCATCCGTTTTCAGGTTTAGTCTTGTGCTTGCCCTTGCCCTTTCACTCTTTAATTCATCTTTACATAACCCCTGGCTCACCCTGTATGTGCCCAGCCTTGTTTCGCTCCTGTAACTGCTTCCTTGTGTGTAAGCCCAAAATTAAAATGCTGCCTTGTAAAAAATTTATAATTCTAAGGAACATTGCAATATAGATTAGCTAGAAAATATCAATGGTTTTCCAATTTTTGGAAGCAGTGTCTGTCAATGTAGCAGCAACAGGTAAAGAAGTTTGCAAAGCTGACCTGCTAAATTGTTTCAATATATAATGAGCAGTGTGGTGAGGGACAGCCAGCAGCAATTACATTTACAAATGACTGTCATAACACTGACATGTTTTAATGATGGTATTTTGGAGGTTACTTACAATTTCATTTGATTAGGCCAAAATTGTATTTTCTGCCTGTACACCCAAGAGCCACTGACTTATTCCTGACTTTAATTACCTGGGTTGTTGTTTGAACTGTAATTGTTGGGTGCCTAACCCCAGCCTTAAGCCGTTCCTTCTAGGTCGGCAATAGCTTGCATTGACCAGATTCCTTTTCAGCTTTACATTATTCTTGTTTTCTCTGTATCAGCGAGACCCTATAGAAGAGATATTACTGGTAAAACCTGAGGGTTCAGCCCCTGTGGGGAGACTGGGAGAACAGGTGATAACCTGGGGCTTATCCTGTATGTTTACCATCATCCTTGTACTGTATGAAATTGGCACTTATATATGAGATCATGTTCAGCCATGTTTTTATGAAGTCTTTTTTATTCAACAGTCACAGGGGCTTGTGATTTGTGCCTTCCATTCATCTTGCTCTAGTGCATTTGTGACTGTATATAGCACATTTTAAGGTCAACTCATGGGAATTCACATGCACACCCCTAGGAGCACCTTCAGCAGCAAGGTGCAGGAGGTCAGGGTCGGACTGAAGCATTGGGGGCCCACCTGGGCTGTGACAACAAGAGCCCTCCTAGCAGTCACCGGGGGTCCCCGACGGACATTGTAAAAGCAGAAATTGCCTGGCAGATTGGCCACAAGCTTCCTTCTCACATTCTCCATTCTCCATTCTCTTCTGAATAAAGATCAGGCAAAGGAAGGTGAATCTCTGTGGCATTAGCTATTATGATGACCTCTAAGTTTAGTTTGTCAACAGCTGCTCAGAGCACACTGAGCATGAGCAGTGCCACTGGCACACACAAGATCCAGGATGGGAGCTCCTGTAGACAACACTGAAGGGATGGATATTGATACAGAGCTGCTGATCCTCTAGCAGAGTTAGCTTAGTATATACAATAAATCATTTCTAGCCATGTTGTTTAAGTCTTTAGTTCTCCAATGAAACTGTTAAACATAATTACCACTGCTACAATGTAGGATAATATAGGAGAATGGCAGACAATACCCCCATTGGTGGAGCCATGACACTGGCAGCCAAGGCCACAGAATTGAGGCTTTGGAGTGAATCCTTATGTTTGAGTAGCAAACCCATGCTCAATGATAAGTGGCACCATTAGTGGCTGCTTTGCTTGGTCTTTGCCTTGATGAAAAGGTTTGTCTGTTTTATTTAGATAATGAGGCTAGAATAACTTCATGAGAGCAAAATGAGTACTATTGGAACAAGAACAAGGACAGGCTGAGTCTAGAAGGAATCTTTAGTTGGTAACACCTTAAGAAAGCCCACCAACAGGGAAATTATTATACATCTGTATTTCCATTTGCTAAATAGAAAGGTAAAGTTTGTTTGGTGGCACTGTCAATAATCTAAGCATAGGATTGAAATATGAAACCAAATGAATAAGACCAAACCCAAAACAAGTCCCAGCAGTGCTGACTCATGAATACTTGGTTGAGTAGATGAGCAGGTGTGTCAGTCAATAGTATTAGCAATTTGGCCCACGCTGTAAAATGTGTTTTAGATTTTAGTTTCATCTGTACAAGTGAAGCTGCACTTCCCTTCCTTCAACACAATGGCCATATCCATTTTTTTAAATAAATGTGTTTTGTGTAGGGCATTTCCATTAATACCCAGATGTGGGTATGGATGATCTTCTAGAGCAGGGGTGTCCAACTGGTGGCCAGCGACACCCCCTTCTGTGGCCCCCTACCTGAGACCCAGAATGAAACTGTCCACATTTTTCACCTCTTCACACTTTATACAAAATGCTAATGAGGCACCAGCACCATGTCACTGTATGTAGTACATATTAGACTGGTCCTGATGGGTTTCCCTGTTCTGCCTTGCCTATGACCCCTGTGTGCCCTGCTCTGCCTGTCTGTGCTCTGCTCTGCCTGTGTGTGACATACTCTGCCTGTGTGTGACATACTCTGCCTGTGTGTGACATACTCTGCCTGTGTGTGACATGCTCTTCCTGTGTGTGCTCTGCTCTGCCTGTGTGTGACATACTCTGCCTGTGTGTGAGATACTCTGCCTGTGTGTGACATACTCTTCCCGTGTGTGCTCTGCTCTGCCTGTGTGTGACATACTCTGCCTGTGTGTGAGATACTCTGCCTGTGTGTGACATACTCTACCTGTGTATGAAAAAAGTGTTTAATCATGTGCTGGGGTGCTGTGTTATCCACAAGGGAAGAGGAGGCAAATGGATTTAAGGGTATGACAATTTTTTTTCAGATATGAGTGATGAGTGTTATCCCTGCAGTGACCACCAACCATTTGGTTTTTTGGTGTGCTACCAAAATTAATTTGGACATGGTCTTGTGTTGTGTGGTTTAAAAACAGGGAGTGGTCAACACTGGCTTCCAAACAAAATCTCAGCCCTCTGTAACACAGAAGTTGGACAGCACTGTTCTAGAGAAACAATAGGAGATATTTTATGACTTCTACTGAAGCTGACTGATGTTATAAACCAATAGCACCCAACTAGTGGCTCAGGAGCAACATGTTGCTCACCAACCCCTTGGCTGTTGCTCCAAAGTGAACTCAAAGCAGGTGTTTATTTATTTTAGTTGCATAAAAAACATATGTACTGCCAAACAGAGCCTCCTGCAGTGGCGGAACTACAGGGCCAGGGCCCGCACTCCCCGAGTCTTTGTAACTGGCTGCTGGTGTGATTGCACCACACTTGACTAGCTATTTAAAGGAAAACTATATCTCACAAACAAAGTAGGTCTCTATAAAAAGATATTGTATAAATCAGCTCAAATGTAAAACCCTGTGTCATATAAATAAACCATTTTCATAATAATATACTGTTTTAGTAGTATGTGCCATTTAGTGATGGGCGAAACGGGCGCGTTTCGCCGATTCGCGAAACGAGTCGCGCGTCGCGTCGTTTTCGGCGCGTCGCGTCAAAAACGATGCGCGACCAGTTTTTGCGCGGCAAATTTTTTTTGGCGAATTTTTTTGCCAGTTTCGCAAATTTATTCGCCAGCGGCGAATCGCGGGAATTCGCCGCGAATTCGCCCCTGGCGAATAAATTCGCCCATCACTAGTGCCATTGGGTAAAATTGCCATTTTAAAAAATATGGGATAATTCACAGTGTACATAAACATAGCAAACATAGCAAGTGTACTTTTAAGAATGCTGATAATTTTGTATTTGGATATTATAGCCATTAGTGGCCCTTTAAAGGGGTGGTTTAAGCAACTTTTTATTTGGTCTTCATTATTTTTGTAATAGTTTTAGAATTATTTGCCTTCTTCTTCTGACTCCAGCTTCCACTGACCCCATTTAAAAAAAAAATGCTCTGTAAAGCTACACATTTATTGTTATTGTATTACTCATCTTTCTATTAAGGCCCTCGCCTATTCATATTCTAGCCTCTTATTCAAATCAATGCATGGCTGAAATTGCAAATTGAAGAGCTGCTGAATAAAAAGCTAAATAACTGAAAAAACTTCAATAATAAAAAATGAAAACCAATTGCAAATTGTCTCAGAATATCACCCTCTACATCAAACTAAAAGTTATCTCAAAGGTGAACAACCAATTGCCTGTTAGAGCACCATAACAAAAATCATTTTTGTTTAGTCGATTGTGATTGACAGCAAGTTGTAAAGAATGGCTTTGGAGTGGTGGCCTGATATTATAATAATCATGGATTTTTTTGGCTGTCGAGCATAGTAAAATATCAATCAAAAAAATGCCCTGAGGTAATCCATAAAGAGGTATATATATATATTTCCAGGGAACCCTATGTGCATATTTGTATGAGAACGTTGAAATGTTATATTCACCGGTGCTGCTTACTGATCTCCTGTGCTGCTTTGAGGATATGCATTGACCTGAGAATGGGAACTACACAGGCTCTCTACTGATACAGCTCTCTGCTCTCCCAGGGATTTTACTAACCCAGCTCTTGGGTTGAACACACAAAGCAACAAGTATGACATTTTCCTTACTTATATAGTTTAGAGTGGGATTAAGGATTTAGAAGATGCTGTGGGGTTCTGACTATTGCACTAGTAGTGCAGCCCAGGGCAACAAAATAGTTGTTTTTATTTAAGGGGTCACATATTGGGGCAGATTCCCTAAAGGGCGAAATTCGTGACGTCATTTCGTTATTTCGCTGATTTACTAACGTGCGCAGGAGCCCATTTACTATAGAAGGAGATGTACGGTAGCGTTGCTTCGCACTCTAAGGCAGGCAAATTTTCGCTCTGGCGAAAGAGTGTTTACTACGCAAATTCACTAAGATTCGTATTTTACTAAACGTTACCTCTTGGGCCAGACTTGCCTTCACCACCTCAGACAGGCGAAGTGCAATAGAGTAGTTTGTCAAAAAATATCTTAACAGTTTTTACAGGGTGATAGGCTTCCAACCTACATTTCCTAACATATGTAGCATAACCTATACAGTGGGCACATGTGTAGGGCAATATAACAACTCTACTGTATTTCCTTTTATTAAGGTTTCCTGGGCTTGTGTAATGTAATGTCTTTCCTGGAACATTTATGTCCATTGAACGTTAACTTCCTGCCATATGCAAATTAGGCAACGCTAGAGCAACTTCGCTTTGCTTGCTGAATTAACTCTAGAGCAACTTCGCCAGTGTTTAGCGCCATGGAAGCAACTTCGCATCTTAGCGAATTATCGTTGTCCGAATCTGCACCTGGTGAGGTGTTGCGGTGTGAGAGAAACATGCACTTGCGAAGTTGCACTCTTTAATGAATTTACCCCATTGTATGATGTAGAGAGTGATATTCTGAGACAACTTGGAATTTGGTTTTCATTTTTTTTTATTTGTGGTTTTTGAGTTATTTAGCTTTTTATTCAGCAGCTCACCAGTTTGCAAGTTCAGCAATCTGGCTGCATAATAGACTGGAATATGAATAGTAGAGGACCTGAACAGTAATAAAAAATAGCAATAACAAAACATCTGTAGCCTTGCAGAGCATTTCTTTTTAGATGGAGTCAGAACAAAAAAATAATAAATAATGAAAACCAATTCAAAAGGTGCTTGGAATTGGTCATTCTATAATATACTAAGGGGCCGATTTATGAAATTCACGTGAAATGATCGAAGTTCGATCGAATTCGATCGAATACCGATTGTACAAATTTTTTGTGAAATCAGATATGCAAATTTGGCCTCTTCGATCATCGAATAGATCGAATGATCGGATATTCGATAATTCGATCATTCGATGAACGAAGGAATACAAATTTAAATAGTGTTCGATCGTTCGAATTGTACAAATTTTTCGTGAAATCGAAGGAAAGTTCACGTTTTTTTCGTGAAATCGAACGATTGGTATCAGATCGTACGAATTCATCGAGAAAACGTATTGCGAGCTAAATGATAGCCTAATACAATTCGATAAGCATTCGACGGTCGAATGCTTATCGAATTGCAAATTTCGTCAAGTTAATTTATAGGAATAATAGTAAATTTGCCCCAACAAGTTAACTTCAAGGTGTAATACCCCTTTTACAGTACACAGATTGTTTCTATTTGCTGGCTACTAGTGTTTGGGTGGTTCATGTGCAAAGTAAAGCCGATACTACAATGGTAAATTCTCCTAGAGACCAGATGTGCCCTTGCTATATCACTACACAAATCCAATAAGTGACTGTGCAGGCATCTTTAATAAAGAAACTCAGTCCGATGAAAAAATTCTTTGACCCAGTTCTTTGTACTTGATGGTAGCTAAGATGCATAAATCCATATTGGTGCAACCCTATTGCGGTATTTAATGTTTTAACAGTGTGGTTCACCTTTAAGTTAACTTTTAGTTACAGTATACAGTGGCCAGTTCCGTGCAACTTTTCAGTTTGTCTTCATTATTTATATATTTATATAGTTTTTGAATGATTTGCCTTTTACTTCTGACTCTTTTCAGGTTTCAAGTAGGGTGCAGACAGTTATTCAAAATCAATGCACTGTTGCTAGGGTAATCTGGAAACTGAAAACTGGAGAAGTGATGCATAAAAAGCGAAATAGCTTAAAAACGGCAAAATCTCAAAATATCTCTTTCTACATCATACTAAAAGTTAATGCAAATTTCACCTTTAAGTTAACTTTTAGTTACAGTATACAATGGCCAAATCCATGCAATTTTTCAGTTGGTTTTCATTATTTATTTATTAAATTTTTTTATCGTTTTTGAATGATTCGCCTTTTACTTCTGATTCTTTTCAGCTTTCAAATAGGGGCAAGCTGTTATTGAAATCAATGCATGTTGCTTGGGTAATCTGGAAATTGAAAACCCTGGTAACCAAGGGCATCCAAGCAAATTGATGCATTCATGGTTCTACCTGAATCTGGCTGAAGAAAGCCAATCACTGATTGGTTACTATGTCTAATAGTACACCCGGAGTTTATAACTGACCCCCACAGTCTGGAAAAACCCAGATGCGAAGCATTCCTGATAATTGATCTCATAACTGCCTTTTATTTGCAATCAGACAGCCGACCCAGTGACTTGCAAGCCAGTTACTTTGTGTAGTAATAAGGTATAGAGAGGGAATAAGAACTTCCTCGGCTGTCAAGGCAGAATGCCTGAGCCAGCAGAGGATGCTGGTAGTTGTAGGAATTTTCAGAGGCATGTACAGTAGTTGAGAGACTTACAGTCTATGCTTGACAGGCTTCATGTTTGTTTAATCTACCCAGTAAAGGGTTCTGCCAGCGGTGACAGTGGATATAAGTACTTGCAGGTTATTAATGATAGACACATTGCCAGAATATGAGACAAGAGGTTAGAGTCTTTGTAGCAAAAAGGTTAGAAGCAAAACTCGGGGCTGCTGTGCCGGCTCCAACTGAAAGACAGCTCCGGAGCACACAGTTTGGCGTTTACTTTTTAGGTGTGTGGCGCTGCCTGACAAAGGCTAAGAATTCCATTTGTATAATGTATATAACTGGTTCCCACAAGATCTGTCAGAGGAGGTGATCAAAATAACATGCAGCCTTTTCTTTGTTACCCAGGCAAACAGGACAACATATCCCTGCCCCTGTTCTCTACCACTTTTCTATGGAAGCATTGAAACCAAAATGCCCCTGGCTTTACCTAAGGCACCGACTGACCAAACCAGTTCCTTGATCCCTCTTCATTCCATAGATATCAGCCATGCTGAAGATTCCTCCCAGGGGGTACAAAAGACAGGTATCTGTTGAATTCTGACCTGCAGAACCAGAGAAGAATTTACAAACGTCTCCTTCTGATTTGTGAGAATGGGCACATAGTTTATAGGGGTATGACCACCCCAAATGACGCCAGCAGTCGACTTCCTTATATCTTGAGTTGTTCGGCTGCATTCCTGCATTGCAATGTACAATACATCTGACTCTTCAACCAGTAATCTGTGTAAATGAAAATGCCTTGTCCAGATCTGAAAAACAACAAATGCAGCGATATGTCTTTGGATTTTTATTAAGTTCTGCACATAAAGTTCTAGGAATATTGCTATAAAATGTTAGTTAAAAACTGGTTAATGTCTTTCTACTCCAAAATATATATTTTTGGTAACTTTAGCTAGCAGTTTTTAAATGTCTGAAAATCGACTCAAGACTTGCGCTCTACAACATCTTATCTCCCGCATGTCCTTTGTTATATAAATAGGAACACCACAAAGCTTCTCATCAGTTCGATACCAATCTGCATAGGACTAGGATGTAAGATACCTGTAAGAAACCCTGTAAACAAACAAATTGCAGTTGTAATTGAGTTGTAAAAGCCCATATTAGCAAGTTGCCTCCATAAAACCATATAATTTTTAGTACACTTCCTGAAGAATTCTGAAACTGGTTATTTTTTTTTGTACACAACAGGTTTCCACATAATTGAGTCAAAATTGACACTTTGCAGCATCTTATCACACATGTTCTTTGGAAGAAAAAAAGATATCTGATACTGTACCAGTGGAATAGTCGCAAAGTGGTTGAGGTTTGGCCAAAAAGTAACTGAATAACACACCTGGCTATCTGGCTAAGATGCAGGAGCGTTCTTTCCCACCCTCCCCTATGGTTTTGACAATTTTTTTCATCAGGCACAAGAGTTACATCACTTCTGTTTTTGCAGGAGCTGGGTTGAAATGTAAGTAAAATATTTGTGGCCCAGTTGAGTAGCAGTTAGGGGTAGGGGAACATATTGGGTGACTAGTGCAGGTTGGGTTACGGCTCAGCAGGTCTGACCTGTACAGGACTCTACCATGGGCCTTCTGAATAGTTTGATGCCTCATGTGCACATGATTACTGAATGTTGAGAATTGCATTCAATTATTACAGTAGAGCCAGTGTGGAGTAAGGAGGGAGCAGGGTGCTCAGGAATGCAAAAGATAGTCCAATGGTTAGTACAGTGTTGGACTGGCCCACAGGGATACCAGGAAAACCAGGTGTCAGTGGGCCCTCTTGCTTCTAACTATTTGGCCTATTTCATCTTCATTCCCTATTTCTTTATGTGGAAAAAGAGGCTTCATAATGGAAGAATGGAGTATAGTAAGTAGATCTAAAAGAATAGGAGAATAAAGGGGTTAAGTGAGGAGAGAAGGAATAATAGTTTGGAAAGTTGGGCCCCTGGTCTAAGGTTTTCTGGTGGGCCCCTGGCATCCCAGTCTGACACTGGGTTAGTACAGCTGCCTTGCAGGGCTGGAATTCTAGGTTTGATTCCAGACAGGACACCATCTGCGAAGAGTTTGTGTGTTCACTTTGGGGCAAATTTACTATAATTCCCCATAATTAGCTCGACAAAATTGGATATTCGATTAGCATTCAATCGTTTTAGGCTAGTTTTCAGCTACCTTTTATGCGTTATTCAATCATTCGACGATCGAATACAAATTTATTCGATCAGTCGAATAATTTATTCAATCAGAATAAATCATTCGATCATTCAAATAATTCGTACGATTCGAACGATCGAAGATTTAGACTCAGAAGCCTATGGGAGGGTTCCCATAGGCTTCTATTGCAATTCAGTGGGTCCAATCTGGCGAAGTAGGCAGTCGAATATTTGAAAAATCTTATTTTATTCGCTGATCGAATGATCAAACGATCGAAGATTCGATCATTCGAATCTTTTCGATCATTTGATCATTCACTATTAGATGATCGAATATGCCTAATTTGCATATTTGACCAATCGAATAGATCCTACGATCAAATATTCCATCGAATTCGATTTTAATCACATGAATACATGTGAATTTAGTAAATCGGCCCCTTTGTGTCTGCACAGAATTCCTCCCACACTCCAGCAACATACAGGCAGGTTAACTGGCTCTCAAAAACACTGCCTATATTGCATGAATGTGATAGGGCCCTTAGACTTTAAAGGGGTCATTCTTTTCTCTTCTTTTTCAAAGGGCCCTTAGACTGTAAGCTCCACTGGGTCAGTGAATTGTGAGTTTTTTATTACTGAAAAACATGATGAGACTCCAAAACAAGAATAGTAACACTCACTTTTATTACTGATGATTCAAGTTTTGCAAACAAAATGCATGGTTTGATTTTTTATGCATTAGAATAAGACCCTAATAGTAAAGTAGACCCTTAGAACTACCTGTTTCCACAAAATTTCCACATACTGGCATTTATTCTGATATCCTGGAATATTGAGAATAAGTGTAAAATAATTTAGTCAGAAATATTGAGCAGCTCTGGTCTGCTACACATGCTGAACTTAGCCTTTTAGGTTCACAATCACCATATACATGTATTGCAGTTTCATATGTGTCACAATTTTGTGCACAAGCAGTAACCTACAGGTATGTGACCTGTTATGCAGAATTCTTGGTCTTGGCGTTTTCTGGATAATGGATCTTTCTGTAATTTGGATCTTTGAATTCAGAAAAAGGCAATCATTTTTAAAAATGAACAGTACTCTGAACCAAATGGATATAAAACATGCTGTAGCACTTTTGCTGCTTTAAGCAGTGGATACGGATTCACTTCTTGCCATTCATACTCTGTATATAATTCAACAGTTGTCCTTATCTTGGCCTTTTTATCTCAGGATGAAATACCTTCCCTGATGCCGACCAGCAACGTAATACTGCTTGAGTTACATAATAACCAGGAGCTTTTTGCATTGTGTTAACGCACGCCAAGTGGGGACATGGGGACACAAAGAGATATTTGTGAAAAGACATATTTTAGAACTTATTCTGCCAACAACCTTACAGAAATTCTTCCTCAAACAGCAGTAGAGTACAACTAACTGTTCTGCACTTTCTATCTAGTGACTCAGAAGTTTGCATTTCAGTCCCAAAATCCACCACATGTGCCTGCACCGATGCAGTAAATCTGGATACAAAAGCAATACAAGGGGCTAATACTCTGCAGGCTGAGTTTCAGTGCCGTGTGACATTGGCTTCAGCACTGTGTAGCTGGGCAGGGCCTCCATCTGGGGGGGGACAGGGGTGGGGCTGAAGGGGGGCCCAGCAGTGCTGCAATCTTCAAAGAGCCCCCCCTTGCGAGCGCCGAAGCCCTGCTGCCTAGTGCGATGAATGCGGAAGTGCCGAACAGTCCTGAAGTGGCGGAAATACCCGAAGTCACGAAAACAACAATAACTGAAGTCCTGAAGCCATGAGTTCAATTCTACTGACACCAATGTGGGTTTTTTT
>CM044433.1:154238118-154252756 GCA_024363595.1 Xenopus borealis
AGAAGCAGCACCAGTGTCGGACTGGCCCGGTAGGACACCAGGAAGAAACCTGGTGGGCCCAGGGTTGTATTTAGGTCAGATGCTGCCCTAGGCTTTGGACCTAAATACACCCCCCTAGGTTGCAGAAGTCACCCACGTCAGCGCGCCGTTTGCGTGATGTCACTTCCGCTCACCAAGTTTGGCCCCATTGCGGAAGTCACGTCAGCGCACCGTGCGCGTGACGACTCTTTGGGCACTGACTCGGCCCCTTAACCCGCCAGCTCCGTCACTGGATTTCAATAGGAAATCTGTGGCGGGGGGTGAGGGAATTTAAACATTTTTTTACAAAAACAAATGCAGCACTAGTTAAGGCTGCCCCCACAATTCTGTCTCCCTAGGCACAGGCCCTCGGGTGCCTATATATAAATAAGGCCCTGGGCCCCCAACCCTCATGGGCCCTCGCTGGGCCAGACACCCTTCTCTTGATTTGAATTGTACACAAAAAAAAATCTTTTTCTTGACGCACCTGCGCCTCCTTTATCTGCACATCACAGTGGGGGGCCCTGGATAGTGAAAACAAATAGACTGAAATATCCTGTCTTCAATATCAGAAAATTCAGCAAAGCTTTTATTTTTACTGATGGCAGCACAAATAGGCAAGGTTTTGATCAGACAATTACTGTTTGTCAAGCCCACATTTATTCTATACAGTATTATATTGTTTCTATACAGTTGTGCTCATACTGGCAGAATTTATTTCTTAACCATTTTTCAGAGAATATGAATGATAAGAAATTTACTTTCACTCATGGTCAGTGGTTGACTGAAGCCATTTATTGTCAAACAACTGTGTTTACCCTTTTTAAATCATAATCACTACACAAACTACCCAAATGACCCTGATCAAAACTTACATACCCCTGTTCGTAATACCGTGTATTGCCCCCTTTAACACCAATGGCAGCTTTTGTCTTTTGTGGTAGTTGTGGATGAGGCTCTTTATCTTATCAGTAAAGCTGCCCATTCTTCCTGGCAAAAATCCTCCAGTTCCTGTAAATTCTTTGGCTGTCTTGCATGAACTGCACGTTTGAGGTCTCCCCAGAGTGGCTCAATGATATTGAGGTCAGGAGACTGAGATGGCCACTTCACAACCATCACTTTATGTTGCTATAGCCAATGACAGGTCAACTTGGCCTTGTGTTTTGGATCATTGTCATGTTGGAATGTCCAAGTACATCCCATGCGCAGCTTCCGGGCTGATGAGTGCAAATTTTCCTCCAGTATTTTTTGATAACTTACTTCATTCATTTTGTCAAAAATGTTACACAACAATAACAAATACTGTGTTTAATTCATCCTGAGAATTTTTCCAACTAATACTCCCTATTGAAACCCTTGAGGGCTAGGGTTCCCAGCTTGTTCATCCAAAGGCTTGAGTGCTTCTCTACTCAAAATGTTACCTGTTATTGGTGCCATGCGTTGAAATAAAGGCATTTTACAGTTTCACTTTTTGAATCATGACTAGGGAGTAGTGATGGGCGAATCTCTCCCGTTTTGCTTTGCCGAAAAATTTGCGAACTTTCAAGGAAATTCGCGAATTCGCTAAAAAATTGTGCGACTCATTTTTGACGTGCGTCGCGTAATTTTTGACGCTTTGCGTTGTATTTTTCCCACACCAGTGAATTTTCGCCAGGCGAATTTTCACTGGTGTTTCACGAATCGCGGGAATTCACCCCAAATTTGCGCCTGGCGAATAAATTCGCCCATCAATACTAGGGAGCAATTTGTGGAACTAAACCCTAAAATTGAATATGGCTAAAAATGCCATATTTTATATGACTGAATCAGCATTTAATTTCAGCATCTCAATAGCAGCAATAATCCAGGACTTCAAACCTGCCACAGCTGTGACACTCACATGCTCAGTGGGCTCTGAGCAGCTGTTGAGAAGCTAAGCTAAGGGGTCGTCACAAACTATCCAGCAGAAAATGAGGTTTGTCAGTAATATAAGCTGATGCTACAGGGCTGATTATTAAATGCTGATGCTTTTTACACTGGTTTCTGTGCTGCCATGTAGCTATTATTTGTATTAATTACTAATCATCCTTATATTGTGACATTTCTATTCTATGTGTACTGTATATTGTGAGTGGGTCCCTAAGCTCAGTAAGTGACAGCAGCACAGAGCATGTGAATCAGTGAATCAGCAGAAAAGAAAATGGGGAGCTACTGGGGCATCTTTTCAGACAAATTCTCCCTGCTAAAGGTCTGTGGTTGCCTTGGGCTGGTACAGAAATCCAAAACATAATGTACATTTCTAGTCCACGTCTACAGTTAAGCATTACTTCTCCTTTAAGGCACAAAATGTCTTAAATATATTGACAATGGGTTGAGTGCACAAGACTTTTTTGTATTTGTCTATAGGAATTTTGTGGTCACAGCCTCATTACACCCCTGCTCAATATTTTTAAAAATTAGTGGTGAGCACAACTATCTCTTTGTTATATACCATGTGTTTAAAAGCCAGTAAAGGGCTTGGCTCCTTCATGAGTATGCTAAATAGATTTGTTATTTATTATAAATACTAATGGTGACCGGACAACTCCAGCCTGCTTAGATCAATTCATGAAAGAGATGCTGTAGAGTTTATCTGCCAAAGTATAATTTGCTCTGATCTGATCCAAATATTGAAGGCTGCCTCGCATGGAGTCCTGGTGTAAGGTGTAATGTTACTGGAGGCCTGCAGTGACCATATACATACTATTAACACAACAATCTCACAAGAAAACTAAACTCTTTATTATATTAACATTTCAGTTTGCGGCAAATATCAACCTGTCTATCTACACGAAACTGAACCACAAAGGTGTCAACTACAGCTTCTATGGGGCTGAAGCAGAGGAGAATTCAAGCAGTGCATTAATACCAGAAAATACAGCGGTGACCAAGGAAATGCAAGGGTCAAACAAACAAGCCAATCATTGCTAACTAAACAGTTATACGTTTTGCAAGCAGTATGCATTAGGTGCACTACTAAAATAATATTAGCGCATTAACACCTGCCTCCTCTCTTATTTTGTTTCAGCTTTTAGTATATGCAATTACACTGCATGCGGCTCCAATTCCTTATATAACAAATGAAAATCCAGACATTCCCTTAAATTTCAAAATTGGTAACAGGTTTCCAATAGGGAAACTTAACATTGCATGAACTTCAAAAGGTTTTTTTTCAACTTTGCATAAATAGTTATTTATTAGGAAGTCAACGAGTGATCCCATGCTTATTTCTGCTTTACTGTAATTCGGCAGTTATGGGCTTTTTCGCAAGGTAATGTTGCTGTGGGTATATCAACACACACAGGTTTAAAGCCATCCAAATGAAAGCATGTTATTCGTGAGTGCCAAACACCTGGAGTAAGAAGGAGAATATGTAGATTATATCCAGGTAGATGTTGAGTGCTCCAAAGATATATTCTTCAGGGCTGAGAGCGTAACGCCGGCTCCCCATCAGCAATTGTGTATCAAACGCCAAAAACTGTGAAAAGACAACAAATGGTCAAGTCTTTTTGTCTTCCTATTTCAAAAGAACAAACAGACTGATATATCTATCTTATAATATCAGAAAATTCAGAAAAGCTTATATTTTTACTGATAGCAGCACAAACAGGCAAAGTCGTGTGCAAACAATCCCTGTTGGTCCAGCCCGCATTTACCAGTTATCAAACCAGCCTTTTATCTGATGTCGTTTCCAATGCATTTGATTGATTGCTTCTAGAAACATTAAAAACAATAACAAATAGAGGTATGGGATATGTTATTTGGAAACCCATTATTCAGAAACCTCAAATTACCGAAAGGCCATCTCCCGTAGACTCCATTTTATCCAAATAATCCACGTTTTTAAAAATGATGTCCTTTTTTCTCTGTAATAATAAAACTGTACCTAAGAAATAATTAATCCTTATTGAAAGCAAAACCATTGCATTGGGTTTATTTAATGTTTACATTTTTTTCTAGTAGACTTAAAGGACATGTAAAGCCTACATTTTCCTACCCTGTATATAAGTTGGGCATATCTTCCGCACCCAAACTGCATCATTTGTACTGCATATACCCCCTCTGTTTGCCAGCGCCATCACATTTTCCTAAAACAAATAGCAACTTTCACGTGGCGGCCATTTTCCCTCTGATACATTATCATCTGAAATAAGACATGTATTTACTTCTAAAGGACTGTGGTTGCCTTGGGCGGGTACATAAGCCCTAAACATATTATACAACATTTCTGGCTTACTTCTTTAGTTAGGCTTTAGTTCTCCTTTAACTCTACTACACAGAAGATCACTCACTTGCAAGTGCCCAGTTTGGTGCAGTTTTCCGCTAACAGGAACAACAGCCTGGGGTATCAGGTAAGTCATTACAATTTGTGGGAGGTTCCTTAACATTTGGCACCCCCCTTGGAATTGAACTTTCTCTTCATTTCTAGCAAGCTTTGGATACAATGAAGAGGATATACTGTATAATTAGAGCCCAAAGCAGAATCCATAGTATGTCGAATATCTCCAATATAATTCAATATCTGTGATTTCCTTGATATATTGGAAAACATGTCAGTGGAGAAAACAAACAGTAAGGGGCTGATTTACTAAATGGTCGAATTTCGAAGTGGAAAATACTTTGAAATTCGTCCATCAAATTTTGTGTGGGGGCGGGGTCATTTTCGATTCGAACGATTTTAACCAAAATCCTTTGATTTCTCAGAACTTAGAAACATTTTCAGGACAAGTTCTGTGAGGTCCCCCATAGGCAAAAATGGCAATTCAGCAGCTTTAAGCTGGCAAATAGTCGAAGTCGAAGGATTTTTAAAGGGCCAGTACTTCGAAATTTGAAAATGTGGATTTTAGCAATTCGAATCAAATTTTGGGCTATTCGATAGTCGAAGCAGCCCAAAATCACTTCGAAATTCAAATTTTATTCGAATTTTCACTAAGACCCAATTCGACCCTTAGTAAATCAGCCCCTTTATGTATACCAGGTCTTACCATAGTGAACACAATTGCTCCTAATACACCATAAATAGCATGTAGCCAAGGAATCTGTAGATAATAAATAAAGCAAAACCAGATTACAAATATATTAAACAGTGTTTGAAAGATAATAATGCAATGTTTGTAGGCCTAACACTGACCATACAGAGACAAACAAGTAGATCTTTCCCCATTTTGGCCACCCTAGGTCTACAATGAGATCACATGGTATACTCCTGTGTGTCACAGGAAAAGGTTTTTTTTTTTTTCAAAAAACATCCGTTAATAGTGCTGTTCCAGCAGACATGTTGTCAGTTTCCTATGTGCCCCTAGTCATGTGACTTGTGCTCTGATACAGTTTAGTCACTCTTTACTGCTGTACTGGAGTGATATCACTCTCTCCCCCCCTCCCCCCCAGCAGCCCATAAACAGAACAATGGGAAGGTAACAAGTTAACAACTGCCTGGGGTATATGAGGACAGCACTCAATAGTAAAAATCCAAGTCCCAATGCAACTCGTTCTGTTACACTGAATTGGTAGCACAGGGCTGTTGACTGTGGGATGTGTCCTAGCTTAAAAGTATATTAAATAATAAAAGTTATGTATAGGCTTTACCTTCTCTTTAAAGGCTTACAACTTACAAGGTAACTTAATAGAATTGGTTAGTTCAATTCACTTACATATTGAAATGGTATAAGGATAATAAGGAAGATCCCACTGAAAAGAAGGACCATAGATAAGACAAACAAAACTCCTTGGCATGAAGTGAAGTCGATCTGAAAAAAAAAGAAATTATAATATTTTTAAAGCTAAAACGTGTTTTGTAGTAGACCAAACAAAGCTAACTATACATTTGTTGCTATGGGCAGCTGCATCTATCCTTGTAAATAATTTCTCTAATTCTTCTTTCCCATTGGGGCCACACTGAACTTTTTCTTACCTTAGTTTGGAAGCTGAACAGTGTAACAGACATGCAGACAAGGGCAGTGATTCCAAGACACAAAATCACAGATTTGGTATTGTAAAAGCTGAAACGAAAGGAAGAAATTTGATTCAAATTTAAAAAATTTGAAAATTCCAATTTCAAGTACTTGTCCTTTAAAAATCCTTTGGCTTTGACTATTCACCAACTCAAAGCTGCCGAATTGCTATTTTAGCCTATAGGGGACCTCATAGAACCTGTCCTGAAAATTTTTCTAAGTTCCAAGAATTCAAAGGATTTTGTGGATAATTTAACAATTTTTTATTTGATTGAAAATGGAACTATTCCATTGAAATAGGTCAATTTTCAATCGAAAAGGCCCTTTTAAAAAACTCCAATTTCGAAGTTTTTTTACTTCTAAAATTCGTCCCTTAGTAAATCTACCCCTTAGGGGCAGATTTATCAAGGGTCGAAGTGAAAATTCTGATTTAAAAAATTCGAATTTCTAAGTAATTTTTGGGAACTTCGACTATCGAATAGGCCAAAATTCAATTTCGAATTGAAAAAATGTGATTCGAATTGAAAAATTCAACCATTAGAAAATCAAAGTACTGTCTCTTTAAAAAATTCAAATTTGACCCTTCGCCACCTTAAACCTGCCGAATTGCTGTTTTAGCCTATGGGGGACCTCCTATAACCTTTTAGGAGTCTTTTTGAAATTTTTGAGAATTCAATTTTTTGGGGGGGGAAATCGTTCAATTGTTCGATTCAAGCGTTTTGAATTCGACAACTGAAAAAGGACCTATTCAGTTTTCATTTGGAAAAACTTCGAAATTCGACCCTTGATAAATCTGCCCCTTAATGATATCTGCATCAAAAGTATCAGAAGTAGAAAATTATATAGTTTCTATTGATTTAAGCGACTACTAAGCAAGCAAGAACATCTGTAATGCTTTGGAGCTGGGATCTTTCTTTGATTGTGATCACCATACAAATCCACTAAAAATGATTTACATAGTAACACAGTACATTAGGCTGAAAAAGGACACACGACCATCAAGTTTAACCATTTAAGTCTATATATAACCTAACTACTAGTTGATCTAGAGGAAGGCAAAAAGCCTCCTCCATTTCCTCAGAGGAGGGAACAATTCCTTCCTGACTCCAAAATGGCAATCAGACCAGTCTCTGGATCAACTTGTACTATGAGCTATCTCCCATAACCCTGTATTCCCTCAATTGCTAAAATGGTAAACATTGAATAAACCCAATATGATTCTTTTGTACACTTCAGGTCATGTAAATGGTATTTGTACATGCTTAAAACCATAGTGATGGAGGGGGTCAAAGGGGAGCATATTCTCTAACTGGACTAGGGTGAAAGTGGTGTGTCACAGGGTTCTGTACTGTCTCCACCATTTTTAAAGCTTTGGAGGAGGGCACTGAAAGTTGTAGATGATGATTATAGTTGCAGATTATAGAATCTATACAGAATAACTAAATCCAGGAGCATAACTATAGAAGGAGCAGACCCTGAGGCTGCAGGGGGTCCCAAGAAGTATAGGCGTCCCATGAGGCTCTAATTCATAACCTGTTTCAATAACTATTGGTAAAACAAGTCAACCTCTAAACATTTTGGGGGCCTGAAAAATAATTTGCTATGGGGCCGAGTAATATGTAGTTATGCCACTGACTAAATCCATGCAGAATATACCATTCTTTTATGAAGATCTGATCGTTTTGAAAAAGGAATATAAGTGGCAGAACACATTTAGTGCAAATAAATATAAGGTTGCTTTTGCAGTTTATAAATGCTATGGTGATTCATTGGAGAAGGAGAAACATTTTTTAATCAGCTGACTTTTCCTACATCATTCCAATAGCAGCTTTTAAACTGTTGGCATTTATTTTAATACTGAATATAACAAAGTTGTTCAAAATTATTTTATTAGGAGCATTTTTTTTTTTTGCAATCCCCTTTAAAGTGATAATGACACCAGAAATTAAACTGTTTTACAACCATCATAATATTGGCTTTGAAAGCTACTCATAACTTTGCCATAAAGTATTTGCATGATGCGTTTACATTACCCGTCTGATGCCCCATGTTCCTGTATGAGGGGGCTGCCATATTTGTGCAGCAGGAGACTGTTAGTATTAGAAGCTCTAACTGAGATGCTTAAATGGGACAGTCAGGTTGGCAAAACAGTCAGGTTTAGAAACTTCAACTAACAATTACTTCCAAAAATAAACTTCTCAGCATGAGCTACAGGTAACTTTTAATATACATTCAAATTTTAAAAAGTATTTTTAGTGACAGGATCACTTTAACTCTTTCCCTAGGTCCACAATGGGAAGCAAACAAAGGAAAGCAGAAACAAAGGAAGAACAGCAGTAACACAGGAAAGGGGAGAAAAAGGTGGAATCAGAAGCTGAAGGCTGTATGTCCCTCTTGTTGCTCTCCATCTGAGATATTTGAATGTTTATCACATTGGTGAGTGCTCTATATCAAAATGTGCCTTGACTTCATTACCTGGACAGCATTCCTGTTATGTAAGCCATGGAAAGGGTCTGAAAGACAGAGAAATAAATAGCTTTTTATTATAGATATAAATCTGGAGTGCCGTGACAAAGGCCTTGGGTGCAAAATGACCACTACTTTTTTGCTGTGATTTGAACTTTTTTGCAGTAAAACACACAAATTCGAATTATAGTTTGAAAAACGTGAATGTTTGGCATTCAATTAAGCACAAAAAAGCATGTAAAACTGTGCCATCTAAAAGCTTGGGAATTAATGTAGAGGTCAAAAGGAGTTGCCCTAAGGAAAATTTCTCAATCCAAGACTTCTGAGTTTGTAAAATTTTTACATTTTTTTTGGAAAGCTTGTTGAAGAGAATATGAATTTGATGCATTCGAGATTTTTTTCACTGTTTTATTCAATCAATTCAGCATTTGAATTTTGTAAAACTTCAAAATTGTTTCAATTACAAAAAAAATTGAAAATTCTAATTTGATAAATAGGCCTATAAGGGGCACATTTACTAAGGGTTGAAGAGAATTTTAGAATAAAATTCGAATTAAAAAAATGAAGGATTTCAAAGTAATTTTGGGCTACTTCAACTATCGAATAGCCCAAAATTCTTTTTGAATTGAAAAAATTAAATTTCAAAGTACTGTCCCTTTAAAATCCTTCAAATTTGCCACTTTGCCACCTTGAAGCTGCCGAATGGCCATTTTAGCTCATGGGGGACCTCCTAGAGCCAGTCCTGTAAATTTTTCTAAGTCCTGAGAATTAAAAGGATTTTGGATGACATCGTTCGAATCGAACGATTTCAATTCGATTGAAAACGGACCTGTTTGGTCCATTTTCAATCGAAAATGCCCCCCCCTCTTAAAAATTCAACGTCACACTTTTTTCTATTCGAAATTCAACCATTAGTAAATCTGCCCCTATGTGTTACTTGCATTGAGGACCTTACCATCTTCATCTAACTCCGGAATAAAAATCTACATGATGCATATTATAGGGAGGATGGGGGACACCTATGTGACTCCCGCAACATGCACCACATGAATACAATGCTTCCAAATAATGTTAGTAATCTGTTTCCTCTGATTTGTATTTAAATATATATTATTCTTTGGTTCAGTTTATTTTTGAATGGCATTTGACCACTTACAATATGCAGAATAGAAATGTCTTAGTATAAGGCTGATTAGTCATTAATACAGATAATTACTACATGGCAGCACAGAAACCAGTGCAACTAGTATCAGAATATAATAATCAGCCCTGTAGCATCAGCTTGTATTACAGGCCAACCTTATTTTCTGCTGGATAATTAGTGACGACCCCTAAGCTTAGCTTCTCAACAGCTGCTCAGAGCCCACTGAACATGTGAGTGTCACGGACGCTTTCCAAGATGGTGACCCCCTATGACAAGTCCTGGATCATTGCTGCTATTGACAAGCTAAAACGTTAGACTGGTGCAATAAGTTCATTATATAAAATATGGCATTTTTAGCCATTTTTAAGGTTTAGTTCTCCTTTAATTACAAATGTGCTCAGAAGAGCAATTTTACATATTTTTTTAGGGTGATAGAATCCCCTGTAAATATCTGTGCTAATATAATGAAGTATATATATATTATTGGCTTTTAATGGTATATTAATACTTACAAAAATGCAAAGAAGAATCAGGTTCCATGGAAACTTTCTCCTGTAAAGGGAAAATTATAATGTCATATTCAAATAGAAGCAAAAACCAAACAGAACTGTTTCTAAGCTTTCCCCACTATAGATCTGTACAATACAGATAACTTGCTTAGGTTGCCATGTTCTAATGTACATTTAAAAAACAAATCCTCTATAGAGTCACCAATGTTATATTGTTCTATATTGCTGGTTGATGATAAATTACTAATTAATATCTATTTGTACTAGGCAATGTGCTTGAGCATTATCGAAAGCCTGTATAAAGCTCATGGCCACACTGAACAAAACATTATTATTTTTTTTATTTGGGCTGCTTTTCGGCACTTTGAGCACCACATATTTAAATAAGCAAGACTTGTGTCAATGGAATTGACCCCAATTACTTTTATTGTAATCTTCTAAAAGCCCTTCTCATGTTTCCAGGCTACTATCACCTGACAAGCTGGAGCCAGCTTAAATAAATAAACCAATTTAAAAATAGATAATAAATTATCAGTAGGCTCAAACTTCCTACCTTGGTCCAGAACAGCAGGCCAGAACTAGGTAGGTGGAGAAGAAAACTGCACTGTGGACATATTAATAACATAGATTAGATATTTAGATTATATCTGCCAGTCATTTTCCTAACTTTCTGCTTCGGGAAAGTGTTTTATACTTACTAAGAAGCCCAGTACCATCCTGGATTGGCTTGAATATATTCCTTCACGGGGTTGCTTTAGGAAAACACAAGAAATAAAAATGAATTAGATTGCAATCATACACTATAGGGGAGCTTTAAACAATTAGAAGTGCATCTAGATTTTTACGTTTTGTTGTCCTTAGGTATTTTTCATTTGTTGCTTAAAACATTGAAAGTAAACATTGAAGACATTGAAGTAAGTTTGTGTACTGTGTACTGCCCCAGCTTACCCCTCATGACTAAAAAATGACCGCTTGCAAAAAATGTGGTGGTCTGTGTCTTTTATTCGCACACCATGTCTGCACTCAGTAAATGAGGCCTCCTATCTGTGATACAAAACATACTTTTCTTTAAGACTTTGATAAAATTGCTAAGTTTGACATATGAGCTCCTAAATATATAAAAGCATCCTCATATATTTTTACTGAACAATATCCGTACAACCCACTGCCTATTGCCTCCATGTGTAATGCTCAAGCACTGCTGGAGTAATGTTAAAGGGAAACTATACCCCCAAAATGAATACTTGAGCAACAGATAGTTTATATCAAATGAAGTGGCATATTAAAGAATCTTACCAAACTGGAATATATATATTTAAGTAAACATTGTCCTTTTACATCTCTTGCCTTGAACCAATATTTTGTGATGGTCTGTGTTCTGCCTCAGAGATCACCTGACCAGAAATATCTCAACTCTAACAGGAAGAAGTCTGGAAGCAAAAGACACAACTCTGTCTGTTAATTGGCTCGTGTGACCTAACTTTATAGTTTGTTTGGTATGTTTGTGTGCACCGTTGAATCATATGATCCCCGGAGGCTGTCCTTATTTTTTAAAATGGCAATCTTTTTATGATTACCCAGTGGCACATGCTACTAAAAAACTACAGTATATTATTATTAAAATGGTTTATTTACATGAAGCAAGGTTTTATATATGAGTTTACATTGTCCGGGGGGTATAGTTTTCCATTAAGATAACCACCAGTGGAAATGATCTCTAGAACGATTAATATCCCTTCGCTGGCAGTCTGACAAATTAGGGGCAGAAATACCCTCAAATTCGACTATCAAATTTTAATAGAATTAAAATCCTTCAATTCGAATATCGAATTCAAAGGATTTTAATGCTATTCGACCAATCGAATGATCAAATAGTAAAAATTTGATCAAGCGATTTTAACAATTCGATCAAATTTTTACTATTCGATCTAAAAAACAAAAAAATGCTTCCCATAGGGAAGTATAGCAATTCGGTAGGTTTAATCTGGCGAACTAGGCAATCGAATAAAAAATTAAAGGGCAAGTAATTCGACCATCGAATGGTGGAATAGATTTTTATTCAAATTATTCGAATATTTTGTTTCGATCGAATTCTTAAAATTCGATGGTCGAAGTGGCCACAAAAACTATTTGAAACTTTGATTGAATTTCAAATCATTCACACGAATTTATTAAATCTGCCCCTTAGTATTGATTTGGTGGATGGCAGGAGAATTCTACTTGCCTGCTTGAATACTTAGTAATGCCAATTGTAAAGTTTAGTGGAGAAGAAATAATGTTTAGAGGGGTTCATAATTTGGTCTTGGTCCCTCGTTTTATAACGTGAAACTAATGCTACTGCATACAATGACATTCTTGATAGTGCCATGCTCCATGTTTGGCAACCGCTTTTCCAAAAGACTTTATGCTGTTATATATATAGCAGCAAAGCAAGGAGTAACATCATATTATTACTCAGACAGACAGTGTTCTGTCCAGACACTTTTGGCTATATAGCGTATGTCAAATTTTCAATTGTGTAAAACTGGTACCTAGTTGTGTGTATAAAATATTACTATAGAGCAGCACAAACAAAAAGCTGATTTTTTAACATTTCACATAAATATGAACTCACAATGTGATCTGTTTTTCATGCAAGCCCTACAACTTTTGTGGTACCACCTATATATTATGCATACAACATCTCCTCAATTTTACATAAAATCATAAAAATGTAAAATTGGGGGTTCTAATAAACAAATGAGTCACAAACTTGCATTGTATCCCAGCAACTCACCAGAATGTAAACAGGGCCACAACTGCCACAGTAACTAACAGCTGGATCATAAGGATGGTGTAAACCTAAAAGAAAAAAACCTTGTAAAAAATATATGAACGTTCTTTAGTACTGTTATGCTCAGTCTGTTCTTAAGGCCAATGTCTTGCTGTGATTTCTGTTATAGCTGCTTTCTCACAATTCAGCTCTTTGTACCCACATTTATACAGAAAGCAATCTATTCTCTGTTGATATGCCAGATGTTGCACATTGTCATGGGTATATACTATAACATACCTTTCTCATAGTCTGTTGCAAACAATACATACCTTCCTAATAAACCCTCTGCGAACAGTTTCATCATCCCAGCTCTGTGTAGTCAACATCTCTGTGTCCCCAGAATATATTCCACTGCTGCAATCTGGACTATTGTCTGAAAAATAGAAGCAGTCAGCTGCCTCTGCATACAATGATCTGAATGCCAGCTCCTCTCCTACTGCTCAGCACAGAGACAGAAACAACATGCCTCTTCCTTTGACAGCAATATGTATGGTAAAATAACTAGAGATGAGCCCAGGATTCAGTTCTGGATTCTGATAAATCCCAATAATTTTTGCAAGAATCCCAAATGTTCGGCCAAACTGAATCAGAACTAAAATGACAAGGAATATGTGAATCATTGGAAGGGTGCTGATATGCCCCCCCTCCTCCCCCCCCCCCCCCCCCCCCCCCCCCGGGGAGTCTAATCATTTACCTGTTAATTCAGGCCCATACTGGCCCTTACCTATCCAGGTATAGCCTGTGCTTCTTTAGACTTCGCACAGTGCAGAACTGATTAAAAATGTTTGTTGCATACATGCCCTATTCCTGAAATTTTGGTGTAAGGTATGCCTTGGTAGGTAAGGAAAGGTGATGGTTGTCCGCCATGCTGAAAAATCTCACAGAGCAGATGCAGATCTTCTCCTACATTTGCAGGCATCTTCTTTTTTCTGAAGTTTGCAAGCAGGTAAGAGATTAAGGGGCAGATTTTCAGAATTCACATTTCTGTCGAATTTTCAAAAAGATTAAAATTTCGAATACCTTTTTTGGATAATTTGAATAAAAATGTATTTGAATATTCGACCATTCGATGGTTGAAGTACTTACCCTTTAAAAAAAAGTTCGCCAGGTTGAACCTACCAAATTGCTTTAAAACCCTATGTCAAGCTCCCATAGATGTTTTAAAGCATTTTCAGATCGAATAAAAAAAATTTGATCGAAGGGTTAAATTCGTTCGATTCGAACGATTTAATCGTTTGATCGAATTATTTCTATTCGATCGTTTGACCAATCGAATAGCGGTAAAATCCTCCGAATTCGATATTTGAATTAGAAGGATCTTACATCCCCTTTAAATTCGATGGTCGAATTTGAGCGTTTTTTAAACCTCGAATTCGACCAATAGTAAATCTGCCCCTAAGAGTCAGTAAGGAGTGCCTCATATTGAATATAGCTTTAAAGGAGAAGTAAAGCTTAACTAAATAAGTAGTTAGAAATGTTGTACATTATGTTTTGTGCTTCTGTACCAGCCCAAGGCAAACACAGCCCTTTAGCAGTAAAGATCTGTGTCTCCAAAGATTCCCCAGTAGCTCCCCATCTTCTTTTCTGCTGATTCACTGATTCACATGCTCGGTGATGCTGTCACTTACTGAGCTTAGGGACCCACTCACAATATACTGTACAAATAGAATAGAAATTTCACAATATAAGGCTGATTAGTAATTAAACAGATACTTAG
>CM044433.1:154285851-154302758 GCA_024363595.1 Xenopus borealis
TCCTCCAGGGCTAGGGCTTGAGCATGCTCAGTTTGCGCCTCTCCCCCTCCCTCCTCCCCGCCCTGCTTTAATCTGTCCGAAGATATAATTCTATAATCCGATAGTTTTCTATAAAATTACCCATAAAGCACTTTATAAAGCCCTTGTGTCAGTACAAATGTGACTTGATGTCTGTTTTTATGAATGGAAAGTTCTGATGGTTGCCCCAGGCCGGCATTTACATCTGATCCTCCCTGGGGGTTTTAGAGAAGTAGCACAGGTGGTTCAACCAGAGTGCAAGTTAGGAAAAGATTCAAATGGAAACTGGCTGTCAACTAGAGCTTCTTTGGAGCTCACAAATTAGGCAGATGGCATTTATGATATAAGAAGAAAGAAATATTTTGATACGGTTTTATCTGCCTCTGATATGTGGAACACCAACTGGCTCATCCCTTGCAGTCCATCACTAGTTGCCCATATCATGACAGCAGAATAATCTGCACTGAACCCAGCTCCCAGTCTAAGCAAATCTTTTTGAGAACAGCAGTTTTATTAAGTTAGCAGTGATTAGATCATTCCTTTCCTCATGGGTCACATTCTAAATGGATTAGATTCTTACAAGACTGTATCTCTAATAGGGTCATTTTTAAAAGCCGAAACTGTATCAGGCAGTGGAATGGTATTTTGGGGGTTTCTTGTAAGGTTGTTTTTCACAGACTGACAATGTCTGTAGATAATCAGATGTTTTATGACTTGAGGATTTTTACACCTGCTCCTTTCATTAGAAAACTGTTATTTGCTTCAGTTCTCATAGCTTAAAGCCACACTATACTTTATATAATATTAAACATGTCACATTTCAGATCTAGGTATGAGATAATATGGTTACTTCATTGTCTATAGTGTTTGTAAAGTGGTTTTGCACTGATTTTAAGATGCAATAATTTAATTTAAAAATGAAAATAGTGTGGCTCGTTTATAATGGCTGTGCTGAATACCTATGGATCCAACAACCAGTTCTTTGGCAGCCACATGACCACAAGCAGGCCCGGATTTGTGGAAAGGCCACCTAGGCCCGGGCCTAGGGTGGCAGGATTTTAGGGGGCGACATGCTGCCCAGCCACACCCACATTGGTTCAGAAACACTGGGGATACGCAGCAGATACAATAGTTTTTTAAACTTTCCCCCCAGAATGAATAATCTGCAGGCAAGCATAACTAAATCCTGAGAAGAATGGGAGAATACCATAAAATGATTAAACCAAGACTAGAAGCTTCACTTACCAAAGCATTGTGCAAATCTTGTGTCTTATATCCACAATCCATTTTTCTAAGAATTACAGCAAAATTGTGGAATTATGAGCAAATGCACACAGACACCATACACCAATATGGATGCAAAATAGTGTCTTTTAGCAAGTCCCTGAGTGCAGCTTTCATAGCTTTTGTGCAAGAATAGCGACACTTCTGGTGCATGGTGTCAATGTGTGCAATTGCTCATAATTCATTGGTGCTATCGCATTTGAAAAACATTCACCCTCATGTAAATAAGCAGTAGTATAGAAGCAGCACCCAACTGGAAAAAACTACAGCTGCAACAAGAGTTATAGGTTTTGTGACCTTCAGGTAGAGAAGATCATAGCCACAGCACGGTTTTCAGCACAGAGATGGAGACTGATGCTAACTTTCAAATTTAAATGTTTAAATGCAGATTGGCTGGAACACTTCTTTTGCTTACTATCTTCACATAGGATTAACATTCCCAGTTCAACACCAACATTGGTGTACACATTAACACAATTTCCTAGCACATACAGCTTTCTGCTGACCACAAGTCCTAGAATCCTCTCTTGGACTCACACTTTCCACTAATCCTCTGGGAGGGATTTCTCTCTTCTTCCAGTCCTTTGGAGCAATCTCCAAATACTTCAGGTCAACAGGGAAACGCTCCCTCCTTCCAAGCTACACACACAATCACACCTCCTTTCTGCACATGGAGGTGTCCACAGCCCCTCACCTCCCTCCAGCTCCAGGAAGTATAAGGAGAAGAAGCCTTGAGGTGTAGCCCCACACCTCTTTTTAACTGCAGCTCACCTGCAGTCTAATTACCTAGTTGCCAATAGTTTGGCAGCTGAAAACCCTTAATGGAGTAAGCAATGGAAGGGCCACCCTGCTTTCCTCCATTCACTCCAGGGACCCATTATCCAGCTTTTCCTGAGCTGGAAAATACACAGTGTTACTTGCTGCAGAAATATACATTTTGGAGTCTATTCACCAGTCTACTACTGGTGAAACATAAACATAATCAATGTCTTTTCATAGACACCTCTTCCAGTACAGATGAAGCCACTTTGGATTGTCTGTTTGACACAGAATAACTAAACTCAGATTTCTCACTTGTCCCACTTAACACAGAAAATTGTGTCACAGCATCCCATCTAATTAAAGCATTCATCATTGTGAACAATGGTGCTTTGGTATGCTAATGAAAAGGTTAAATGCATTAAATGAGTTAAGATAACTTTAGATAACACAGTTTCTTCAATTAAGCCTGAGTCATGACGCATTTAACACACAAATCCAAATGGCTGCATCTGTATGCAAAAAAGTAAGAAATATGAGCAAATATCAAAAATTCCTAGATACAATGCATACTTTAGATAACTAAGAAGCCTCCTTCACAACCACAAACAACAAAACAATAAAAGCCACCATTGGCGTTTCCATGGTGGAATGAAAGTCCATATATCTACAATTCCCTCCTCAAACCATTTACAATTTTAACCCAAGCCTATCTCCGAATTTTTTGGAAAATTCTGAGAAAGTCATAAGAGAGACACATCTCTAAGTTTTTATGTGTATTCCATTACTATAAATTGGAAAAATGGTTACTTTCCAAACTTGTTTTACATGCTGTACAATAAAACAGCAGTATTGAGTAAAGAACTGCACATATCATATAGCCCTTAGGGATGTGATCTTGATAGCATTATAATTACATGGGAGCTTCACATAGATCATTTTTTCAGAATCTTTTTATAATTATTTCGTCCTGTTTGGCTTTACATTAAACAGACACAGCTCCAATTTCTCTAAAAATGGTCAACACCGCAGTCCTTATAATTGACCCAGTTCTGTCAGGTCTCAAATATCAGTCAGAAGTTCTTTATGTGGGTGGCAGGTTTGTTGCAGCAACCTTACTCAAATAGGTCAATAAAATTGAGTGAGTGGAATTTTTATTTTAGTTTATTCTTTAGTTTTAATTAAAATAATGTATATTAGTAGGAAAACACATTTTGAAACTTGCAGAAAATATTTCTCCAAGCCCAAGCCAACCTCCACATAAAAATGAAGACAATACAGATGGAGCTGTGTTTTGGACATGCTGAGGTTGCACAACAGGAGAAGGTTTCATGCTGTGAGTTGCATCATGCTCCATCCAACAGTGCTCCATCTGTACCAGTTGCAAAACAAAATGAAAAGCAGCTGGAACTATGCCTGGTAGATTATCTTGTTGGTATGTTTTCAAAATCCATGTTCCAATTCTTAAAATGTATAAATGTATAATGTATAATTTCTTCAATACAAGATATTAATATTATAGCTCATAAAACTTGTTTTCATGCTTGTAGGTAACAAATTCATTTGACCTGCGGGGGATGTGATAGGCTCTAATGCTCTGTTGTCTTATTTCTGATAATTGCTGATGATAGGATAAAAGAATAGTGGCAATTGTTTTCTCAAAAGTAGAAGAAAATAAGACTTACCATTTTCCATAACGCTTTATATCATGCTGTGCTATTTATTGGCTCATTACAATGTTTTAAAGCTCTGAGTGTTGAAACATTATATTTGGATTAGATTCCTTTGTACCTTCATATTTTTAAAACCGATTTGCCTTAAAACAGAAAATAGTGATCAAAGAAAGTGTTATAAAGGAACTGAGGGTATGAAAGAGGCTTGAGATGGAAAAATAATTGTGGTCTTATCCTTTGTTTGTTTATTTATTTAGCAACTTAATGAATTTTGGTAATTTAATATATGTGCGGATTACACTGCCTTTACCATAAATACTGAGAATAGCATTGTCATATGTTATTCCACACAAGGAGCCTTATTTATCTGCATGTTTGTGTTAGTGGGAGCAGATATGATTGCTTTGTTGAGTAAACCTCATTAAATTCCACTATGGGAAAATGAATGGCTAGATGAAAGTTATTTTTGTAAAAAAATAAGTAATACAAAGGTTAAAAGCCGCAAGCGGGGGAGGATTATTCTCATGGAACCAAATCTGGGGTCTAGGTTGATTCTCCTCTTTGAAAGCTAATGGCGGGGGAGGACTAAGCCCAATGGATGAAACCAATGCCCAGGTCGGGAGACCTTTATTTAGGTAATGCTCTCATGCCGGGAGGCTATAGCATTTGATATTATGACCAGAGGTAAATAGTTAGGGACCGCCATATGGGTTTTACCTTGACGTGGTGTGGTGACTTATCATGGCTTATCATGGCTTATCTTATGATCATAATTTTGTAACTAAAAAAACCCTGTCTTTGTACACATGCAACTGCATAGATTACTCATATGACAGGGGACCAGGGAATGTGCATTGATCAATCTCTCCTCTTTTTCCCCTATGTTTATAGTTAATTTGGCCAGATCAGTAGCACTTCCATTGTATTTTAGTACATTTTATTTAGCTATGGAGTGCTCCCACAACCTTTCTTTGTTGCATTATTTATCTGTATGTTTGTGTTAGTGGGAGCAGATATGATTGCTTTGTTGAGTAAACCTCATTAAATTCCACTATGGGAAAATGAATGGCTAGATAAAAGTTAATTTTGTAAAAAAATAAGTAATACAAAGGTCATAAGCAAGTGTTGATATAATAACAAACTTCGTTATCCTGTTGTCTAACTAAAGCTGGCCAAACATATGGAGATTCACGCATTTTGCGAGGTGCACGATAACGGCCTGATCTGCTTGCGGGCCCTAGTGCCCAAGAATAAGCAGGGGTGCTCCGCCAATGAGGCGAGTTGAGGCACTCGCAAAAATGCCACTCCTGATAGCCAAGAGCCGAAATTTCCATTTTTTAACCTGGAAATTCGGCTCTTCTAGCGCAGAACGCGCAGTTGTGCCATGGACCCCCACCCCCCCGTGAAGGGGGGGGCAAATTGAAGGCCACCTCAGGTGGTGAAATGTGCTGGATTGCCCCTGAGAATCAGATCACAATAAGGAGCAAACAGACAGTCAGATCAAGGACTGCATCAAAGGTCATCAATCCAAAGGGAAATTTTAAGTGCAGGCATTCGATATCTGGCCAACTTTAGGCCATATATCAATCAGGGACTGAGGAATAATCTGTCAGCAGCTTATATCTGCCTATGTATGGAAAAGGACCTAGAGGGAAAAGGACCTTTGATGGAAAAGGACCTAGAGGGAACATGTGTTTAAATAATTAACTGTAGAAAACAATGCCAGTCAGCTAAAACAAAAAAGCCAGACAGATATTGCTCTAGACAGTATGCAATGCAGTTTGGTTTTCTGTACTCAAAACGTGTAATTTACTTAGACTTCAGATGTAATTGCAAGAGTAATAAGGGTCATGAAACCCCTGAAGTGCTTTTTTGAAAAGGACTTGTTTCCAGGGTCTGGCCGGAAACATATTGCTGGAATGGTGTCTAACTTTGGGTTGCCACCTACAGTATGTGCCTCCCCTTTCTGACCCCACATGAATACAGTCATTCCAAATACAGACAATCCTGTATTCAATGGGTACACACAAGCGTCTACTCTGCATAAATAGTTATTATTGAAATAGAGAAAGTCCAGAGAAGAGCAAGACCAAGCTGAGATTGTCCATACTGCAGAGTCAGTTTTCAACTTCAGCTCTTCTAGGGTAGAGAGCACTTAGACCTCCTCCAGCACTGAGAAGCATGAGAGGAGCGGAGATTGCCACACGAAAGCCACCTCTGGATGGCAGAGGGATAAGGATTGCCCCGTCAACGGGAGATATGATCAGTAATATATAATAGATTCTTTATTTACCAGTAGATCGCTATGGGGGACCTGAGGATATCCCTTGAAAAGAAAGGATTCTCCATTTAGAGGTGCTTAAATGTTATTTCGGTCACAGCTTGCTTTGGCTTTGAGAAGCAATCATTCTGGGATTAATCATCTTTCAGAACACAATTGCTCACTATGGGAAACCCCATTACTGGCCAATATAAAGTACATTAAATCAAATAAATTTAAAACATTTTAAAAATTATTTTCTTTTTTTGTACTTGATCCAAATTAAAGTATATTAATCTTTACTGGAGGCAAAATACAGTCTAAGTAGCACAATTATTCAGTGAAAAGTTGTATTATTTTCAGGGTCGAACTGGAGCATTGGTGTCCCACCAGGTTCCAAACTTCCGGGCAGTTGAACAGGGATCGGGACTCGGCCAAAAGGACCCAAGAGGGCCAGGGCCCACCATGTTTTGTCCCGCTGGCCCAGTCCGACCCTGATTATTTTGATGAAAGAATGGTGCAGTATACTAATCTTGATTCCAGAATAATCCTTACCTTCAGACAAGCTCGATAAATTAGACAAGCCTTAGTAGTTAGGTAACTATGAAGTTTAAAAACTGGAAATTGTGTTTCTTCCCAAAAAATAACAATGACCAATTGAAATAAAAATCAATCCATTTATTGGAACATACAAAAAAACGGCCAAATGCGTTTCGTGCCTGTTGGGGCAAATACTCATAAGCTACTGAGTGATCCCCCAAACTATCCTTTTAAGAGGGTGATGTCCAATTACAATAGAAAGGATACTCACTAGGAATTGTCTTGGCTCTCGCACACCCTCTGTAACCGGCTGATCAGAGACACCTGGTGCTCAATGGTGGAGATCCGGCAACCTCCCAACGATATGGTACACAAAGAAATCCAAAGGCACACAGGACTTTTCAAACACAAATGTGTTTATTGCAAATTGCGGTGCAACGTTTCGGGGTTACCCCCTTTGTCAAGCTGGTCAGACCAGCAGGTGGTGCTGTTTGACAACATTTATTGACGTTAACAGTACATAGATCCTTTAATATCTTTGAATTAAAAAAATAATAATTAATGTACATTGCAAATGTGCTTAGAATTGCCCCTTCATGAATTTTACATTCTGGATAGCAGGTTCCATATTTGTATAGTGTTCTTATGAAAGTGATGAAATAGGTTAATAGGTGCAGAGAAATAATACAAGTACACAAGCTTCCTGCCATCTTTACAGCCGAGTGTATACAAAATTAGTATTTTATTTTCTGTTGTACCGCATAAAACACTGAACTCATCTCTTACACCCAAGGGTTCAATTGTCTACACTCCAGACATAAAAGGGACTTTTAATTATCATCTTTCAGATGTGAAATTGTATCTTATTTTCTATGCAAACCTTATAGTGAGATTAGTGAGCTAATGAACAAATAAAATATTACTTCGGTTCCAGATGAAATTGTTTTCTGTATTAATGAAGCATAACTGATCAAAGTCAGTAGCGGTCAGTTTAAAATTAAGATCCTTTAAAATAATTAAATTTTTACCAAATGTGGTAATTCAAATGTCATATTAGCACCTGTATATGGTTTTATCATTGAGACAATGCTTAGAGTACTTCAGTTAACCAAAGTTCTCAATAATTAACCAATCTGGGTGTTAATTTAATCTCTGTTCTCTACAACAGGTAACAGGCATGGGAACAAAACGTATGAAAGTAATGAAAGGGGGAACAGGCAACATGGATGTGGAACAGGTCAGGTCAAACCGAACGGGCAAAGCAGCATCAATTCAGAGGGCAGAAATTAAGTCAAAGTCACAGGCCGAGGTCAACACCAAACGGGTACCAAATCAGGATCCAAAGACAGTGGTCACCACTGTAACAAGGAGGCGCTAAAGTGTGTTGCTAAAAAGCAGAGATATGCACAGTGGACTCTGAAAGACACTAAAGACACTTATGATACCACTGCGGGAACTGCATGATTTTAATTGTGGATTTATGGAAAATTTGTGCAATTTTTTAAATTTATTAAAATATAGAAAATGTTTCTGCGCATGTCACTCTTTATCACTCACAAAAGGAGAAAAGAAGACTGAAAGTGGCAACAGAATTTCTGTGCTTTGATTAATGCTATTACCCATCTGTGTTTTGTGAGTATAATCGACCACCAAAACCACCATGACCCTCGGTGTGGGTACTAACTGTACCCTGATTTCTCTCATCTCTGGCACTTAATCATCACATGTTTTATGTATTTAAAGGAGAAGAAAAGGTTAAAACTAAGTAAGCCTTATCAAAAAGGTACACTTAAATATACCAGTAAACCCTCAAAGTAGTGTTCCTCTGAGTCCTCTGTCAAAAGAAACACTGCATTTCTTTCCTTCTATTGTGTACACATGGGCTTCTGTATCAGACTTACTGCCAGCAGCTTAAACCTCCTTGCCCCAGGTGTGAACTTGCTCAGTTTGTTCCTCTTCCCCCCCCCTTCTCTGCTGTAATCTGAGCCCAGAGCCATAAGTGAGCAGGGAGAGACTCAGGCAGGAAGTGACGTCACACCAAGCTAATACTGCAGCTGCTATCCTAAACAAGCAGAGAGTTTCTAGAGCTTTTTACTTGGGTATGGGGATACATTCTACAGAATAAATATAGCTTTCTAGCTTGCACTAGTGCAGCTAATCTTTTGGCAATAAAATGCCTCCATAGCTTTCCTTTTCCTTTAAGTCAATTGTCACAATTTACTTTTCGTGAAATGCTCTAATTATAAAGATGATAATTGGGTGCACTGATCTAAGTGATTGTTTGAACAATTTTCAGTTGAATACTACACTATTATTGTTATGTCCCCCCCCCCTCAAAAAATATTAGTTTTGAGGTGTACAGCAATTTATATAGGAACTTGTCTTTGTAGAGGCGGAAGAGAGTCTGACAAATTGCTGGACTGAGGACAAACTGGATTTCTGATTCACATCTTGTTATTTTTGAGCTTGGCAAAGTTGGGGACAGGCAAGGGTCAAGACCGAATATCAGACTTGGAAAACACACCTAGAAACTATGTACTGTATGTAATAGACCTTTATGTCGGGCAATGTGAAAAGGAAGCTACTCTTATATTAACTAAACTCACTTATTAAACTCATTTAATACAGAACATTGCATCAGATCATACCATATAATTAAAGAGTGAACATTGGTAGTATTGTATTGTTCTTGGAAAGGTTCAATGAATTTACATGATTTTAGATAACAAAGTTTCCTCATTGTATCTCAAGTCATGACATATGTCACACACAAATCCAAGTGGCTTCATCTGTAGGTGGTAAAATTTTTATTTATAGGGATAATCTTACTAAGAGATGAAACTATTAGCTCATTGTGCCAATAACCACACCCCATTGAGCTTCTTGGAGTCATTTTATATTAGAGATGTTTAGTAATATTTTTTTTTGAAAAACTATGCGTAGCATCTCAGTCCCATTGAAACTACATCCTATGAAAGCCATATGTTGATTCTGTATAGTTACTGTGATAGGATTACCAATGTGTCATGGAACTCCTAGAAAACAGTACATCTGTACCCTGGCGGTTTCAGAACTATTCACACATCCATTCATGCAACTCTCACAAGTAACACCTGTTTTCTAGGAGTTGCATGACACATTGGTAATCCTATCACAGTAACTACACATAATCAACACCTCTGTGAATTTTACAATAAGGGTGTATAAAAGAATTCGAAAGAGAGTCACAAGGATGCTGGCTCACACTTCCTACAATGCTTACCTCTTTCACCAGTTTCCTTCACCTGGCGAACTGATAAGATTATGCTACATCCTCCTCAATGTTATGTCAGTGACATCATATCCTGTATGCCGAAAAAGTAATAAAACACTGGCGTTTTTCATATTTTATAGCGGTATTGCCTTCAAAAGTTCTAACTATTAAAGATTTATGTATTTTAGATATGTACCTGCCCTATTCAAATTGACTTAAGCATAAAAGTACTAACAAAGTTTTTCTAGGCGGAAATGAACACTAGTGTAAATTCAATATGAAAATGCTCACACTGATGAATTAATGCTAGCGAAACTTTGCAATTAAATGAATTAGTGTAGTGGTAGTGAATTTACGCCTGGTGAAGTGGTGCAAAGGGCGGTGGAGCCTTCGCTGGCAAAAATTTGCCCCTTAATGTATTTGCCCCATTGTCATGTCTGTAAACCCATTCTTGGACAACCTTAGCCTTGTGGCAGAGGACATTATCATGATTGTTTGAAAATGGATACACATGGTTGCCAATGATAATCGGATACAGTATCTTATGGCATTCAAATATTGGATACGGGATACCCCAACATGGGGCAGATTAAATTAAGCTTCATCATCTGTAGCAACTGACTGAGATCAGGAACTCAAACATTTTCTCTTCAATCACTTTTTCACCAATCGATTGTTCTGACTTGCTGCATAATTAAATTTTTTTTATAATAAAACTTGATCAAGTTCCTCACTGTAACTTTTTAAAAGTGGGAAATGTATTTTCAACATTGACAAAAATTGTTAATCCTTTTTTTTTTTTTTAAATTGTGATCACATCCTTTTATTAACACAGTTGCGATGGAAAAAATACCACCGTGATTAACCCATTGGAGATTTGACTCAAGAACTTCCATTTTTAATGACTAAATTTTACTACAGCAGAACTCTGTATTCTTTTTTCCCCCCCCAACAAATTTATTATAGAAATTGAAACTTGGCAATAAACCCCTACACTACTCTACTAAATCTGAAATCTGCTGACTGTTTTATCACCCCCTAATAGAAATTAAACTCAATGGCAATCTGTTAAGAGAGGGGAAAAAATGCGTATGGTATGTTCCTGGAGTGTATCCAAATTTTACCTTTGACTGAAATAAAGAAAAACATGATGCAAGTCGTAGATTCTAATCGCACTGATGGTATTTTTACTACTATTTCATATTTTATTTTCCAAGAGGTAGATTGAAATCATTCCAGAAATGGCTTTCATTTATTGGTATGGGAACCTGAAGCGCTCTTATCTTTTTTTGATTATGAATGTTGCTTAGAAAATGGAGAAATGCAACTTCCCCGTTGTGTCAGTTTGTAGTATTCACTTGATTTAATATTTGTATTATTCACTTGATTTAATATTAGCTTGGTTTTGCATTGCCAAAAGTAATATAGTCGACACACACACACAAAAGAAAAAGCCCTTCTGTAGAATCATAATGATGAAGAAGACTAATCCCTTCTGTACGGAAGAGATTATTGCACAGGTAACCTTCAAAAGATCCCTTTGCCTACCTGCAGTATAAAAATGATATGGATGCAACAAAAAAAGAAAAGAAATAAGGCGTTGATGGGGAAGAGCGACACATGTTGAAAGCAGTGCGTTTGTATCATCTGTGACTTAAAATGCCAAGTGGGACTCGGCAGTGTCAATTAGTAAAAAAAAGTCGTTTTCATCAAACAGAAAAACAATGGTAATGAAGAGAAATGAAAGAACAGCTGCGGAACAACCAAAACAGAACATTAAGCAAAATGATTTTAGGAAACTAGCTGTACATATTTAAGAAAAAGACCCTTTAGGGATAAAATGTTTCCAATTTACTCATGCTGGGTGTATTACACTCAGAATTGTTCATTTTACTACTGTTTCCACCGTTCAAGGATACATCGAGGATGCCTCAAATATCCTCTGTTACAACATAACCGAATGGAAAGGAAAGTGTTCGTCTACTTAATCTCCAATAAATGGCGCAGATCCAAGCCATACGGGTGTCAAAGAGACTAAACAGCATGTATCATAGTATGTGTTTAAATATAATATTAAAACTGGGCAATGCAAGATGTATTTAAACAAATATATTTTGATGATGACAAATAGACGGCCCACTCCTGAGATGATAATAAAAAAAGCAATGGAAACTGGAAGCAAGAATATGTTTCCTAGGCAACCATAATCATTTTTAAAAGCCCCAGTTTCACTTTATAACCCTTTCACAGCTGCTGATTAACAAGGTGCTTTTACAAATGGAAAATATGGGTAGCCCCGTTCTTGTTTATGAAGGAACATACCCACAGAACCTCAAAATTGGAGCTACAGTCAGGAGCTTGTACAGGTATGGGACCTGTTATCAAGAATGTTCGGGACCTGGGGTTTTCTGAATAAGGGATCCCAATATCAAAAAATAATTTAAAAATGAAATTAACTGGACAGGATTGTTTTACTAAGGACTCATTATATCTTTGGATCCAGTACGATTTATTGTTTTATAATTACAGAGAAAAATGAACATTTTGAGTTATTTGCTTATAATGTAGTCTATGGGAGACGGCCTTCACATAATTCAGAGACTTCTGGATAACAGGTTTCCAGATAACGGATCCCATACTGTATGCGATTCTCCATTTTCCCCAATACCATTCGTTAGGATTTCAACATGACTCAGGATGGCGAGTAAAAAAAATTTTATATTTGTAAAAGTGCTATAAAAACTCATTCCAATGAGATTGGTTTTTATGATATTATATTAAACTGTAATGCTCATTTCTGAATGCAAAGAGCTAATTTGGGTGCTGTGTTGTGGGCCCTTAAACATCTCTTGAGGAGACGATAATGGAAATATAGTAAGGCCCAAAGCTCTGCATGTATGGGCACCTTTTTGGCGTTCTTGTGAAATTGCTGTTTCATGATTCTTTCTATTCAACAGGTTATTAATTTCTAATATATTACCATAGAAAGGATACAGTAGCTCAGCATGTTTTCTCTTTGATATGGGACTAGGTGACACCCCCTTGTAACATTCCAAGCCTCCCACATTTTATTTAACACATTACAGTATGCTGGTAATGCTCAGTTTCTGGAAGGGCTAGTACAAATGACTTTGTTTGTAAATTACTTTAAAATTTAATAATGAAGGAAATATGCACGGGGCCCTTTACAAGGGCGTTTTTAGCAGAGTTCCTGGGAACTCTGTTTTTTGTGTTTTTTGGCTTAGGCTCTGCAGTGCTGTGTTCTTTAGAACCTCAAAGTGTCCTGCTGATTTCCCTTACTTTTGGCCTGGGTGTAGGCACCGTTGTACAAGCAGTCGGGCACATCAGCGGTGCCCACCTCAATCCAGCTGTAACCCTTGCGTTCCTGGTCGCTTCTCAAATTTCTCTCTTCCGCACTTTCTGCTACATTTGTGCCCAGCTTTTAGGAGCTGTGGTGGGTGCTGCCCTACTGCATGGGTTCACGCCTGGAAGCATCCATGGCAGCTTTGGTGTCAATGCGGTGAGTATTATATTAAATAATCTTGCATTGTCTTTTCCTAAAGTTGCACATCTCCTGCTTTATTTTAGGAAGCTAATAAATTAGAGATATCAGCACCACCTTATGCAGGTCATCTTGCCAAATCATCATTCCTATTTAAATAGCAAAGTTGTAGCAAATATGCCTAATGAAGAGTATAGAGACTGTATACAGTACAATCCCATAGGCATTAAAGGTAGTACAGGTATGGGGCTTGTTATCGAAAATGCTTGGGATCTAGGGTTTTCAAAATAACAGATTACTCTGTAATTTGGATCTAAATACCTTAAGTTTACTTGAAAATATAAACATTAAATAAACCCAATAGGCTGGTTTTGTTTCCAACAAGGATTCATTATTACTTAGTTTGGATCAAGTACAAGGTATTGTTTTCTCATTACAGAGAAAAAGAAATCATTTTTACAAATTTAGATTTTTTTTATTAAAATGGAGTCAATGGGGGAGATTCATCAAAGAGTGAAGTTAAGAGTGAAGTTCTGCCACTAGAGTGAAATTCCGCCACTCTCCATTCATTTCTATGGGATTTTTAAAGGCGTATTCATCAAAGGGTGAACTTTCACTTCACCCATTGATGAATACGCCATTCAAAATCCCATAGAAATGAACTGAGAGCTGTGGAATTTCCCTCTAGTGGCGGAACTTCACTCTTTGATGAATCTCCCCCTATGGGAGATGGCTTTTTGGATAATTGGTTTACAGATAATGGATCCCATACCTGTTTAGCTTATGGGTAGAGCAAAGATTTTAGACCAATCTTAAACAGCACATTTCCCTTAAAAATAAAGGTATGGGACCTGTTATCCAGAGTGTTTGGGACCTGAGTTTTTTTTAGATAAGATGTCTTAGGGGTAAATTTGTCAAAGAGTGAAGTTCCGCCACTAGAGTGAAATTCCGCAGCTCTCAATTCATTTCTATGGGATTTTGAAAGGCGTATTTATCAATGGGTGAAGTGAAGTTTCACCCTTTGATAAATACGCCTTCAAAAATCCCATAGAAATTAATTGAGAGCTGCGGAATTTCCCTCTAGTGGCGGAACTTCACTCTCTAACTCTTTGATAAATATACCCCTAAGCGTAATTTGGATCTCTATACCTTAAGTCTATTAAAAATCATTTAAACTTAAAATAAACCCAATAAGATTATTGAGCCTTCAATAAGGATTAAATTATATTTTAGCTGGGATCAGGTACAATGTACTGTTTTATTATAACAGAGAAAAAGAAAATTATTTTTAAAAATAAGAATTATTTGATTGAAATGGAATCTATGGGAGATGGCTGTCCTGTAATTTAGAGCTTTTTGGATAATTGCTTTCTGGATTCTGGAATTCCATAGCTGTACCTATATGGGAGTGGAATGAATAAATGTAATGCAAAGCTGCAAAGATTTCAGCACACAACTACGCAGTACATTTCTCACAAACATAATGGGAATGCTGGATGAAGGCAGTTAATGGGGGCTGTAAAGATTTTACTTGTGTGGGTGATGACATTGTAAAGATATCACAGTTCTCAAAATAAAACATAAAAGGTTCTGTGTATTTTGCAAACTATCACAGATAAAGTAAATGCTTCCATTCTCATTGGTTTCACCTAAGTGACATGACTCCCATAGGGTAAACATTGAGAAGAAAAGGGAGTACTGTATTTTTAGAAGTTATTGGGGGTTATTTATAAAGTTTGCAAATGGTAGTTTTGCCCATGCTTTTTCCTGAACGCTACAAAATTGCACTACTGTGCCCGTCTTTCCGTTTTTTGCGAATTCACATTGGGAATGAATTCTCACAAACAAGTCGCAAACAAGACGGGTCTTTGCGTGAGTACAGGCACTTTGCGAGGTTGTTTTGCAGGAAAATAGCGTTAAAAGTAACTTAAATTTGCAATTCGCGAATATTTTCTCCGCCACCAAAGTTGTGGCGCAGAGTGTTCGCAATTTGTGATTTTTGCCATATTTAAAAAGCTCCTATAGACATTCGCAATGTGAAAAACAAATTTGCAAATCGGTTTGCACACTCTTATTCAGCTTTATAAATATAACCAGGCGCAGGGCAAATATATTGAGTCTGCGAACCAATCTGCCCTGCGCGGAGTTTATAAATGACCTCAGTGTGTCCCTCCTGGTGTCACAACGTAGTTTAGCTCCTAGGCACAAGCACCTGAGTTCATATTGGTACAGGCATGGGATCCATTGTCCTGAAACCCATTATCCAGAAAGCTCCAAATAACAGAAAGGTTGCCTCCCATAGACTCCATTTTATCCAAATAATCCACATTTTAAATAAGTATTTCCTTTTTCTCTGTAATAATAAAATAGTCCCTTGTACTTGATCCCAACTAAGATATAATTAATCCTTATTGGAAGCAAAACCAGCCTATTGGGTTTATTTAATGTTTACATGATTTTCTAGTAGACTTAAGGTAAAAAGGTCGAATTTTTGAAAGATCCATTATCTGGAAAACCCAGGTCCTGAGCATTTTGGATAGCAGGTTGCATACCTGTATTTGTTACTGAATTACCCCCTTTGTATCTTAGTAACTGATCCACTTATTAATAGTGATGGGTGAATTGGTGGCAAATTTCTAGAGGAATTCTTCTCGAAACAGCAAAAAATTTGTTTTTGGGCATCTGTTTTTTCGACTCCGGCAATGGGCACCCACATCCAAAATGAGATGCTGCCAAAATTTTGCCGGCGTTTCGCGAAAATTCACAGCTAAGCCCATGACTACTTATTAAATGTCAGTGAATCAATTATTTGCCTGTTTGTGCCCTTCTCCGGTTTTCATATCTCAAGGGTTGAGTACAGAGGACCTCTTCTCTCTCTCTCGCTCTCTCTCTCTCTCTCTCTCTATATATATATATATTATTTTTTAGTCTATGTAAGTACTAAAGTTAAAAATAGCTCATTGTAGGACTGCAGCAAAAAAGCGGAAAAAAAACCCCATACTCAGGCTGAATATCAATACATTGTTTTTATTATTGTGAATGATATGCTTTTCATTGCTTAGAAATATTAAATGTTTCTAAAGCAATAATATGATGCTGTAGCTATATGCTGTTTATACAATTAATGCTCGATTATACATAACACATATATTAATGATTGCTCTGCACAGAAACACAAGCCTTGGGCTTTAAAACATCATTGCAACTGCCAAGAGGATCATGTAAATACTACTAAATGATGCAGAGCACTTGGAAACGGAGCCCTAAATAACTAGCAATAAAAAAGAACTAACTTTAGCATTTAAATGAGTCTTTTCCGAATGTATAGTTCAAAGGGGCTTTTTTCGCTATGGAAAACTTGCCTGAGATACTGTACGAACAGGGCAAAATGGAATAAAAATGAAATACCAGGCATGCCATTAAAATCTTTCTATAAACTGACAGTCTGCAGGGACCAATTTGTCTTTGCCTGCCATCAGATCTTACATTTTAATATGACAAGTAATACTTGCATAAATACTGCATGCCACTGAATTCCCAAATATCTGTGAAATAAAGACATCGCTTCTGAGCTGTGACGGTTTCAGCACTAGGACTCCAGCACTATAAGAGGGCACG
>CM044433.1:154313471-154335348 GCA_024363595.1 Xenopus borealis
ACTGCTGGGTCTTCCCCAACCCCTCCCAATAATCTGTCCACTCGCTCCTCCACATGTCGACATGGGAGATGGCTTTCCCTTAATTTAGAGCAACTTTTTGGCTTCCCTGGGCCACATTGGAAAAAGATAAATTGTCTTGGACTACACATGAAATACACAAACACTTTTGACTTGTAAAAGTAAAGAAAATACACAGAAAAGAACTATAACACCAGTTGGATAACCAGGTGGAGCTATACAATGGAATATGGGACACCTGGATATTAAATAGACATTATTATTACAATTAAATGGGCAATGGGCAGAGCCCCCCCCCCCCCGTGTACTTGTATATCCTTTGCAACATGACATTGGGAGGCATTCATATCCATCCTGGGCCGCATGTTGGACACCCCTGATTTAGAGGTTTCTTGATAACCGAACCCAAAAAATTGTCAGCATTTTTGAGAGAAGTATGAAGTACTTATTACCTTATCATAATTTTTCATTGTCTTTTCAGTTTTATGTATGTAGATGTTATTACATGATTATACTAAAACATGCCTCAGTTGCCCCTGTATTATTCAGCTGGTGTCCATGACATGCACAATGCATTGTAACACTGTTTATATATATTTTTTTTCTTCTAGCTGAAAAACGATACAACTGAAGGACAAGCTGTCACCGTTGAGATGATCCTCACCCTGCAGCTTATTCTCTGTATTTTTGCATCAACTGACAGCCGCAGGTGTGACGACGTTGGCTCTCCAGCTATTTCCATCGGCCTGTCTGTTGCAGTGGGGCATCTGGTTGGGGTACAGTAGGTGTCCATCATTTTGTGATTTTATCTATAGCTACCAGGAGCGTCTTCTGTAGAATAACACTATTTCCTGAGGTTCTGTTCTGTGGATAAGGAGCCTGGCTTCAACAGGATAATGGGTGAAGGTAAAAGGGCATTTAAAGGTGTGGTTCACCTTTAAGTTAACTTAAATATGTTCCAAAATAGTTAATTCTGAGCAACTTTACATTTCAGTTTTTCTTTTTTATAGTTTTTGAATAATTTGCCTTGTTCTGTTTCCATCTTTCAAATGATCGATCACTGTTTCTATCTAAAACAAATGCTCTGTAAGGTTGCAAATTTGTTCTTATTGCTTTTTATGATTCATACTTCTATCCAAACCCTCTCCTATTCATATCCCAGTCTCTCATTCAAATCAATGAATGGTTGCTAGAATAATTTTGGACCCTAGTAACCGGTGAGTGCTGAAATCAAAATCCCCAAATTTCTGATGATGTTCAGTAAAATAGACCAACCAAATCTGCACAGATTTTTTCCCCTTATTTATCAATACATTTTTCCAAAAATTTCCTGTGCGGGAAAAAACTTGATGAGATTGTGAAAAAACTTGGAATAGTACAAATTTTTCTGATTTGATGCCAAAAAAACTAAAAATTTTTGTATTTTTGTCTCATGAGGAAACTTTGGGCGACTTCAGAAAACGAAGTGCTATTCCACCAGCGATTTAGATTGTAGTCGACGGGAAGGGGAGATTAGTGGCCCGAAGAAGAGGCTAATTGGTTGCCGGGTGACTAAATCTCCTGGAAACTTCACTTGTGTCTCTGCCCTAAATGTTAACTCAAAGGTGAACAACCTCTTTAATGGCAACTGGACAATCCTTCCCCCGACAACAGAATATCATATCTTCTTTAGAAACTGTCAAGCTATAGAAATGTTTATGGGTCGAGCAGATTCACCTCTGATTTCGGTAGATGCGACGCTCTGCGCAACAACGCATGGAGACAGAAAACAAGGTAAGTAATAGAAAAGTCGGATGGTGTCGCAGGGTTGATCCGACGCGACACGACTGTCGGATGAAGACGAGCAGCATTTTCATCCGACAGTCGTGTCGCGTAGGATCAACCCTGCGACACCATTCGACTTCCTATTACCTTACCTTGTTCCTGTCGCATCCAACTCGTCACATCCATTTTCGTGTCCAGCGTCGCATCCGCCAAAAACGGACGTGAATCGTCCGTGTAGTTCCAAAGCTGATTTGGAAAAACAGCAGCAAGACTTTTGAACTCAGAAATTATCTTAAAAAGCATCACAAACAATTCCAATATGTTTTCATGAACTCGTTTGCATCCACATAATGGCTACAGTATTCATTTTACTAAATAAAAAAACGCTGATTTTTTTAGTATTCTTCTAATGGTAAATGCTATAAGATGTTCAATAAAAAACTAAACTGCTATTTTGCTTCCACTTCACAAACAATTGTATCTGACTTAACCCTTACTGAGCTCAATGGGAGAAACCATCTAGCTGATGGGTAATGGGTACAGTTTGATTTCCCTGTCAGTTTGAAACCATCAGAAATCCCCATTATGCACAGCGTTTGAGACATCAAATCCCCAGTGTGTTAATAGCTGCAGATATATATTGCCCTATAAACTCTGGCACTGGAATTTAATTTTAGCTAAGCCTCTTCCGCCGTTATCCAGTAGCTGAGAAATGTAAATATTACTTCAAATCAAAAATGACTTTTACTCTCTGTGATGGAGCAATATTTTCTCCTTGATTATTAATCATCTTCCGCGAATATACGTTAATGATGTGTAATGACGATCACGATTCATTGATTTAGGCATTATGAAATGCCTCTTTTTTTGGCAATATGTCCCACTGTTAGAGAGTCAAGCAGCTGGAGCTCTGCAGGAATAAAAATAATTACTATCCCACGTGTCAGATCTAGAATAAAACATCCATTAATTGCTAAAGGCTATAATATTTTAGAGAAAAATCCTCAATGAATCTTGTAGAGCAATGACATTGTAATTCTAGTTGGTTTGAGCTGTAATGTTTTGTAGACCATTTAGTAATTGGTGTTAGGGTTTAAAACGTTTTGAAAGACAACTTTATGACATTAATATTAATGTACAGAAGCGGACGGCGTCGGGGTAATGAAAGAACAAAATAACAAATTACATTGGTTGTACAGGTAAAGGATCTGTTATCCAGAAAGCTCCAAATTATGTAAAGGTCGTCTCCCATAGACTCCATTTTATCAAAATAATCCAAATTTTAAAGAATGATTTCCTTTTTCTCTGTAATAATAAAACAGTAGCTCGTACTTGATCCCAACTAATATATAATTAATCCTCATTGGAGCAAAATCAGCTTATTGGGTTTATGTTTATATGATTTTCTAGTAGACGTAAGGTATGAAGATCCAAATTATGAAAAGATCCATTATCTGGAATGCCCCAGGTCCCAAGCATTTTGAATAATAGATCCCATACCTGTACTAGATCTAGTAACCAAAAGCAACAAATCAGGTGTAAAAATAGGTGACCAGTAAATACTACTTGCTGATTGGTTACTAAAAATATGTGCCTCTTATAACATTACCCCCTTAGTCCTCCCCTCTTGTTGTTGTTGTACAGCTCCCAACCAAGGCCGGATATACATAGTGGGTGCCTCCACCTGGATGAACTCAGACTGTTCTTTATGATTATATTCTTTAGACTCTATGGATCTATCAACATTCTCATTTTTATTGGTTTTAGAAACCACAAATAAAATGAGCCTGACTTTGTCTAGGTTGTGCTTGGGGGTATAACGACAAAGATGGTTCTCATTCCCATATTTGGCTTACATGTCCCATTTTAAAACAATTTTGGATATCTGTAATTTCTATAATTAATTAGAGTTACTAATTCTTGTTTGGATATTAATAATCAAACTCAAATCCTACTGAATTTCTCAATTATGAAGGATACATTTCTTTCCAATCCTCTTACCCTGCATATGTTGCATTACCTCTAACAAAAATTGGAAATCATTAGAGGCACCCACGATAGTAGACTAGTTTTCCTCCATTAGGGACATTAAACAAATGGAAGAAATTATTTACATAATACATAACAATTTTGGGAAATATGGTCCCCCTGGATAAATTTTATGGAATCATCAATTTCTTAAGTATAACTTTGCAGGGGTACCATATTAGAAAATAATGATAGTTTTTTGGAAAACCAGTGAAAGGGCATACTTAAGATGCGATTGGGTACTTCATCATGCTGTCTAGATGTAGAGTGTATTTTATTTAACTTACTTATTATTATACTTAATATAACTTATTATTGTATACCAATTTATTCCTTTACCCGTTTCCTTTTCTTTTTTCTGTATCTCTCTTTTTTGTGAAAATTTTAAATAAAGATATTAAAAATAAGAAACCACAAATTAACTAATTTTCTCTAAAACCATGAATGCATGAAAGTTATTAAGGGGCCCATTTACTAAACTGGTTGGGCTTTTTGTCTCCCAAAACCCTAAAAAAGCACAACTTTTCTGAGATTTATTATGCATTTATTATGCACCAAAAGTGAGACAATTTTGAATCCGAAATCATGTCTTTGTTTTATGGTTTTTGGGTGTTTTTGACACTGTTTTTTGTGCAACAATATGAAAAAGTCGTGACTTTTTCTCATTCATGCTTTCTTAATTCAGATCTTTTGATAAATGGCTGACATTCATGGAAATGAGTATATTCGTGGTTTCTTAGAAATTTCTCCCTCTTAAAAGTTCCAAATATAGAAAGCACAAATGAAAACAAAACTAAACAATGCAAAAACTTCTAAAAAGTTTTTCAGACTGTTATTACTAACTTTAAAAATGGAACCTTTAAAAGTCTGAATGGATCCAAAAAGTCCACTAGGATCAGCTCAGTTGCTATTGACTTCTATAGGTCCTTGATTGGTCTATAGGTCTTTGATTTACTTGGCAAATTTAGTAATGGTTTTTACACTTAATAAATCTTAAAATAATTTTTTTTTTAGAAATATTTAAAAAAAATACAAAGTTTTTTGTTTTAGTTGGCTAAAGATAATTAAATACTGTAATAACATTGCTGCTGTCAGCTAAAGGATTTGGACATTTAGAGGCACATTTATTAAGGGTCAAATTTCAAATTCACGTTTTTTTCAAACTCACATGAATTCAATTTTATGCGAAATTCAAATATTCGATTATTTATTTTAAAAAATGTAATATGCATAACTGGAACAAATTTTAACGACTTGAATCAAATTCGAGCAAACTCGGAAAAAAAACTTGAATGTCCAAAAGGCTACAAACAACTCCAAATTGGTCACTGCACCTCTCCCATTGACTTAGTAATTCAGCAGGTTTTAGGTGGCGAATAGTCAAATTCAAATTCTTAAAGGAAAACTATACCCCCCGAACAATGTATGTCTCTATAAACAGATATTGCATTAAACAACTCTTATGTAAAACCCTGCTTCATGTAAATAAACCATTTTCATAATAATACACTTTTTTAGTAGCATGTGCCATTGGCTAATCATAAATAGAAAATAGCCATTTTAAAAAATAAGGACAGCCTCCTTGGATCCTAGGATTCAACGGTGCACACAAACATACCAAACAAACTATAAAGTTAGGTCACATGAGCCAATTAACAGACAGAGTTCTGTCTTTTGCTTCCACACTTCTTCCCTTTACAGTTAGAGTTGAAATATTTCTGGTCAGGTGATCTCTGAGGCAGCACACAGACCATCCCCCAATGGGGGTTCAAGGCAAGAGATGTAAAAGGGCAATATTTACTTAAATATATATACCAGGTAGGTAAGATTATTTAATATGTCACTTGATTTGATATAAACTATCTGTTGCTCAAAAATTCATTTTCGGGGTATAGTTTTCCTTTAAAGGGCCACAGTATGATATATCTCGAAAATGTAATTAAAATTTTTTTAAAAAATCAAATCGAGTTTGGATACTTGCCTAGTCGAATTTTACAGTTTTGACCATAAAAAAATTCGAGAATTTGAATATTCAATTCGACCCTTAAAAAATCTGCCCCTTAAAATTTTTGTTATGGTGGTAAACTCAGAGTGCAGTTATGCACAACAAAGCAAAGTGTAAGAGAAGGACTTCAACAATGTACAATAATATAGATATCTGCAATGATATCAATTACTGATTATAAACTCGTTCTTTTTTTGGAACTTAGATTTACTTCACTGGGTGCTCCATGAATCCAGCTCGATCCTTTGGGCCCGCATTAATTGCAGGAAACTTTTCCGCACACTGGGTAAGAACTGACTGACAGCTGAGAGGCCTGAGGGGGAATATTCTTTGGTATATGGCAAATCAAACATTCCTACACCTAAGGGACCTCATTAAATATAAAGTCAAAGAAAGGACATTTTGAAGGATAAGATTGTAAGAAAAAATCAAGTGGTTAAATAAACATTCTGCAAAATTATGGATAATTAAGAGAGAGAGAGGGGAAAAATTAGGAAAGCAAGGACATACAAATTATAGATCATCACCAGACTAAAGCTGGCCATACACTGGCAGATAAAGCTGCCGATATCGGTCGTTTAGACCAATTTGACAGCTTATCTGTCCATGTATGGGGGCTTCCGACGAGACATCAGTTCCGCTGATTTCAACCACATGGTACCAATCCATAGATGTTCAGACAATTGTGCTTCCCCCAGCTTAACGTATAGATAGAAGGATAAATTTAATAGATTTAATCAATAGAATATGTAGGGACCCATGGGGTTAAGCTCCCTGTGGCTTTAAATGCCTACACTTCCTTGTTCTCTAGTTGCTGGGCAAAAGCCCATGCATTTACATTTGTTTATTAACATAATGTGTACAGTGTATCACTGACCCAGATTCTGAAGATTCTGAAGCCACAGTAACTCCCCATCTTCTTTCTGCTTATTCTAAGAACATGATTTGGGCTGTTGTCAGTTACCAGAGCTTAAAGGAACAGTTCAGTATAAAAATACTGTAAATAGATAGACTGTGCAAAATATAAAATGTTTCTAATATAGTTAGTTAGCCAAAAATGTGTAAAGCCAAAAATGTGTAATGTATAAAGGCTGGAATGACAGATGTCCAACATAACAGAACACTACTTCCTGCTTTTCAGCTCTCTAACTCTGAGTCAGTCAGTGACTTTAAGAGGGGCCACATGGGACATTACTGTTCAGTGAGTTTGCAGTTGATGACCCATGTGCCCCCCTCATGTTACTGATTAGTTACTGACTGGTAACTAATCAGTGGAAACCAAGAAAGCTGCAAAGTAGGAAGTAGTTTTATATTAGACATCCAGTCACCCCAGCCTTTATACATTACATTACTAACTATATTAGAAACAATTTTTTTTATTTTGCACAACCTATTTATTTGCCCAGTTTTTATTTTTATACTGAACTGTTCATTTAAAGGAGAACTAACCCCTCTTGATGTGTGTACTTTGTGTGATGGACAGCTTTACTCAATGCCGCCTGACCCCTCCCAACATTAAATAGCTCTGGCCTTACCTCTAGACAGCCCCTGAGTGATTCACATTCTGAGGACCATGAAGAGCAGCTCTTCCCCTTCACTGCATTGAAGACTCTGATGCGCAGTCATTTTTCCCCACAAGCAGGCACATACCCAGTACTTATTCTCCTTCCTCCAGCTCAGCTCCTGATTATTATGCAAATTAGGTTTCCTCTAGCAGCCCCTAGTCTCCCGATGATTAGCCTGGCCAATCACATGAAATCAGAGCCTGCAGTACTTCCTGGCTGAAGTGAGTCTAACTATATTTTAATAAATTACTGTTTAATAAATGACTCCCATGAAGCACAGGCGCCCATGAAGAGCTTAAGTATATCATACAAACAAAGTGGTGTCATTGTCTGTCGGTGTAGATTCAGTTGGGGGCATTTTTAACTATTCAGGGATGGTGTTTCTAAAGAAAATGTGCAGAGGGTTTAGTTCCCCTTTGAGGACCAACTCAAAATATACTGTATATGTAGAATATAAAAGTCCCATAACATAGCCGATAATAATGATTTATACTGATTCAGTTTAGCAACCAGTGCAATGTGCATTTGAATTGAATGATCTGCCCTGTAGCATCAGCTTCTATGACAGATAGAAGAAGAACTTAATTTTCTGCTTGATAATTTATGATAACCCGCTAAGTTTAGCTTTTCAGCAGCTACCTACTGAGCATGTGCAGTGTCACTGACACCCTCTTGTCTACAATTTTTAAAGCTTTGATAATTTCTCTTATAGCGATGCTGAACTTTTAGGCTTGTGCAATAAGTTCAGAATATACATTTGGTAAACTGAACCCGTACTATAACAAGTATATGTTTATTTACAATGTACCCCGCCCTACAAATCATCTTCTCTATCAGGCAATGCATTTGAAATGTAGGTTAAATAATCATAAAAAGTAAGTTAAACTTAAAAACATTGACAGTTTGTACTTTCTGCTCTATTATTTACCAGTGTTAGTAAATTCTTATTTTACGGTCTTTATCTTCTGGATTGGACCTTTTGCAGGAGCCATCATAGCTTCTCTCATCTATAACTACATACTCTGTCCCCAGCAGCAGAGCTTCTCAGAAAAATTATCCATCCTTTTGGGAAGAATGCCAGACAAGAAAAAGCTGGAAGAAAGGCAAGAGCAGCCAAGAAGAAATTCTATGGAACTGCAAACCTTGTAACTTGGCTATCACAAATGATCAGCACTTTCAATAAGCATCATCCACTATGCAACGGGTTTATAAAATTAGATTATAAAAATTTGTGTGAATGACGTAATTCTTCGTTTCTGTCGCGTCATTTCTGGCGCGCGTGGCGTAGTTTTCGACGCGTCGCGTCAAAAACGACGCACGACTCGTTTTTTTTGCCGAATCTTCGCTGGCAAATTTTTGCTGGCGTTTCGCGAATTTATTAGTCAGTGGCGAATCGCGTGAATTCGCCGCGAATTCGCCCCTGGCAAATAAATTCGCCCATCACTAATTATGAACTCATTTTAATCAGGTTGTCCTGTTTTATTTTTGATCATGGCCTTGTAAACATGCAACGGAACTGGAATAATTCTACCTCCTATCACTAAAAAGAAGAAGCTTAATTACCTTTTTCGTTCCAAAAATACTTTCTGTGCAGCTGATTCTTTGCTATTACAGGTCACAAGAATACATTTTCCACAGTCTCAACGTACATCAATAAGTGGCAAAGGGCAGAGCTTACTGGCCAATTCAGCCTTCATTAAAGTTGCCTGCGAAAAATACAACCTGCCATAAATTTACAAATACGTCTGTCTTTTCGAAACTATAATTATTTTAAGTGTTCTACTACCGCAACATAATCAGCCTTTGTGACACTAGAATTACAGGAACTTGAAATCGTTTATTTAAATATTATGGCCCATTCCTAGAACAGGTTCATGAAATTAGACTGAAAGTAATGTGACGATTATTTTATGAACATTGTAATATTTTGTAACTCCTTTTATAATGGTATGGATACTGCATGTATCAAATATCTTTCTTAGATTTTATTTTAATCTGATATGGTTTGCTTAACAGTTGGGTAGAATGTGGACTTACTATGTGTCCATTCTAAAGGGGTGAGGTGGTGACCCTGTTACTTAAAACACAATAATTTCACAAATAAAGAACATACTGTATGCAAAATTAAGACTGATTGTGAGATGCAGTAAGAAGAATGCTAGATGTTAGCAGCCTAGTTTGTTTCAAAGTGACAGATTTACATAGTAACATAGTAAGTTAGGCTGAAAAAAGACTCGCGTCCATCAAGTTCAACCTTTTTTTTTTTTTAATTTTAATTTTAACTGCCTAACTGCTAGTTGATCCAGAGGAAGGCAAAAACCCCATCCTAAGCCTCTCCAATTTGCCTCAGAGGGGGAAAAAATTCCTTCCTGACTCCAAAAAGGCAATCGGACTAGTCCCTGGATCAACTTGTATAATGAGCTATCTTCCATAACCCTGTATTCCCTCACTTGCTAAAAAGCCATCCAACCCCTTCTTAAAGCTATCTAATGTATCAGCCAGTACAACAGTTTCAGGGAGAGAATTCCACATCTTCACAGCTCTCACTGTAAAAAACCCCTTCCGAATATTTAGGCGGAACCTCTTTTCCTCTAAACGGAATTGGTGACCTCGTGTCATCTGGAAAGACCTACTGGTGAATAAAACATTAGAGAGATTATTATATGATCCCCTTATATATTTATACATAGTTATCATATCACCCCTTAAGCGCCTCTTCTCCAGCGTAAACATCCCCAATTTGGCCAGTCTTTCCTCATAGCTAAGATTTTCCATACCTTTTACCAGCTTAGTTGCCCTTCTCTGTACCCTCTCTAATACAATAATGTCCTTTTTGAGTGAGGGAGACCAAAACTGTACGGCATATTCTAAATGTGGCCTTACAAGTGCTCTATAAAGTGGAAGAATGACCCCCTCCTCCCGTGACTCTATGCCCCTTTTAATACAGCTCAGGACCTTATTGGCCCTTGATGCTGCTGACTGGCATTGCTTGCTACAGCCAAGTTTATCATCTACAAGGACTCCAAGGTCCTTTTCCATAATGGATTTGCCTAGTGCAGTCCCATTAAGGGTATAAGTAGCTTGAATATTTTTACATCCCAGGTGCATGACTTTACATTTATCAATATTGAATCTCATTTGCCACTTATCTGCCCAGATTGCCAGTTTGTCAAGATCCTGTTGCAAGGATGCCACATCCTGGATGGAATTAATTGGGCTGGATAGTTTTGTGTCATCCGCAAACACAGATACATTACTTACAACACCCTCCCCTAAGTCATTTGGCTGAACGCACCTAGTCTTAAGGTGGCCATCATTTTGTGATGTTGCCAAATGAGTGGATCTCTCCCTCAATATGCCCACCTTGAGGTGGGCAATATCGGGCTGATCCAATCGTTATCCAATCGGGCTGATTGAATGTTATATCAAAGAAATAGTTCACCTTAAAATGTAATTTTACTATGATATAGATCAGGGGTGTCCAGCCTTTTTGCTTCCCTGGGCCACATTAGAAAAAGAAAATTTGTCTAGGGCCACACATGAGATACAGAAACACTTTTGATTTGTAGTAAAGAAAATGCACAGAAAAGAACTACAATACCAGTTGGATAACTGGATGGAGCTATACACTGGAATATGGGACACCTGGATATTAAAGACTTATTATTATTATTATATTATTACTACTAACTGAGAAATGGACAGGGCCCCCCTCCTGCCTACTCCTACATCCTTTACAACGTGACATTTCTTTGGGAACCAATGTTTCCAAGCTGGGCCGCATTCATATTCATCCTGGGCCACACCTTCTCAGAAAGATACTCTTATAACAAAGGTAAAATGAATAAGAGAACAGAACTGTAATGGTTCCCCTGAAAGGAATATCTGCCAACCCTGGCCCCAAGATTCTTAACAGCTAGTTAGGGTAACACACCATCCTCCTCCTTTCTTGCTCATACATTCGTTTATTTTTTAAATATGCTACATTATGGTGGAAACTAAAATATACAGTATAGTACGTCAACTGAATGTGATAGTATTGTGCATCCCAGTACAGTCATGGAAGAATTTAGCATACAGTATGATTTGGAACAAAGAAGATTATTTGAGTGCTTTTGTAAGAGCTGTCCTCATATGGAAGAGGGTCTAGTAAGCATATAGGATTCCTAGAAATCCAGGTCATTTGAAGCCGAGAAGCATATAGTTTATCCATGAACTACAAACTGTGGTGGAACTGAGTGAGTGTGTCATGTGAATTGGGAAGCCTTTACTTTTTTATCCAACAGATTTGCAATTAATGTGGTGAAGGACATGCTGAAAATATCTATCTGCATTGTGATCGGTGCAAGAGTATGAGAGGATGAAATAAGGCAAACTACATTACTACTGTTGTTGCATAGCTTGACAGCTGCAAGGTATTCTGAGATGTTTTGAGTTGGTAAGTAAAGGGATTACAACCTGAGAATGGTTATCTTATTTATTTCATAATATTTGCTTTATTGTTACGTATATTGTACGACCTAGGTTTGTCTAGCTTGCCAAGGCATCCAAACATTGGCCACTACTTTACCCATCATATGACCAACTTGTACATAAAATTCCTTGTCCTTAGTATTCTACTGGGAGGTCAAGGTGAGATAATAAACAAGATATTATTTGCCCTACAGACTGTTAATTATCAGGTTAGAACAGTGGTTTCCTTTGCTGTTAATTAGAAATTCCTGTTCTGTCCTCAGCTGATTCCAAAAGTTTCAGATCGGCTTTGCAACAGCTGATGGAGTAGCCACCTCCAGACTGGTAACATATAAAGCAAAGGAACAACTGGAGAGCCTTTTCCAACTATTTAATGTAGTTTAGAGAGTACTACATGTTTCGGACCACACAGGCCCTTCCTCAGGTGCATATGACTGGAGAAGCTGACTTGCAGTTCCATGGCCACACCAGTGATAGACACACAGTGTTTGGAAATATTTAGGCAAACAGCAGGTGCATTTGTTTCAGAGGTGTCACCTGAGGTGAGATGTGCCTGATATTCCATGTTGTTTAGCTTGTGGTCTTCTTGTAAGTCAGGTTAAAATACAGAGTATTGACAGATACTTATTCACAATTTAAGCTGCTTCAAAGTGAAAAATGATAGGCGTGTAATGGATTCATTCTGAATTAGTCATGTTGCAATATCTTTGACGAATTAAAACAATGAACTAGAGGAAGCAAGTGGTGAAGATGCTAAAACAAACCATATTACCCACAGTGCTTTTCATCTTTTGTCGTGTGGTGTCAAGCATAACCAACAGATTTTCCATTTTGGATATGAGATTTAATCTTAAAAATTAACAGGAAAGAGAGTAAAACACATGAATGAGCAGGCAGGAAGAAAGTATTGCTCAGGGGTGTCCAACCTGTTTGCTTCCCGGGGCCACATTGGAAAAAGAAAAATTGTCTGGGGCCTCACATGAAATACACAAACACTTGATTTGTAGGAAAATACACAGAAAAGAACTGCAATACCAGATGGAGCTATGCACTGGAATATGGGATACCTGGATATTAAAATAGACTTATTATTATATTTTTACTACTATCTTGGTAATGGCAGAGTCCCCCCTCCTGCCTACTCCTATATCCATTGCAACATGACGTTTCCTCGGCAATAAAGCATTTCTAGCTGGGCCACATTCATATCCATCCTGGGCCACATGCAGCCATCGGGCTTGCAGGTTGGACACCCCTGGTACAGCTGCTGATATTAACTGCCCAGTCATACAACTCATTCAGCCATGTTTTGGCCACAGCAATCACATAATATTTCCCCAACATGGACATGTGCAAAAGGACCCATACGTTGAAACGTGGTGAATTGTGGAAATTTGCACCAGCCGAATAAATCACTAAGCCACACCCCTTCCATCCCAAGCATTGTGCGCACAAAAAGATGGCAGAGCATCAGCAAGTGGGAAGATGATTCCAGAATAGTTCCTCAAATTTCATGATTCTTATGAGTTCTTATGTAATTTTACTAACTGTTCCAGTTTTTTTAAGACTTGCATGGCTTTATTCAAATAGACTACCATTATAAAAGTGATGATAATATCCCTGTCACCCGACAGCTTTATGGTACATTTTCCTTTGGTTTTACTGCCAGTGTAAAACTAAGCAGTGAAATGAAAGACAAGAAATTGTAATAATAAACTTGTGCAGCCCTAAATTATTATGAGATCGCTAAACAATATAACATTTTATATTTACACTATTAAGATGCACTGAAGAGAATAAAACTGATTTACTGGAACAGTAACAGTCGGAATGCAACATACAGTGAGTGCATGGAAGGCCAGGCAATATAAAAGGGTTGGAATGGAACAGCAGAGGAGAGGAGGAGAAGAAGTGTCAGGAAGATGAGTCTCAGAAGGTTTGTTTGGGAGAGAAAGGAGCAATGGGAGGGTAGAACAGGTGTTAGACAAAGTGATGTGTAAAGGGAAAATAAAAGGAAAGGACAGTAAAAAGAAAGAATATAGAAGGTATATATAAGAATACAGAATGATCATTGAATTGCGGACAGATCAATAAATAGTAAATAGAACTGGCCACTTTATTTAAAAACATATTTTGATAATCTCTACTGTAACTGAGGCTATGTATGTTATTAATATGATTTTGTAGCACTGTAAAGTAAATGTGATTATACAGGTATGGGACCTGTTATCCAGAATGCTAGGGACTTGAGGGTTTTCGGATAACAGGTCTTTCCATAATTTGGATCTTCATACCTTAAGTCTACTACAAAACCATGTAAACATTAAATAAACCCAATAGGCTGGTTTTGCTTCCAATAAAGATTAATTATATCTTAGTTTGGACCGAGTACAAGGTACTGTTTTATTATTACAGAGAAAAAGGAAAGATTATTTTTAAAAAATTGGATTATTTCATTAAAATAGAGGTGATGGGAGATAATCATTCCGTAATTCGGAGCTTTTTGGATAATGGGCTTCCGGATAAGAGATCCAATACCTGTACAACTAAATCAATAATATATAACTGTATGGAAAATGGATCTCAGGTAGCAACAGCTACACTCATGCAAAGAAAATTACTTAGAAAGGGAAATGAGGAGAAATACACAGGTAATAAATATAACAATAGAGTTAAGGAAAGTTTCTATAGGAATGTGTTTTCCCATAATATAGATAAATCATCATCAGGTGCAGATGGAGTGGGGGCTGCAGGGTGTAACATATCCTGAAAGGAGAGTGAGAACCGTTTTTACGACGCCTGTAATGGGCACTGGCATCCAAAAATTGACGCCCGCATCCAAAAATGGACGTCTGCGTCCAAAACCAGAAGCAGGCGAATTTTCGCCCAGGCGAATCGGGGGTATTCACCACAAAGTCGCCGCAGGAGAATAAATTCGCCCATCGCTTATATATGTATATATATTTATACATTATTTACATATATAAGTGATGGGCGAATTTACATCCAAGGCCGAAACGTTAGTCTTGAGCCAATTTATTAATAAAAATATTTTCTACAATTTTAAGACCTGAGAGTGCTGATCCTTTTTGCAGTTGTTGGAGATTGAATAATGATTAAATAATCATCGTGCACCCAGGCAGACTAATACTTTATATTGAGAGTGCCGGCTCCCTGTGGAGATGTGTTTGTATATATATAACAAATCCAATGGGATCTCTCGCACACCTTTAATCAATTTTAACTGGGTGCTGCTGGAATCTCAAATCTTTACATATCCATGCTAGTGAACAGCACACACCAGATTTTTTTTTTTAAAAACTCTTAATTTATTTAGAAAAAATTAAAAAGCATAATGCAAGGACTGAAGTTTCGGTGCGGGCCGTTATCAAGAAAAGCTTTATACTCCCACTTAGAACCAAACTGGAAGTGAAATCACCAACACACAATTTTAGATAACCAGGCGTTCAAAAAGATACATAGGACATAATTTATAGTACTGCCAATACATCAGCAACATAGTTATACAATACACAAAATGAAACTGTCATAAAAAACAAAAGTACTATGTAAAAGTCTTTTCTAGCTATGGACTTTCCATAGGGGCAGATTTATCAAGGGTCGAATTTCGAGGGTTAAAAACAAACTGACGTTTCGGCTAGGTCCCTAGCCTTTCTCAAAGTGATATATATATATATATATAAAAACAAATACAAGATATATGTGAATTATATATATATATACACACAAGGATCTATGCATACATCAGTGCAGAATTGGGGATATCACCCCCCCATTACTTGATATGCCAATTTAAAAATCCTTCGAATTCGACTATCGAATTCGGAGGATTTTACCGCAATTGGAATGGTCGAACGATCGAATAGCTAATATTCGATCGATCGATAAAACAACTTTAACCATTCGATCGAATATTTTTATTCGATCAAAAAATAACCAAACCCAATTCAGTAGCTTTAATCTGGCAAACTAGGCAATCGAATAAAAATTTAAAGGGGAAGTACTTCGACTGTTGAATAGTCGAATATTCTAATACATTTTTATTCGAATCATTCGATTTGATCGAATTTTCAAAATTCACTGGTCGAAGTGGTCTTCAAAAACATTCAAAAATTCAAATCTTTTTGAAAATTCGATCGAACTTTGAATCCTTCATGTGAATTTAGTAAATCTGCCCCTAAGTGTTGAATTTCGAATTCGACCCTCAAATTTAGGTCAAATTAAAACCCCTCAAATTCGAATTCGAGGGGTTTTAACGCAGTACGATTTTACAAACGATTGAATATTAAAAATTCAATTGATTAAGCAATCAATCTAATTTTTTTGTATTCGATCAAAAAATCTTAGAAAAATCCTATGGGAGCTTCCCATAGGATTGTATAGCAATTCGGTAGGTTTGATTTTTCTTAAAGGGACAGTACTTCAAATTTGACCAATTCAAATCGAATTTTGGGCTATTCGACAGTCGAATAAGCCCAAAATGAATTTGAATTTCAAATTATTTTAATTCGAATTTGATTCGAATTTTCACTTCGGATCAATTCGACCCTTAGTAAATGTGCCCCCATATCTCTCTGCATGCAGTATTTGTGCAAAAGGCAGTTATTTTGTTTGTACTGGAATCAGTTATCTGAGTGAGCTCTAATACATCTGCTAGGAAAGGGAACCACCCCTATAAGATCTATTGGATCTAACTGTCAATGAATATCTGACACCCAACTCCTGCATGAAGAGAGAATAAAGAGAAACAGATGCTGAGAGAGGGATAGAGAAAATAAACTTGTTTGTATAAAATTGTAAAACCAATTTCTGGCGGAATATTTACACCTCTTACACTCCCTTACAAACCCAAGCCTTTTGCAGTGGACCCCATCCATTAGTATGCATACATAATAATAATGGCAATCATTAGTGATGGGCGAATTTATTAGCCAGACGTGAATTCCCGGCGAATTCCCGAAAAATTTGCTGCCATAAAAAAATTTGCGTCGAGCGTCGTAAACAACGCGACGCGTCGAAATCGTCGCGACGCTCGTCAAAAACGTTCCAAGACTCGTTTCGCAAATTTTTCAGCAAATCACGAATTTCGCTAGAAATTCGAGAATTGTTTGGCGAAGCGAAACGGGATAGATTCGCCAATCACTAGCAATCATTTCTACCAATGAAAATCACTAACAATTTAGGGATACAATGCTTGCTGCACGTCAGCAGTTAACTAGTAGAGAACAAAACGGTTACGGTCCAATCAAATCTAAAAGCATGGCAGAAATGTCAAACTTTTATAAACCAGTTGCATTTTCCAAACGAGAAATGATGAAAGAAGGATATATGTCAATGCTAATATATGGGTGTGACATTATTAACAACTGTTTAATATAATTTGCTGATAATTTCCAGTTGAAGTGATATTCAGGCATAGTCAGGAGATAATATCTTTTCCTGTAGAGGCTGCAATTATTCTTGTACAATGTGGTAGAGCTGCTGTAGGTGTACATGAGTGAAATTAAAGTTAGGACACTTTTCCTTGTTTTTCAGGGTGTTGGCTATTTGGATCACTTCATCCTCTTGGATAAAACCTGTGCAGTGCCTTGAAAGTAAATAAGATTTAGTAGTACAGGTATGAGACCTGTTATCCAGAATGCTCTGGACCTGGGGTTTTCTGGATAATGGATCTTTCTGTAATTTGGATCTTCAGTCCTTCAGTCTATTAGAAAATCATGTAAGTATTTAATAAACCCAATAGGCTGGTTTTGCTTCCACTAAGGATTAATTATATCTTAGTTTGGATCAATTTCAAGGAACTGTTTAATTATTAAAGAGAAAGAGGAAACCATTTAAAAAAATTTGGATTATTTGAATAAAATGGAGTCTATGTGGCAAATTCACTAAAGCATGAAAATGCGCTAGCGACAACTTTGCCGGCATTCACCGCACTTCGCCAGGCGAATTTTTGACAGCACTACGCAAATTCACTAAGATGCAAATTTGCACTCCGGGCGGTGAACGGTAGCGAAGTAGTGCTACCATTACTTCACCAGGCAAAGCGCATTTACGCTAGCAATTACTAATTTGCATATGGCGCGAACTAAAGCGTATGATAGAGGTGTATGTTGCAGCCACTACATTACACTACACAAGCCCAGGAAACCTTTAATAAATAAAATAAAGTTGTCCTATTGCCCTACATGTGCCCCGTGTATAGTTGTGTTGCCATATGTAAGGAAATGTAGGGGAGTAATGAGGGTAACCCAAAAAAAATTTAGCTATTTTTCAGACTATCACCCTACTTGGACTTAGAAAAAAATTTCAAGTTTTTTTTTTTCAAACTCCTATCTATTGTATTGAACTTAACGTAACGTCTAGCGTAAGAGGTAACGTTCAGAAAAATGTTCATCTTAGTGAATTAGCATAGTTACGTCCCTTTCGTCAGTGCACAACTTCGCCTGGCGCAAGAGTGCGAAGTTGCACAAGTCCTTCACTAGCAAATTTTCGCCAGGGACACTTAGTGAATCGGCAAAGTTGCGAAATTATGTCACACTGGCGAATTAGCGCTAGCGTTAGACCCATCGCTATATATATATATATATATATATATATACATATATAGTAGGAAAAAAATACCGCACTCAACAGGCTCAGTTAGGATAACTGATTTTAATAGAAAAACAAAAGATATTCCAATGTCCCTGAGGAAGAACACTATGATGTGATCCAAACGTTGGAATATCTTTTTTCTATTAAAATCAGTTATCCTAACTGAGCCTGTTGAGTGCAGTATTTTTTCCTATTTTGTACACATTTTACCTGCACCCAGGGCAGCTGTGGTTTTTGTTTGGTGAGTGCTCCTCCATGTCCATATATATATAGATATTACCAGCATGCAGCAATAGATAGATAGATAGATAGATAGATAGATAGATAGATAGATAGATAGATAGCAACAGTACAGTTTATCTAGATATATATTGATATGACAATGTACAGGAATATAAAGAACAGAATTCATGGATAATCACAATTATTATAGCTTCAGCTTCCAATGGTGTCTGCTGCACCAAACAACACAATAACTGTGGCAATGCACTGCTTCTGAGTCCTAAATTCGATTCTAGCCAGCACATTATCTGCATGGTGTTTGCATGGTCTCCCTATGTTTGTGTGGATTACCATGGAGTCCCAAAAAATCGCTGGCATCTTTTACTTATTTTAGTGTGATAGTCTGAAAAATACCGTAATTTTTTGGGGGGTCAGCTTTCACCCTGTGTTACGAGCTGAGGTCTGAGCACAGCCGGCTGAGGAGGGAGGGCTGAGAGCTGAGTTGGGAGGGCTAATAGCTTAAAGGGGATGTAACGGTAAAAAAATTAAATCCCATTTTTACTTTCCTTGACGAAAAAGAAATCTCCAATATATTTCAATAAAAAAAGTATACCATTTTTATAATAAACCTGACTGTATACAGTGAAATTCTGCTTCATTTACTGCTGTGGATAGGAATTGTCAGACAGCCCCTAAGTGCTCTGCAAGAAAACAGTCTTACTTTCAAACGGCAGGGGAGAGAGCCCCCCACCACCACCTTACTTCCCAGAACTCAAGCAGATTTGTCTTTTTCCCTGTACAAACAGCCAGTGACTGTGCAGAGATTTGTATCCACAGACCCAGTGCAGTCTGTATATTCTGATTATCAGTCTTGCTGTATTGGCTTCTATGGCAGATATTATTTGACTTGTGCTGTTTTGATCATTTATGACGATCCCTAAAGCTAACCCTCCCAACTGAAGCTCAGATCACACTGAGCATGTGCACAGTCTTGGTCTTGCAAAGATGTATAACAAAGTTACAAGATGACAGCCCCATGTGGCCAACTTTGAAAGCATAAATCATTTGTCTTATTAGGCTTGTGGTACAGTAAGAGCATGTTTATATTTGGTATACAAAATATAGTATTTCTAACATTATTCTATTTTAGACTTTAGTTGCCCTTTAAATGTCTGTGAGCAGCCACTTGAGACCTGCACATGTTCAATTTAAATACAGTCTATTCTGCATGAAGTTCAGAAGGATATCTATTAGCAGTGTTTTGTTCTGAAAAAACACTCCATATAATTAGCCATACAATTAACTATGCTATAATAATTTTTCTTTTGCAATATACTCGTTTCCCTGAGCTTTCAGCACTGAATTGCGTTTATTCAAAGTGTACGGATTGCTTCTCAAGGGAAACTAAGTTTATTTGAACGACCCTGGATTATTTATTGTACAATATATTCTAAGTAGTGATGAGTGAATCTGTTCCACTTCACTGAAGAATTAATAAAACTGCAAAAAAGTTGACAAAATGGTGAAAAATTTATGAAAGGCATTGAAGTCAATGGGCAGCAAAATAACTTTTAATGTAGTAACAATTTTTCTTGCTCCAAATGCATTGAAGTCAATGGGAGTTTTTTTTTTCTTGTGTCAACTTTCTTTTGTCTCTGTGACTTTTCATTTTTTCTTTTTTTGTCGTGCAAGTTTTCTGTGGCAAATTTTTGCTGCAGTTTTGCAAAAACATTTACAGATGGCAAAATGCAGAATTTTGCCTCAAATCGTCGGGTGGAGAAAAAATTCACTCATCACTAATTCTAAGCCAATGATATATCCTTCTATACAAACAAGGGCAACCATGAGCTTATGTAAACATGAATTAAACTTTAGTTGTTATAAAATCTAATGATGCATTCTTTAGTCACCTCTATACATTTCATCAGATTCCCAACAGCTGCTGGGGTGTAGCTTATAATAACCTGCTGCTCTTGTCTTTGTCAATAACTATGAGAAGTCGAATTAACCCCCTTGAACACAAAGCTAAGAAACTACTGTAGAAAAACTGTAATGCTGAAAATGTATTGCTTCCCAAGGTGAAAGTATTTGTATTTTATTACATTTAGATGTCAGTGGTCTGAAAGAACAAATAAGAGGATGGATAAAGAATCAGACTGAGATATTATTTTTATATTACAATAATGCAAAATATTTCCCCATGTCAAGCAGGAGCCAAGTTGTCAGATCAATTGAGTTTATAATAAACTAAAGCACTTTAAAGGTGAGTAAAGCCCTTGTTTTAATTCCGTACCCTCAGGCTGCTGTGCTGTTATGTCTTCTAAACTAGCAGCTTTCTATTACAATAATTAAAAACCTATACAAAAAAATTAACACCAACTGAAAAGTTGATTAGAATAAACCATTCAATAACAGACTTTAAAAGTAACAGTGAGGTGAGACATTTGTCAATATTTTGACAATTTTTTTGACAATTCAGTTTATTTAAGATAAAAAGTGAAAGTAGTAGCAAAGTAGTAAAGTTTAGGGGCAGATTTATCAAGAGTCGAAGTAAAGATTCGAAGTAAAAATTTATTTTTGTTTACTACGACTAACGAATAGGCCAAAATTTAATTTGAAATTGAAAAAATTTCATCTCAAATATCGAAATGTATCATGTACTGTCTCTATAAAACTTATTGCAAATAAAACCTATTTGGAGTCATTTGGTGGAAGTGTTTTTTTTTTTAAACTTTGAATTGAAGTAGATCAAATACAATCTGACTTCGATTTGAACGATTTGAATACAGCCTATTGACCATTAAATTTTGGTTGGTCTTTCTTTCTTCAAATGAACTCCCATTACTTCGAAATCCGACCCTTGATAAATCTGCCCCTTAGAGTATAAAAAAAAATCACATTAACTGAAATGGAAATCATTTTAGTTTTTGTAAAAAAAATTTTAAATGTTACACTTACACATTTAGAAATCTGCAACAAACATCAATAAAATGTGCTTTTGAAATAAAAAAAAACTGAAACCAGAATTGTTATCAATCTCAGCTGGATGAATGACAATACATTGGGCACATTGCCTCCACATTTTCTGAACCTGAACTGAGAGCTCTACAAGAGGAAAATATAGATAAAAGAGAACAAGCTAAAGGATTTACAGACAGCAAGGTATCTGAACCCACGACCAAGCACT
>CM044433.1:154354023-154371042 GCA_024363595.1 Xenopus borealis
GATGCACAGAATCCAGGTTTCGGTTCGGGATTCGGCCAGAATTTGGCCTTTTTCAACATGATTCGGATTTGGCCGAATCCTGCTGCCCAGCCAAACTGAATCCGAACCCTAATGTGCATATGCAAATTAGGGTTTGGATGCGGTTCAGTATTCGGCCAAATCTTTCTCGAAGGATTCGGGGGTTCGGCCGTGCATCCCTACTTTTTTTTAATGTTTTTTTGTGTACTACAACCTATTCTAAGCAGCTTTTCAGTTGGTCTTCATTATTTATTTTTTGATGTTCTTCGTTTACTTGCCTTTTTGTCTGACTTTTTGCAGCTGACTAATAGGGGTCACTGACACCATTGAAAAAACAAATGCTTTGTAAGGTTACAAATGTATTGTTATGGCTACTTTTTATTACTCATCTTTCTGTTCCGATCCTCTCTTATTCATATTCCAGTGTCTTATTCAAATCAGTGCATGGTTGCTGGGGTAATTTGGACCCTAACAATCAGGTTGCAGAAAATTGCAAACGGGAGAGCTGCCAAATAAAAACGTAAATAACTCAAAAACCACAAATAATAAAAAATGAAAACCAATTGCAAATTGTCTCAGAGTATCCCTCTCTACATCATACTAAAAGTTACCTCAAAGGTGAGCAGCTCCTTTAATGCTACTAAGGCTTCCTTGCAAGTACATTGGGAGCAGTCATCATATTGAGAATGTCCATGTATCCATTAAATTCAGCCCTATGCCACCCTGGGTGCCTCTGGTTGCTAATAGTTTTGATCAGGACTGCAATGCAGTAAACTGCCCTGCAAAATAAACCACAGCATTGTTTACCTGACTCTAAAACAGAAATATGTTGCCCTTGGCTCTTTGTTTGTATCTCTCTTTCTTTGTATGTAAAATTGCCATACATATGCTTGGTTCTGATTATTAATGTAAAGGAGAACTATCACAAAAATGAAAATTTAATATAAACGTTATCATACTGAAATAAGAAACTTTCTATACATACAATCAATTCAAAATTCTGCATCGTTTCTGAGATAATCAAGTTTATCTTGTTTATATATTTTATGGGGGGCTTCCTTTCCTAGCAGATGAATTAACACTCATGCAAATAGAGCGAACAGAGATTGGGGAGCACCTCCCATCAATAGAATCGAATTTTATATGTTCTACCAACCCATAATTTTCCAGTACTCCACCCTGCTTTCCTAGCGTCTTTTTAATGTATTGATACACACTGAACATAAGATTTTATTAATATAATTATTAAAGGTTAAGTTTTATTTTACTTGTATGGTAATGGATCCTGTGGATGGGAGGGTGCAAGTATATGGGTCATTTCTTCCTTCTCTCCTTTCTTTATGAGCTCATGTAAATAACTGATTCCAGTACAAACATAATCTAACAAAATATTATTATTAACATGTATTTCTATAGCGCCAACATATTTCGTAGCACTGAATAATAACTGCCTTTTGCACAAATCCTGCATGTAGAGAGACAGGATTTCTGGTGATTGTGAGCTCTAATACATCTTCTAGGCAAAAGGAGCCCCCCTATAAAATATATTGAATCTAATGGGCAATGATTATCTTACACCCAACTCCTGCATGACAAGAAACAGATGCTGAGAGAGCGATAGTGAAGGTAAACTTGATTATTTCAGTATAGATACAGTATAGAATTGTTAATTAATTATATTTAGAAAACTTCTTATTTCAGTATGCTGAAGCTATTATATTTAAATTTTTTAGTTCCCCTTTAATGTACAGTAGTTCATCCCACCAGTCATCAATAGCGATCGTCTCCTTCTTTCTCAGTACAATGCTTTTCTGTATCTACACACTTGCTATTACTACCGAGTACTTTCATGTTTTCCTATGGAAAATGATCTGTAAAGGAACTGATTGTTTATGCAGTGATTTATCTTTGCTAAAATGCCCCATTTAATTGTCTGCAAGTTATACGTTCCCATGAAAATATTTTGCTTTGTCACACTCTATGCAAAAGAGGCAGCATTGAAACTTTAAAACTACAAATAATATATAAATCTAATCTTCTGGCAAAGGATGCTCTTGACCTTATTTTCTTCTGGCAGGTCTTCTGGGTCGGACCATTGGTCGGCGGTATGCTGGCATCCCTGGTCTACAATTACATTCTTTTTCCATCTACAAAGACTCGTTCACAAAAGTTGGCCATCCTCGCAGGAACCTATGTCGAAGAAGAAAGCTGGAGCGAGCAGCTAGATAACCGTAAAAGGCGCTCTCTGGAATGTCCCGACCGTGTAAATAAACCGTTTTCTATGCAGCAAGTTTCATCTTAGAAAAATATTCACAGAAATGTATTTGAACTGGTAAACATAGGGTTTATTAACAAAGGTTATTATTTTATTTTTTTTTAAATCGAATAAATTAGATTTTATTCACAATTTCGAATGGTAGGTTATTTTAGAAAAAATTATGTCTAAATTTTGTTTATCCTGACCCAAAAACTTGAATCAAATTGTGTTTTCATACGAAAGAAAAACTCGAATTTACCATTTGAATCTTAGTAAATCTGCCATAAAAACAACTATAAGGGGGTTATTTACTAAACTCTAAATGCAGAAAATCCAAAACATTTCTGTTTATTTAGTATAAAATCTGAATTTTAAAAAAACATGATTTGTTTCGGAATTTATTATACCCCGAGGATGGAAAAAGTCTGATTCCGAGAATCTGTCTTCTCAGACCTGCAGAGGTTGCATATACAGTAAGTCAATGGGAGAGTTCCAAAGATTTCTTGATCTGCGCTGGGTTTCGTGCAATAACCCAAAGATTTCAGGGTTTTCAGGCAAAAATCGGAAAAACAATTTCGAGGTGGAAAATCTAAAACATTTGTAAAATTCAGAATAATAAATAAGTGAAAATACCCGTGCGGATTTGATCAGAGTTTTTTCAGAAAATATTGAGGTACTGTACATTCAGACTGATAAATGGATGATTAGAGCAGTAGCAGACATTTCAACTCTTCTGTGGAGCAAATGCAATGAGAAGGGACTAGACTAGGGTTGCCACATTTTGTGAAGGTGGAGACCAGGCAGGGGGCAGGGCCGTGATGTAGAGGGGGCAGGGGATCTGCTGATGGGATGTGTGGGGTGGGATCTGTTGTCGAGGGCTGGGCTATGATGCAGAGATAGGCTGATCCCAGTGTCAATCATGGGGAATCCTGCCAGGTTTTCATAATTTGGAAAACAGGGCAGGAAGTTTTGACCTGGGCAGCCCTTCAAATTACTGGGCTGTCTGGGTCAAAACCGGACAGGTGGCAACTAGTGAAGGGCGAATCTGGGGCATTTCGCTTTGGAGAAAAATTCGCCGGCGTCTCGTTTTGGATGCGGGCGTCCGGTTTTGGACATTGCCGGCATACAAAAAACGGACGTTCAAAACAAAACGCTGGCAAGTTTCTCCAGGTGAAGTTTTCCTGGTGTTTCATGAATATATTCGCTCGCAGTGAATCGCGGGAATTCGCCACAGGATCCCATACCTGTACAACACAAATGAGTCAGGAGTTTAACCTCTTGCAGAGCAGAGATATCTGACATATATTCAAGTTAACTGTGTTACATTAGCATTAAATGACTTTCATACAGGGTATGGGAGCCTATTTCTATAACAGGGGTGTACAAACTGTGGCCCAGGATGGATATGAATGCGGCCCAGCTTGAAAGGCTTGGTTCCCGAGGAAATGGGATTTCACAAAGGATATAGGAGGAGGGGGGACTTTACCCATTGCCCAGTTAGTAATAATAATATAATAAGTATTTAAAGGGGACATTTTGCATAACATTTTGCCTGATTTTTTTCTTTAGTTTTAGATAAAATGCAAGATTAAAACTGTATTTGTCTCAACCTAGATTCCAGCACTTCAGATGTATTAATTTGCCTTCAGTATTGTTTATCCTCATTAATTACGGCAACACACAAGGTGGTAAGGACAAATATATTGAACCCTCCATAGTCACACACAGATGATTAACAGCAGCATGCCAATTAAATAATAATGGTACAAATAATGTCAGGCTAAGGGCTGAACACCACGGATGTGTTTTTGCCCAGTGCGTCGGATCGCGCACAAGTCCTCCGTGGAGTTCACGCCTGAATGGTCGGACCCTACACATTTTCCCCTCCCCAAATCCAGCACTGATTGCAAAAGGTTTGGACACCCCTGTTCTATTACATACATTAGCCACTGCCTTTCCAGTACATATAAGAACATAACACAAACATGTAACAACTGTAGATATAAGGGGAGAGATCATTCTTACAAAGCTAATTTCTATTTTCTATTTGCTTTATTAGAGAGGAGTGAGCTTTGGATTGCCAAAATCCGGAACCCCTGAATAATGGAGATCTGAGTCAATCTGAGGATCCAGATATATTCGCCAATAACAACACACAATATGAACATTTTGCTGCCTGGTTCCAATAGTCCACGTAATCAGTGATGGCTGATAGAAGTGATTCAGATTATCAAACGACACAATGAAGTACAATAGTTGAAAGAAAAAGTGTTAACCATTCAAATCTGAAGCTTTAGTAGATAACTTATCCATCATTGTAATTCTGTTATTTTATGTTCATTATAAGATTACTTAATTTAATTTGTAAGGGCCTGTAACCTATTAACTTGATGTGAGTTTTTGTTATAGTATAATTAACAATAATACTGTATAAACAGTATATATATATATATATATACTTGCAATTAGGAAATAAAACTGCAAGTATATGATTAATATTGGGCCGTGCCCCTGGAGATTGCTTTATTGGAGTGTGGATACTGAAGACGGAATATATATATATATTTGGCAGAAATATTTCCATAGAATGTTTATACTATCCTGTAAGTGTACATAACTAGTGATGGGCGAATCTGGGGCGTTTCACTTGGCCGAATTTTTTGCAAATTTCCCAAAAAATTTGCGAAAGGCGAAAAATTTGCGAAACACAGGGGACATGGGTGCCGGTGTCCGTTTTTTCGCTGCGAATTTGCCCATCACTATACATAACTATCAGACTGTCCCTCTGCTTTCAAATGATCTACGTAAACTGGTGTTCATTTAAGTAAACTTGCTTTAGAATTTTACCTTTTTAATTGACCTGTAGTTTTTGTTTTGTTTTTTTATTGTTATGTATTGTTTTGCCTTTTACTTCTGACTCTTTCCAGATTTCAAATTGTTTTATTTTTCTCTAAAAAAACAAATATTCTGTAAGGCTACATATTTATTGTTAATGATATCATCTTTCTATTCAGGCCCTCTCCTATTATATTTCAGTCAAATTCAGTGGTGTAACTACTCCCTGGTGGGCCCCCCTGTCAGGCCCTTACCTCTATAAATAACATGCTGGAGTGTTGATGGCATGCAGGGCCTCTCCAGCCATCAGGCCTCAGGGGCGGCAAAAAGCCGCCTCTGGTAACTTTAAGAGCCGAAATTTTGTTTTTTAAAATGGAAATTCGGCTCTTCTAGTGCAGCGAGCGCAACAGCTCTTCCTGCACTAGGGATGCGGCCCCTCCGCCACCCGCTCCAATGCTATAAGTTCAAAGCGCGGAGCGGGAGGGGGGGGCGGCAGCAGCCCCAGAAACACCCCTGACGGCATGTGTGCTGTAAAATCTCCCCCTAGAATAGATAGTGATGGGCGAATTTAGTCGCCAGGGGCGAATTCCCGCGATTCGCCGCTGGCGAATAAATTCATGAAACGGCAGTGAAATTTTGCCTGGCGAAAATTCGCCGAAAAAAACGAGACGCGCGTCGAAAACGATAGTGATAGGCGAATTTATTCACCAGGGGCGAATTCGCGGGAATTCCCGCGATTCGCCGCTGGCGAATAAATTCACGAAAGGGCAGTGAAATTTCGCCTGGCGAAAATTCGCCGAAAAAAACGAGACGCGCGTCGAAAACGACGCAACGAAGTTGACGCTCTGCGCGTCACAAGCGTGCTGCAACTGGTTTCGCGAATTTTTCGGCAAAGCGAAACTCGGGAGATTCGCCCATCACTACCCCTAGATAACTGCCTGCCATAGCATGGCTCTGATGGGCCCCAAGGGGATTGAGGCCCTGGTAGATACACCACTGGTCAAATAGGCAAATTGTCTAACAATATCATTCTCTGCATCGTGCTAAAAGTGAATTCAACCCTTTTAAAACATTTTACCCTTACACAATCAACACATATTCTGATGGGACCAGATGATTTGTTCTTTAAAGCAATTATTAACACAATCTACCTTAATGGGATAGCTCAGCTCTATATATTTTCTGTATTTTAGAATGTCCTGTTCTTATCCCCCAATCAGACGAGTTGAGATTCCCACCTCAGGCTGCAGTGCCCCCCTGGTCACCAGGGGTGGCAAAAATGCCTCTCCTGGTAGCTTTAAGCAGAATTTCCGGGTTCTTTGCTCTTCTAGTGCAAAACGCGATAAGGACCCCTCCAATCCTGTCCAGCACTGAAAAAGTCAGCACGGCAAAACGAAGACCGCCTCAGGTGGCAAAATGCTCAGGATTGCCCCTGCATCCCTCACAAATAGAGAAATGATATCACTGGTGCATCTTCTAACTGAACTACTATTTTAACTGGTGTACCACAGGGTTTTGTATCATGTACACTTTATTTCATCTATTCCTTGAGCAAAGTGATCTTCATTTTATCACAAAGACATTCCAGGTTCTTCAGGATAAAGATATTTTGAAGACGTGTTATTTTATGCAAACTTTTTCCTGAAATCACTTGGCACCAGGCCAAGACTGATTTCATTAATAAAGCACAGCAGGCCTTGAAAGTAATGTATGTGTGTTTAGTGATAGCACAAAAATATGTAGAGATGTCAAAATCATGCACAATGCATGAGGCTTCAAAGAGGTGGTTCACCTTTAAATTTACTTTGTTATAGAGTGGCCAATTCTAAGCAACTTTTCAATTGGTCTTCATTGTTTATTTTGTATAGTTTTTTAGTTACTGTATTTGCCTGTTTCTTTGGATTCTTCTCAGCTTTCAAATGGGGGTAACAAATGCTCTGTAAAACTATAAGGGGCAATTTTATCATTAATCACTAATTCGAGGGTTTTTAGCCCTCGAATTCGCTAGAAATTCGAATGTTGAATGAAAATCGAATAGTTTTAGGCTATTTTTCGAGTGCTATTCAATTTCTCGATTTCGTGAAATTTTGTTTGATGGTACGAAAAATTCGTACGATTCGAACGATCGAGGCATTCGCTCGTACGAATACTATTCGACCAGGTAATAAATGATGATCGAAGTGGCCAGATTTGCATAATTGAAAATTCAATAAAATCGTACGATCGGAATTCGATCGAACTTCGAATTCTTCACACGAATTTTGTAAATCGGCCCCTAAATGTATTGTTATTGCTTCTTTTTATTCCCCATCTTGCTGTCCATGCCCTCTTCTATTCATATACAAGTATCTTATTCAAATCAATGCATGGTTGCTAGGGGAATCTGGACCCATTTTCCATTTTGAACACTTTTTGATATATTTGTACACAGGGCTGCATTAAAATATTCATAATAGTAACTGAAAATTAAGCTGCCACTAGGGGACAATCAAGAACTGTGCTACATTAGATCCATAGCATAAGGCTTAGTTCCATTCAACAAGGTATAGTTAGAAACCACAGATCTTAAAGTAGACAGTATAAATATATATTAGTGCCAGAAACATTACCTGTATACCCAGTTGAGGCATGGGCTACTGAAAGGAAATGTATAACAATAGCATTTTCTTTGCATTGCATTATAAAATCCTATTGACTCTTTTCATGGACAGATAATTACACATGAAAAACTATAACCCTGTATAATAAGCATATTAGAAGAAAACCATGTGTATATGTCTACATTAAGCTACGAGTCTTCAGACAGTATATAAAAAAAAAAAACTAAGCTCCTAAAATACATCTCTCTCATCATCTGCAGACTAAACTATAGGTTTATGTGACTCATTGATTCCTGGATTTCTAGTTCGCTTTCTGGTTCTACTAAATTCTATCCACAATACTGTTGCACATCATGTTATTTCATCCTTTTCAAAATCACCCTTCTCTCTCCAAGTAAAGTCTCTTTATATTGACCTTATAAGGGTAAATGACCCCCAGAAAAAAATCCTCATTTCTTTTTATAAAGGTATACATTTCTAGAAATTAGACAAAGAGAAGTCAAAATGAAGATAAAATAAACAAATAACCAATTCCTAAGCTTCTATAAACACTCCAGGAGCACAGGCAATCCTCGTGTATTCTTGTCCCTAATTCCTGTTCATGCTTCATAACAATTTTTTCGCTTTTATTCATGGAGCTTTTTTTTTTTTATTCATGGCTTTTTTTTTTAAATAGGTGCACTGCATAAAGAACTCTGCCTTTATAATGAGAATACAGATTTGTGATCTATTATCCAGAATGCTCTGGACCTGGGGTATTACAGAAAAGGGATGTTTCCATAATTTGCATCTCCATATCTTAAAGGAACTGTAACATCATAAAATGAAAGTGTTTTAAAGTTATAAACATGTACTGCATTGTTGCCCTGCTCTGGTAAAACTGATGTGTTTGCTTCAGAAACACTACTATTATTTATATAAATAAGCTGCTGTGTAGAAGAAAAGGCACAGGTTACACAGCATATAAGCTCTGTAGAACATAATGGTGTTTTCTGTTATCTACTATTTAACCTGTGCCATATAGCTTTTTTCAGTGTCTGTCATTGCCACACTGCAGCTTGTTTATATGAACTATAGTAGTGTTTCTGAAGCAAAAAGTTCAGTTTTACCAGTACAGGGCAACAACACATGATATTTTCATTACTTTAAAACACTTTCATTTTTGGTGTTACTGTTCCTTTAAGTTTACGTAAAAATAATCTAGATATTAAGTAAACCCATTAGGATTATTTTGCTTCCAATAAGGATTCATTGTATCTAAGTTGGGAACAAGTACAAGGTTCTGCTTTATTATTACAGAGAAAAAATAAATAATTTAAAAAACAAAGTTATTTGACTACAATGAAGTCTGTGGGGCATGGCTTTAATTTGAATCTTTCTGGATAAGAGGTTTCAGATAACGGATTCCATACCTGTAAAAAAATCATGAGCAATACTATTTGTATCGTAATTAATCAGTGAAGCCCTTCTATCTGGATTTTCTACAAGTTCCTTTGATTTTTTAACAAAATCTGGTAACCTGTATCCTGATGCAATGCAAACTGAGAAAGGTTATGGCAACCTGTGGTGTTTATGCAAATGGCCTGCAGGTGTCACTGTGCATACACAGTGCTTTCTGTGCAGCTTGAAAGTGAAAGTAAGACTTACTGCTGTTATGTAATGGCTGCATGAACCCGCTAATAGCACTGTTCTACTCTCCTCATCCTCAGCTACCAAACACAACAAATGGCGACAAGGATGTATTTTCTACCTCTGCAGCAGCCTGCACCTTTTCTACCAGACCCTAGTGAGCCTACCATACCTTTTACTGCTTGGATCCGTATGTTTGATAATTACATTATTGCTGCTGACCAAGGGGAGATTTCTGCAGCTAGAAAGCGTGCTTTACTTATTCATTGCCTGGGAGCAGAGGGACAGTGTATATTCTATACATTACCATTACCTGATGATACTTATGAAACTGCTCTTACTGCTATAAAGAACTTTTTTTGTGCCAAAGGTAAATGTGGTTGCTGAAAGATATAAATCCTGCCAACGTGGACAACGTAATGGCGAATCCACAGAACATTTTGTAGCAGCTTTGAGAGTGTGGTGTTTATACAAATGGCCTGCAGGTGACACTGTGCATACACAAGACTTTCTGTACAGCTTGAAAGTGAAAGTAAGACTTACTACTGTTATGTAATCGCTGCATGAACCTGCTAAAAAAGCACTGTTCTACTCTCCTCATCCACGGCTACCAAACACAACAAATGGCGACAAGGATGTCTTTTCTACCTCTGCAGCAGCCTGCACCTTTTCTACCAAACCTGGTGAGCCTACCATACCTTTTACTGCTTGGATCCGTATGTTTGATAATTACATTATTGCTGCTGACCAAGGGGAGATTTCTGCAGCTAGAAAGCGTGCTTTACTTATTCACTGCCTGGGGGCAGAGGGACAACAATATTCCATACATTACCATTACCTGATGATACTTATGAAACTGCTCTTACTACTATAAAGAACATTTTTGTGCCAAAAGTAAATGTAGTTGCTGAAAGATAGAAATTCCGCCAATGTGGACAGCGTAATGGTGAATCCATGGAACATTTTGTAGCAGCTTTGAAAAAACAAACTCACTGCGCATTAGAGAGAGACTGCTCCTAGAGCAAGATTTAACCCTTGCAAAGGCTATTTCAGTTGCTTGCCAAATTGAAACAGCAATGGCAGAGGCTAAAACGCTCAGTCAGGGAACTGCTGGGAATGTACAGATTGTGAATTCAAAACTGTGGCCTAATAATATGCAGTCACAGGAAAAATACAGTGCTAAGGAAAGGGATTCACTGCAAAACCGTGCAGTGAATACAAATAAAAAATACTGCTTTCGCTGTGGTTGAACACAACACCTTGCAAACTATGCTAAATGTTCTGCCAAAGCTATACAGTGCCGCAAATGTTTAAAGCCAGGTAACTTTGCTAGGGTCTGCCGTAGTTCTACTAAATATGTTCATGAACTTACTACTACAAATGTTACAGTATTAAGTGTGGATAAAGCTGGTACATTTATTCCAGACAAGTTTATTTAGGTCAGCAAGGCTATTGAATTTCAACTACAAAATGCAATACAAACCAGGTTTGAAAAATGTTACTGCCTATTGTTTGTCACGTTTACCTTTACCTGCAGCTTCTGATACGCTGGATGAGGACATAGAAATTGTAGCACTGACTGATATATTATCATCTACAGTTACAGCTGCTGATTTTAAGCAAGCTTGCCTCACCTGTCCACTTCAAGTAAAACTACGGGACATCTTACAAAACAAATGGCCAAATGCTGAGAAGAAACTCAGTCATGATCTTCAACCTTTCTACAGGATTAGACACGAACTGTACTTAGTAGATGGCTATATTGTCCGTGGAGCTCACCGTTTATTGGTACCAGAAACCTTGAGAGAAAAGCTCATACAACTTGCACATGAGAGTCATCAAGGAATTGTACGTACAAAACAAAGACTGAGAGAACTGTACTGGTGGCCAGCAATGGATGCTGATGTGGTAACTGCCATTCATTCTTGTGTTACTTGTCAGAATCATGACAAAACAGCTATCACACATACACTTCAGCCAGTACCATTTCCTGATACAGCATGGGAAAAACCTGCTATTGATATTGTCGGTCTTTTTGCAGATGCTCCTATAGACTGGAGATTTGCTATAACTCTGATAGACTATTACAGTAAATGGCCAGAAATTACATTTGTTTCTCATGTAACATCAGCTACAGTAATAACATTTCTGTCTACAGTCTTCAGCAGAGAAGGAAATCCAAAGGAGTTAATATCAGACAACGGACCACAGTTTGTCTCATATGAGTTTGAATTCTTTCTGAGAGAGAGGAATATTATGCATAGGAAATCTTCAGTGTATTACACACAAGCAAATGGAGAAATCGAGCGATTCAACAGAAGTCTGAAAGAAGCACTACAGACAGCAAATCTTACTGGGAAATCTTGGAAAGTATTTACAACAGACTTCTTACATAATTACAGAGCAACATGCCATGCAACAACCCAAGCATCTCCAGCTGAATTATTACATGGCAGACAGATAGCCACTAGGTTACATGTTGCAGACGTCAAACTTCCACCAAAGACTATTCCTACAAAATCATCTACTGCTGACATTGTGAAACATCACCAAGCCAAATGCAAGGCTTATACTGATAGAAACCGTGGTGCAAGTGAAGAAATCAGGAATACTGAAACAAGGACAATCTAAATTTACTACACCACTTGAAGTGAGACGCCAGCAAGGACCATACACATATGCACTGTCTGATGGGCGCATATGGAATGCAAGTCGTCTTGCTCCTGCTAGATATGACTTTGGAGATGTTCCATTTGATGGAGGACATTTTCCTACTCCTAATGCCAACCACAATAAGGCAGACGAAAGTGAACCTATAAGGCATACTGAGAGAATCAGGAAACTACCTGCATGGACCAAGGACTATGTCATGTGAAGATACATACAGTTTAATTGTTACTGTTTATATGTTGTCCAAATGCTTTCCTACTATAGGGGGAATATGTGGTGTTTATACAAATGGCCTGCAGGTGTCACTGTACATACACAGGACTTTCTGTACAGCTTGAAAGTGAAATTAAGACTTACTGCTGTTATTTAATGACTGCATGAACCTGCTAATAAAGCACTGTTCTACTCTCCTCATCCTCGGCTACCAAACACAACACAATCAACAGACAGAGATGATAGATATATTTAAATTTAATTATATTCATTTTCAAAACCATTTAAAAAATCTCATAATTACTTTAACATTGTAATTTGGCAGATTGGTGTTTTAAAGAGTGTGTATGGCATTCTCACACATGATTGGCCACTTTTCTAAATGAGTACAGCAGGCATTTTATATAAAAATGATCCTTGCACACAAAACTGCAAGGTCCTGTATCTGTTTTTGCCTTTATTCCATGTTTGATCTTTTGTTTCTGTGATTTCTGTGTGTTTCATCCACACAAACTATAGGTTGACTATAAGACAAATTACACAGTGTTTGCCACTGAAGACTTCTGCCGCTTTAGAACCTCATGTGGTGTCTAAAATGGATTATAATATCGATTAAAAATATTATGATATTTTTGGGCAAAGTGCCCGAAGTGTTGTTGCTGAGGAAGCCAAGAAACTGAACACCAATCTATATGTTAATGCACAAACTAGATTTACCTAGAATGCCTGCCCTACAGTAAATACAGCATGCAAACTATTCCTATACGCAGAACTGGTCAAACCTAAACTGATGTTATTCATTTTAGTACAGCCTTATATACTCAATATGGATTAATAATGTCAAAGAATAGGGAGGAAAATAGCGGAGCTCACCTCTCTTGTATGCAGTTGCACGTAGCTTCCCCTCCAGTAGCTGCCTGCAAGGTCAGACTGGTTCGCGGCTCCCAGTTATCATAATCATCTGAAGGTGTGTATAAACCAGCGCAACGGCGCTAAACCGAAGAAATCTGGAAGCTGAATCTCTTAATGAAATCTGGCTTTATTAAGCAAACATATCTTGGGTAGCAATATAAAGTGCATGCAGTCTACGCGTTTCGTGCCCTAACTCGTGGCAGATTTCTTCGGTTTAGCGCCGTTGCGCTGGTTTATACACACCTTCATCGATATGGATTAAGCATAAATTATTTTATTATATTACTTCCTTATTTCTATAAGAAAATAAGTGTGTGTCTAAGGGGGAAATTCACTAAAGAGTGAAGCGTCTAACGCTAGCGCTAATTCGCCAGAGTGACGTCATTTCGCAACTTTGCAAATTAACTAACGTGGACTCTGGCGAATTTTTGCTAGTGAAGAAGATAGACTTGCTCAACTTAGCACCCTTACGCCAGGCGAAGTTGCGCATTGACGAAGGATCGTAATTACGCAAATTCACTAAGATCAACATCTTCCTGAACATTACCACTTACACTATTACACTAGACTTTACTTTGCCTGGTCAGACCTGGTGAAGTTCAATACAATAGGAGTTTGAAAGAAAAAAAATTGGAAAATTTTTCTAAGTCCCAAAAAAACGCTGGCATGTTTTACCATTCTAGGGTGATAGTCTATTATAGTCTAGTATGCAAATTAGGCATTGCTAGCGTAACTGCGCTTTGCCTGGTGAACTAACGGTAGTGCTACTTTCGCCGCACTGAGCGCAAATTCACATCTTTGGTGTAGTGCTGGCGAAAATTCGCCTGCGAAGTGCGGCGAACGTTAGCGAAGCCAACGCTATCTAATTTTCGCCTGAGTGTGTGTGACTGTTACTATTGATCTATCAATTATCTATCAATCTTTTTTTATAATATAAAGATACAGTAGATATAATAAAACCCCTGTTATAAAATATACAGTTGTGCTCATAAGTTTACATACCCTGGCAGAATTTATGATTTCCTAAACATTTTCAAGAGAATATGTGAACCTAAACATTTTCAAGAGAATATGTGAATGATAACACAAAAACTTTTATTTCACTCATAGTTAGTGGTTGGCTGAAACCATTTATTGTCAAACAACTGTGTTTAGTCTTTTTAAATCATAATCACTACATAAAATACCCTGGTCAAAAGTTTACATACCCCATTTCTTAATACTGTGTATTGCTCCCTTGAACATCAATGACAGCTTGAAGTATTTTTTGGTAGATGTGGATGAGGCTCTTTATCTTCTCTTCCTGGAAAAAAGCCTCCCGTAAATTCTTGGGCTGTCTTGTATGAACTGCACATTTGAGGTCTCCCCAGAGTGGCTCAATGATATTGAGGTCAGGAGACTGAGATGGCCACTCCAGAACCTTCACTTTATTTTGCTGTAGCCAATGACAGGTCGACTTGGCCTTGTGTTTTGGATCATTGTCATGTTGGAATGTCCAAGCACGTCCCATGCGCAGCTTCTGGGCTGAAGAGTGCAAATTTTCCTCCAGTATTTTTTTAATTTCACCTGAAGTTATTTGTAGGTTTTCCCTTGCGTCCCAAACAAGGCAGTTGTGGCTGAAATTTTAGTTGGTTTACCAGACCGTCGTTTGGTTTCAACAGAACCCCTAATTTTCCACTTCTTTATTAGAGTTTGAACACTGCTGATTGGCATTCTCAATTCCTTTAATATTTTATTATATCCCTTTGCTGTTTTATACCTGTTCAACTACTTTTTCCTGCAGATCCTTTGACAATTGTTTTGCTTTCCCCACTTAGAATCCAAAAAACATCAGTGCAGCACTGGATGAAAGATACAAGGGTCTGTCAGGAGTCCAGAAAGTCATTGACCTTTTATACACACCCACTAATTACAAGCAAACAGATCACAGGTGAAGATGATTACCTTTAATAGACATTCTAACCCTTTTGTGTCAAGTTAGATTGCATATTATCAGGGAATTCAAACGTTTAATCAGGGTCATTTGGGTAGTTTGTGTAGTGACAATAAATGGCTTTATACTACTGCCTGGTAACCAGTGAAAACCAAGAGAGCTGAAAAGCAGGAAGTAGTGTTGTGGCTATTATGTTAGACATGCAGTCACTCCAGCCTTTATACATTACATTTTTGGCTAACTAACTATATTAGAAACATTTTTTTATTTTGCACAGCCTATCCATTTAGCCAGTTATTATTTTCATACTGAACTGTTCCTTTAAAGGAGAAGGAAACCCTGTCAGCCCCAAATGCCTCTCCCCGTAGGCCCCCCTTGGGGCAAATGCCCCAAACTTGTTATTTACCACTCCTTCTAGGTCCTCTCCAGCGGATTTCACGGCTGCCATCTTCTCACGAGTGGTTATAATTGTTATTATCTATTATTATTACTGTTGTAAAAGTTATAAGAACGGTGGCTTTTAATTAGGTTTAATGGCATTCCCTGCTAATGATATAATTAGGGTTATATGATGCATACAGAGTCCAATGTACAAACAAAGAGGAGTTGTGGGAGCACTCAAAGGCTAAGTCAAAATATATTTAAAATATAATGGGTGTGCTCAATGCACATTCCCTGGGCCCCTGACTCCTAAATAATTCAATATAATTGCTAATGCATATGTTTACAGAAACAGGGGATTTTTAGTTACAAAGTTATGATCATAAAGATTAGGCAGCTAACAGAAATTAATTTTGTCTGCCGCAATTATTTATGCACGACTGCAGGCGACAAATCCGCTGAAGATGAGCCTCCATGTAAATAACTGAAATTGCTGGCAGCAAAAACATCATATTGCAAAGTCGCCTCTAGAGGAGACTTCTGGCGACTTTACCAACCCGCATAAATAATCTTGGGCGACAACTCTCCCCATCGGTCACTGCCCTAAGACTTTAGCTGGTTAGCACGTAGCTGATTACCAACATAAGCCAACATGTTTACATACAGATCATGAGGAAACACAAAAGTTGCTGTACTTAATGGTGTCTATCAGCTGACATGGATCTATACAATGAATGAATAAATACACACAAAGTCAAGTATAATGGATTTGTTCCATTCATCTCTTAATCTTGTAGAGCTTAATTCATTATAGGAGATATTTATTTTGGATGCATTTTTTTTTATTTTAAGGCATTAGCGCACAGCATCTTTTCTTTTTCTGACTTGGGGATATCACCTTCCTCTTGAACAAACACCCCCAAAAGCCGAACTGCTTGAGAATGAATGCACACTTGTTCTGCTAATGTTTTCTAATGCAGCTTGACAAGCACTATTGGCACAAGCATAATGTCCTGTTTACTGAGTTGTTTCCTGGTATTCTGGCTCCTTAATGTTGACAGTTTGGCAATGTAAATTAGCTGTTTGTTTTTAAAAGGACTCCTTATTTCTTAGCTTACTGCAAACAACTCCAGCTGAACATTAAAGAGTAAATATGCCTCTAATAATAACTATGTCCAATTGTCCTTTTGTATTATTGCCACTTGGAACCCACACACATGAAAATAACTTCTTAGGAACAGGTCCAATACTATGTACTGCAGCTACTGCACCTGATAGGAAAAATTGGCTTGACATATGAGTCTGTCAATGTTTTTTGCCATTGAATGATGTAAAGCAGTTACTGGAGGGGAGCTGGATTATACAGGGTTACAGTTCTCCTCTCCCATTTGTTTGTTTTATTTTAGGAAGGTTTGTTTGTTTGCTTGATAGTAGCTTAACTTATCTTGTCTGTTGGAATTTGAGCAGAGCGGGAGCTTGGCATAGGCAGAAGAGACATATGCTTAGGGTGCAACTATTTCTGCCATAGACCGGTTGAGAGACTGACAATGCCATGTGCACCCCCCCCCCCC